>CAXIVR010000004.1:21662509-22075009 GCA_964035755.1 Teleogryllus oceanicus
AAAACAGTTAGAACTGCGTATGACGTGCTATGGGGAAAAGCGAATTGTGTGCACATTTTCAAAATTCTGTTATCCCTACACTAACACTCCCTACAGTTTCTTTATTGCAAAGGCTGTTCGTATCATCTGCAATGAGAACCGTTCTTCCGTGTCGAATCGTCGACGGCTCTCTACTCGCTAACTCTCCAGCTAGAAACGAGTAGTCGAGGGCGGACTTCGCTGGACTGAATAGATGACTAGATCGTGCCGATAATCGGGAAAACGTGCTGAAATTCTCTTTCAAGTTGGTTGGAAATACATCTCTCAGATAATTTTTGGTTTGAGTTTCCTTTCGAATAATTATGATTGTTGCGCGGAATGAATGACTACGCAATGCTTGAAAATTGAGAAATCTATTTTAACATGGTTGTGAAATATTTCTACTTCAAATTCGTTTTGCCAGAGTAGCTTTCGTGTAATTTTGAAAAAAAAAGATAATAAGTAAAATAAAAATAAAAAATAAATGCAATTTTCACAACATATCTTAAAACGGCTCCATTTTTTATTGAAACTTTTTGTACGAGTAATGCTAATTAAACTGAATACTTATAAGAAAATGGTCACAAAGTTGCGCATTTCCAAAATCTTTCATTTTCGAAAAAGAATTTTCAAGAACGCTTTCAACTGTGTCAGTGAAAATTTGCCTATAGTTTGCCAAGTGTACTTTTCTACAATATTCTTGAAGACGCATATCAGTTCTATTATCAGAAAACCGAAAAATGTAAAACATTCTTTTAGGCGCCGATAAGTAGCACTTGGGAGAAAGGTGAAACAATACCGAAGAGCTAGTCTGTTCTAAACAGATTAGAATACTAACTAGTATGAGAAAGAGTTTGCCATTCTGTAGCACTATTAGTTCATAATGTGTGGTACTAGCTTATCGCGGCTCCTCCGGCAGGTGTAGGTATGTTTTGGTATAATTGTTTGTTAAAAAGTGTTACTATTTGTATTTTGGAAGTTCGTAATAAAAATAAATTTTAAATATATAGCGCGACAGGAAAGTCTCTCCGCATTGGCACCTTACTGGGGAGAGTGCTAGCCCCCAAAATTATGTTGGACGCTCGAGCTCCGGCTTAATAACTTAAATGGCGTACTCGCCACAATCGTAATAGATGCTGGACGTGTTATCCCCTTCATTTGTTTCCCATTGATCTGGTTGCTAACAACATAAATTCAGTTGTTCATAGGAGGCTCTGATTCGGTTCAGTACGGAGGGACTTACCTACCGCACTGTCTTATACGTGGTTGCCCAGCTTGTTTATTTTTGGTCATAAAAAACCACATGAAAGAGTGTCCATTAAAATACTTGTTTAATTTTATTTCATTACAAAATTAAGTTTTGTTAACGGAACGAAATCAGTCTGTAGAATGAAGTCTTTATGTTTCATGAAAAATGCCGAGAAAATAGTTTACTATATAAATCACTGCGTTTCACTAGTGTACTCGTAGTTGCATCTAAAACCTGACCCTTTTCTGTCCCCCTGACCAGCACCCTTTTCTGTGGTGCTGTTTGTTTTCAGGTGCGGAGGAGGCCAAACACTGGAAAGAGAATGCCTGACGCCCGCGCCAAAAAAATAAATAGTTTAAAAACCGGGTAGATTAGCATGTACTCGGCTTCTGGCGGCAGGTTTTTCCCCCTTCAGGGGTTTTTTTCCTCAGCCGTACCTTATGGTCTCTTTTCCGCGGCTTTGATGCGAAGGAGAGACCATTTGGGGTGAATAACAGAATTCGAAAGGTTAGAACGCGGTAGAATGTAGGTATTTTAATGGCTTAAAGGCCTTCGGCCTAGCCACATTGCATAAAGTTTTTTCATTTGTCTGCAATAATTACCTATTAAATAAATAAAATAATCTAAAACCTGATGAAATATGTTATACATCTCATGCTCACCATGCTGAGTGCTACTTCATTTTTGTACCGATGATTTAATAGCTTATCTATTATCATTACAACATTTTTTATTTATTATAATTACTAAAATAATACGATTTTCGTCATTGACTTCTTTTTAACATACATAATTACTTTTGTACATCAAACGACTCTCCCTTGTTTATTTCCCTTGATAATATAAGTTAGAGGTTTATAGGATTGCGTACAACTCGCACAATATAAGCTGCGTAATGATATCTCCTCGTCATGTCAAGAGACTATGATACACGTGAATAACCCCAAACATAGGATACCGAGTGCTTATTGGATGCACAGCTAAGTTGCACTCATGCATCTACTACTTGTGCCAACAATACACTGTCTGAAATTTCTGCATTACTTTTAATGTAAAAGTACATAAAAGTAATTATCATGTACGTACATTAAATTTAATGTACACGTACATTAAATTTAATATACACGTAAATTTAATGTACACGTACAGTGAATTTACTGTTGGGCGTTCAATTTACTGTACATATACATTAAATTTAATGTACCCGTTTTCACTAAATTTAATTTACACGTAGTTTAAAGTTACTGTACGTGTACATTAAATTTAATTTACGTAAATGATAATTACTTTCATGTACTTTTACATTAAAAGTATTGCAGAAATGTCTGACAGTGCACTTCACAAACTTATCAAATGCGTGATTTTTTTTGAGAATTCTTCTAGAATATCCTCGAGGGAGCCGGCTAAGAATTCTGCCAATCAATTTTGATCCAGGCAGAAATCCAATAATCGATGCCATCAGCTTGAATTTTGCAGATGAAAGCAGTGCAATTTGTCGTTGAATTATTTCCAAATCTGTCTTATTATTTCAAAAACTGTGGAACATAACAGTGTCTAAAAAACTAAGAATATCTGACCTCACCATTACCTTCTGGATTTCGAAATGCTCTCCTGTAGACAAAGAAATCTTTTATAATCGACCACATCTCTTTTTTCTAAATTATTCGAAGAAATGTTTTCCATTCAACCTTTGTGTGATAACAATGCTATTCCTACACGTGATAATTTTCTTTTCGAAACTTAGTGATATATTTTTCGTCGAGAGACAACTCACAAATTTGAATGTTTTGAACACGTGGGCTAAAAAAAAAGGAATACGGATGGACACTCGGCGTACTCGATTACTATGTGATTATAATAATTAGTGCCTGAGGAAATCTTAAACTTTCGGTTCTGACAGATGTTCCATTTCAAATTTATCAAAGCAAATACATTAAACTCGCAATTTAAGAAAATGAAAAAATACGTGTGTTCTCACAAAATCATGCCCATGGAATATCCTCAGAGGCATGAATTTATGAATCCTCTAATTGGTACCAATGTACTTGAAATTTCAGTGCTGTACAAAATTGTAACAGTCAAGTTAATCGCACATTAAATATTTTTATAATATTTCGCAAATTATATTTTTTAGTTTTTACACATAAACTGAATAAAGTTGTCACTTCCTGTATTTTAAATGCAGTTTCCTTACAGCAAATTTTAATCACGAGAATTCTGGAAACATTTTTCGAGAGTTATCGTACCAAATGTGACTTCACTGCCCACATCTTGAAAAGCTGCGAAAGTACATTTGACGAAATAAAGTTGAAGTTTGCGGACAAACTTAAGGTTAAATTAGGAAACTTTTTTTCTGACGGAGTATAAAAAGGGGAAGAGGAAACGAAGAGGGGGATTTGTAATGCACCCTTGTAAAATATGAGAATTCGGCTCGCGGATATTAAAATTTACTCACATCTGCGGAGAAACATTTTTTTTACCAACTGTTAACATCAATAATCTATGATTTCGAAGACGTGGCTGGCTGTCGAATATTTTTACCCTGAAAATTAAAAATTCTGGAAATGAAAGCTTTGGTGAGAGGAAAATTTAACAAAATCAGAAAGTTCTAAGAACGCTTATCATTAATATTTCCACTAACATAGAAAACGAAAAAAGTGTCAAGAAATACATAATTTATATATTTTTATTAATCCTACAAAAAATATTTAAAGACGTTGTATTCCAAAAGTAGATAACCATACTTTTTTCATTTTCAAAGTATGGTATCTATATCATCAATAGTACTACATTCATTGTTTAAATTCTAAACGCTAGCCAGTTCTAATGTCCAGACAGTTCTTTGAAAATGCAAAGTATACAAGTTATGTTTGAGTGAATTTACTGTAAAGAATTCTGGAAACATTTTTAGTAAGAAGTATATTAAGATAGATTCCCATAGATTCCCTCCTCTTCGCTGTACGCAGATGAAACACGTTTCAAAGCTTATTCACACCCAGACCTTTTGTCAGTGTGAATTTTTACGAACAAATATGCTGACGTGGAAAATCTTGCTTTACCGTTGGAGAGGATTTGCAAAAGACTGTTCATACAATAAGCATCACTTTTAATTCGAGTTCCAAATAATCAGGCTATAGATTTTTAGATGTCTTTTTAGACGTGAGAAAAAATTTAAAATTTAAATAAAATGATAAAGTACGCACCAATAAGTTACGCTTATTAGGGATTAAAGTACATAATCTTCCTGTTTTATAAAAATATATCTATTGTAAGATAGTTTTAAATTTACTCACTAATTTCATTCATGAAGTATTAACTTTACCAAACTGTCATTCTTTCATTACTCGTCGTTCATTGCGTTCTCAGTATTGAGCAGTACCGCCTTCGTTTTCGCCGTCGCTCCGTGAGTTGCCGCAGCCTCTGCGATCTTGGCTGAGGCCTGCGCGGGGCCGCCGTTGCTTGGCGACGGAGGACCGCTCTCCGTCAGCGGTAACAGTAGCCCGCAAGTAGGGTGCACGGCGCGGGGCGGCGCGGGGCGACGCCGCGCCGCGCCGGCGGCGGTGGGCGAAGAGACGACGATGGCGACAGAAAAGGCGGTGGCAGGGCGGCGGCGAGGGGGGGGGGCGGCGGCGACGGGGGTGGGGGCGGCGGAAAGGCGACGATGGCCGCGGTCGGAGACGGTGGATGCGGCGGCGGCGGCGGCTGCGGAGACGAGAGAATGACGACTGAGGCAGTGTAAATGGGAGAGTAACAAAGGAGATGTCGGTAGCCTTAATTGGCAACGGCGGTGCGGGGAGAGCCCACTCCTGGATGAGACACTGGATACGGACGGGAGAGGCGGGGAAGAGAATGGCTGGGGAGGGAGTAGTGCGGAAAGGGAGTGCCGGAGCGGCGAGTGAAGTTTAGTGATCAGCCCATCACGGTCGGGCCAAGTAGGGAGAGAAGAGTCGAGACAGGGAGAGAGGAGGTTAAGGAAGAGAGAATAAAAGTGAAATCGTGAGAGAAGAGAGGCGGAGGGGGAAGAAGGGAAGCAGGGAATAGACAAGAGACTTGGAAACAATAGGAAAAAGAAAAGAGGCAACATTAAAAGAGACGGGAAAATATGATATAGTATCTTTAATATATGGATCTTAGGCAATATTAGGCAAGGTAATGTAATATCGTTCTTGGAAGAAGGAGGAAGATGAAGTCGGCATAGAATTCACGTTGAACGAATGTACAAATGTAAACTATACATTTCTTTGTTTATATGGGAGGTAAAAATATATGTTAATCACGAGATAGATATTTGGCGAGGAATGAATTAGTGCATAAATGTTAATTGATTGACATTTGAAAAAAAAACGAGACGAGTCTTCAAGATGCACGTTCTAAAAACGTGATACAGTAAGAGCGTTCCTCAAGTTTTCTAAGTAAGCAAAGAATGTGTTATTACGAAAGATGTGTATGACGGTATTGAGCAATCATGATCCACTTTCTCTTTAATTTAGTTGTGGATTTTGTTCATGTATCTTGTTTGTGGTATGTTTTTGTCAGAAACTTAATTGGTTTAGCGAAATAATTTTTCAAAATTAGCGTTTGATTTTTTTAATGTAAAGGAAATAAATGACTAGATGTGTTATTGCAGTAAGTATCTCAATTTGTTTTGACATTTTTAATGACTTGGCCGACAACTGAACCTCTCTGCGTTAAGTGACTCTGAATGACTTTAATGTCATTGATAAATCCCTATCTCCTAACACTGAGATTTCACTCACCGAAGACGCTGACGCTGAGAAACATCAGTTCTTCAGGAAACTTCTTAAATAATCAACACAAATTTCAACTTTAAAAATGCGTATTCTTTGAAAATTTAACATAGACAGTGTTCGACAATCCGTAACTTCGAATTTCCTTGGATTTTTAATTCTCTTCACTTGAACTACAGGTTATAAAATACCCAAAACTTTCTCGTTCAGTACTCAACCTATTTTCTGCAGCAGGTTGCTTCAGTGCCAATTCTCTTGAATAATTTATCGTTATTATTCACAGATTACTTCAGGTCTTCACATCCACTCCACCTTTTTTCTCAGTCTCTCATCAGCAAATAACAGGAACCCTTCCAGCGGCTAATATTTTCTCTTCTCAAATAATTATTGTTGATTCGAGAGATCAATATATGACAAAATTACTGCAGATTATCTGTAATTTGCATTATTAATCACTTTAAATTTCTTACTCAAATATGTAACCGCAGAAGAAATATTTCACAACCATTATTAACGATTTCGTTATAGGAGTGTTTATTTAAATTTACATAAATTAACTTACATACATTTCGAGCTATCAAAATTTCTGAGGTGCAGTGTTTAAAAAATGAGTGTGTAATTAACACATTTATTCAATTTGCTCTAAGGGATTAAGGGATTGGGGAGTATTGTGTATGTCTACGTCTTACAATAAAGAAGCCGACGAGTTCCGTCCACGTAATTGTTTCTTTATTACCTGCCTGCGGCACAAGGTGTGTTGAGTCACAATAGACTTCCGCCATCGGGAAAGAACGCGGGCGAGGCAGCTGCGGAGGCACACGACCCGACCGCAGAGGGCCGCCGACGCCGCCGCTGCCGCCCCCGCCCCCGCCCCCGCCCCTACCACCGCCCCCGCCCCGCCCCCGCCACCGCCACCGCCACCGCTACCGCCTCCGCCTCCGCCACCGCCACCGCCACCGCCACCGCCACCGCCACCGCCACCGCCACCGCCACCGCCACCGCCACCGCCACCGCCACCGCCACCGCCACCGCCACCGCCACCGCCACCGCCGCCGCCACCACCGCCGCCGCCGCCGCCGCCGGAAGAACAGGCAGCCGGGGGGCGGGGGCAGAGGGAGCGACGCGATGCCGAGACGAAGGCGAAAGCGGGGGCGGCGGCGGAGGGGAAGGCGGAGGCCGAGGCGAAGGCGAAAGCGGGGGCGGAGGCGGAGGCCGAGGCGAAGGCCGGCCAGACACCTGCCGGCGAAAAGTGACCCGAAGCGCCATTGTCTGCGGTCGTTGGACGGCAAGCGAACGCTGCCGGCTCTTTCCTGCGGCCCCTTTTCCGGGGTTGTCCTCGGGCGAGAGGCTGCTGTTAACGACCGTTCTTTCACCTTGTCAGCTCGGTGATAGGATGTCCGTCGGTTTTTTTGTCTGATCCTCAAGATTTTGGGTTGTTTTTGATATAGTATCGTTAAGACGCCGTTTCGTTGTGTATTTGAGAAATAAAAGCAGGTTTAAACGTATTAGTATTATGTTGATGAGCGTGTTATTCAACTACACGAAAGAGCGCTGTATTAAATTTGTAAATGAAGATTATCGTGGCGGCCAAAATCTTCATGATTGGGGCCGCAAAAGTCTACGACTTCACTTAAATTTTTAAATGTTTCTTACATGAAATTTAATGTCCATCTTTTTAAAGATGCTCGTGTTTGGACGCTCGGCAGTTACTCCTATCTGACGTTGTTTATAAGTGAATGATGAATGATGGATGATGGACGAAATAATGTCGAAATCTGAAGTAGGTGTTATCGTATTCTTTCATATTATAGACAATTCTAAGATTTTTTTTTCAGTTGCATTAATTTAATATCTAATTTTTTTGGTGTCCTTGAAAATATCCACGTGTTACTGATAATACGCAGTAATGACGATGTTTCTACCAACTTAGAGAATTACAATTTCAAATGAAATATAATTTTTAGAGAGCGATTAGTAAATCTGGTTCTTTCGAGACATGCCTAGCGCGTTAAAAGTTTAGAATTTACCACTAGCGCTAAAAATGAGACGATGGTCAAGTACTTCTGTGAATACAGTAAAGGAAACCAAAAGCTTTCGTGTAACTTCACCAGTTACTGCTGACCTTAATGTATACTTAAGTGGTTTCTTTTCTTCAATAAAAATAAAATAAAATTCAGTAAAGATGTCTAAAAAATAGTGAATGACACTCGTAGTAAACGTGATTTTCTTTTGTTCGTAGGATTCCGCCCTCATATCACAACCATTCCGACTCAAAAAATCAAATGTCATTTTTAAAACTCGAATCACAAATACGTATTGTATAGATCAACTACTTTCCAAAACGTAGATTTATGAAATATATAGTAATTTATAAAATGTATAGTAGTATTTCTATAGAGAGTAATTAAACTTTATAGAGATTTTGAATCTTTAACCTTCGCGTAGATATTGTTTTTCAGTTTTTAAAACAGTTGTAACACATCTTTCATAAAACTATTTATTTAGCAAAATATTTATTTGAAATTGCGTAAGATTTAAAGTGAATTTGTTCTGTTGAGGTTTTTAAAATATTTTGTCGTCAATAACAATAACATTACAGGAATTCATTGTTCAGCAACGTATTGAGCAATGGACTGTAAATACATTGTATTTTGATCATTTGCCCTCTGCGAGGATATGACTGCAAAACAGAAAGGGTAATGTGGATGGTTCACAAACAGTCAATATTCTCATTGCTTTAAGGGTATCACGAGCTTAACAAACCTTGCGGCCTCTTTTTGCCGCAAGTTGAGCGCGCGTGTTGCCAGCGGGAATTGTCCGTGACTCCTCTCTCCTAATGACAATCGGTCTTATTGCGCTGTGGATGTAACATGGATGCAATTGCGAAAGCTTCCACCCGCTAGCACAGTACATTTGATTTACATTACTGAACGCTGTCACAATACGCTTGAGCCGAAGCAAACTCCCCAGCTGTGTACTAATTACGCAGGTGCTCTGAATATTATGACTTCTCAATGCAGAATGGACAATGGAGTTTATTTCAATCAACATGCGCTATTGGCATTTAAGAATAATGTTTCTATAAATTTTTGTTTAGGTTACTTTTTGAAAATAATATTATTAATTAATTAATCGTTTTCACGTTTGCAGACTCGTGTAGAGTGTACATTATTTCTTCTGAAAACTGTACAACTAGAAAAAATTTTCTTTATTATTCACTTCTAAGTGTTTGACAAAGGAATTAAGAAGTCTAAATAACTCATGCAACTTACTACATATCAATAATAATAATAATAATAATAATAATAATAATAATAGTAATAATAATAGTAATAGTAATAATAATAATAATAATAATAATAATAATAATAATAATAATAATAATAATAATAATAATCCAAATGATCATGTTCTCATACCCGAGTACATGATATGACTTCTCATGTTTATTTTAATATACAAGTGTTTTCGTGAAACCATTTCAACTTTGTTATACACATTAAATATATTTCGAATTAATAATAATTGTTCATATTTATTATAAACAGTAAATAAACAGAGTAAAAATACAATAAAGAGTGACCACATTGAACTAATTTCTTTACTTTTGTTTCAGGTAAGCAACGGAGAGCTACCGAGCCGCTACCACATGAGACGTACATTAATGCAGGTACTGTAGAGCTGGAAACAGTCTACCTTTTTGACAATCACGTATTTTTGCGCCGTATTAAATATTAGCACTACAAATATCTTCAGTGTGTTACTATTGTAAACCACTGTTCGCGTTCAGTTATTAAGATTAAGATGAATGTGGCTCCACTCATTCGGTATTCACCGAGTAGCGAACTACTGCTCGCCCATTGTAATGCAACTGATATGCTCCCCCACAGCTGATGTGCTCGGCGAATTTTTGCTTCCTTTGATGTGTGCAAAAGACCGAAACGAGGTGGGTAGGACGAGCACCGAATGTTCGTTGCTCCGCAAAAAAGAAGCACACGTAGTTTGCCATCAACACTACACGGGATTATGCAAGCTGTCATTTGCTACTCGTCGATTAGCGAATATCCGCATTCGCCCCAGGAAAATGATTGTTTCGTACGTTCGCATCATAACGTAGCTCACTTCTTGGCTCTAAGCCGTATCGAAATTCAGCATTCACTTTTCTCCGATCTCTTACTTTAGGAATCTCTGAGAGAATGTTGTCTACATGTTTTAGGTCTGACTGTACTTAATCACAGAATTGAACAATTACGCCGTCTTTAAATGACAAATATTTCGTTAAATTGATTACTTACGACAGAAGGTCACGAACTGAGAAGAGAGGGGGTTACTGGCGTCCAGTTGGAAGCTTCAATACCAAAATTTTAAGTCGCAATGAAGCTCGCGATTGGATAACAATGCCCTCTCTCCTGGCAGCTTGTGACCTTAAAAGGACACTGTTTTTATGGGAATAAGGTAATACTTACCTGGCGGTTACCTTCCTATAAAAGTGATCTGATGCAACAGCCTAATACACTTCGAATAGCCAATTGTGAGTCAAACAATTTAATGAAGTAGTATTTTATTCTATGTAAGCCCATCAATCAAGAACATGTGGCGTTGTAAGATGTTTCTACGTGACAAATTATATGGGGCTACACATCGGCGTGCTTCCTTAGCCCCATGTTTGTTGTATTTATTTTTGTTCAAAACCTGATGAAGAAATTAATTTTCCCAAACGTCGGTAGAATTATTAGCATTAAATTATCTTGACTAAGTTCAATGAGAAGCTGCGTCTGTACTCTGACGGCTTTTACAATTTTCTTATATGACATCCATTCATCCCAGATATGTCAAATGGAATTAAAAAAAAGCAATTTGTACTTATAAATAGAATAAAAATATATTATGATCTTCTGTTCATCTTTTCGTAGTTCTTCTTTAAACCTACAAATAGTTTGATTTTAAAGTTTGTGGTTTTTAATATTTAAAATTTTAATAACGTGTTAAATATTAATATTATCAAAATAAATTCACCAATGTAGTATCAAGAAAACTTTTTCCATGTTATTAATACTTTTCAATTCTGTACATTGTCCAGATAGGCCATAGTCTCCACCACCCCCACTGAATTCTGCCTTGTACCCTTTGCACCATGGCTTTACCCAGAAGGGGTCAAACACCTCGGCGCTCATTTGATCCTCCTGCGCAGGCAGGAAGGTGGCAACGCATTCACAGCGGCCCGCTCCGCCCCACGGGAATCCGCCCTCACCGCAGCGCGCCCACACGACCGCGAGTTCGCCTCTATCCGCTCGCCCCTGCTCGCCCCGCTCGCCCCTTCTCGCCCCCACCCGCCCCACTTGCCCCTACTCGCTCCCACTCGCCCCCACTCGCCCCCACTCCTCCCCACTCGCCCACTCGCCCCATCGCCCCACTGCCCCCACTCGCCCCACTCGCCCCACTCGCCCCACTCGCCCCCACTCGCCCCACTCGCCCCACTCGCCCCACTCGCCCCACTGCCCTCACTCGCCCCACCTCGCCCACTGCTCGCCCCTCGCCCCCTCGCCCCACTCGCCCCCACTCGCCCGCCTGCTTCTCTCAAACTGCTCGCTTCCGCCCGGCCCCGCCCGCACGGACGCCTCCGCCTGACCGCCCGCGTCCCCACCCATGCTCAACCCCGCCCGCTCCGCGCCGAAATCCGCTCACCACAGTCTCCGCTCCCCGCCCGCCTCAGACAGCCCCCCCCCCTCCCGCCGCCTCCCCCCTCCCGGCCCCCCCCACTCGCCTGCCTGCCCGTTCGCACGCCCGCGCATTCCCGCGCGCGCGGGGGCGCGCCCCGCGGAAGTCACGACGAATCCCGCGCATTCGCCCGGCATCTCTCCTCCCAGCGGGTCACATCACCCCCGTGCGTCGCACGCCCCTACGCCGCGCTCCTGCGCCAAGCGACTCCACCCTCCTGCCTGTCCTTGTACGCCTCTCCCGTTCCGGCCCCATTCGTCCCCTCCCCGCCACACCGGGAGCGGTAGCTCAGTGCGTCAACTGATGTCACTGCAGCGCCTCTGACCGGGAGGTCCTAGGTTCCCACTCAGGATTTTTGACACTAGCTTTCCAGCTAGGTCCAATTTAGTCGCTGTCTGGAGGAGAATTCTAGCGGCTGGCTGCTCTGATCGGTTGTTTTCCGTGGTTTCTCCGATCAACACCAGGCGAATGCCGGAGCAGTACTCTAGAAAACGGGCCACGGACCGCGCGCGATGTGTCCTTCCTCTTCCTTGTCCTATCCTCTCCCCTTACACACACACACACTTACACTAACATGCACTACACTACCACATATTCCGGGAGATCGGTCGGGAGCTTAGAGCTTGTCCCGACTGGGGCGGTGCCCCGCTGGTGGGAGAGTCCTGGTTAGGGGGAAACCCCACTAGCCGACGGTAGGTCTGCGGCGGACCTCACCATCCAGCGGTGGAAGATCACCGCCATCTTCTGAGAAAAAAACATACACTGGACTAACGGGACTAATGACCAAAGCAGTTGACGTGCTCGGAAACACGAAAAAATCAAATGAAATCCCTCCCCGCCTCGCCCACCACGCTCCGTGCCCGCAACTCTCCGTCTAGCACGTCGCCGCAACGCCACGCTACGCCACATCACCCTACTCCGTCTCTCCCTCCCTGTCCCGCTCCGGAGCTGTTAACCGACCGATATTATAATAATTCATTACCCCAACCATTGTGTAAAATTCTTAATAGTTTTGCGTGGATGAAGCCACACACGGAGAAATTGTTAGGCCATCGTGTAAAATACTCCTCACAGAAGTTTTGTAGGATGCATAGTATGTTGATGAAGCTACTGCTTGTCACGTGGGAAGCCGTGTACAGTTGCAAGGTAGAGGCGTAGGAAGTGTAAAATGGGGTTGCGTATTTAGTAGAAAGATGTGGGATAGGACGTGAGGAGACAGACGTTGGTCTCGCCCTTTACCAGGTCTGGTAACAGAGGAGTTGGGAGTCACAAGCAGTGAATCGGAAAATTCGGAAGTATCGCCCACGGAAGAACTGCAACAAAGTCTCGCGTCGTTCGCAACTGTTGCAGGTCTAAAAATGGTGACAAATTGCTTACCTGGTTGCTGTTAAAATCGTTTTCGTGATAAAAATTTCTACTTATAGAAAAATAAATAATATCGGGATAAGAAAATGCCTAAGAAACTCCTATCTTTTGTTAATTAACATTTGTTGTTATTTATGCTAGAATTTAAACTAATGTAGAAAAATTCGTAAAGTCAAATATGCATTGTATATACTTAAAAAATTATACCATTTCTAGTTAAAGTTTGGCAGATGAAACTTAAATAGATTTAATATAGTATTCTAAAATATTATATGCCAATTTTGAAGTTGGATTACTTCCCTTGACTACCTTTTTGTTCAGGCTGTATCAAGAAAGAATGCTCTGCATTCTTCCTTCAAAGAGAAAAGCAAAGTCTACAAACAAACAGAAATTCGCTCTTCTCTTTCGTTTCAAACTTCTTCAGACATCATCGTGAGGTGCGTTTTAAGGAAAAGATCGTCCCTGAATGCAAGAAGAGTTACATACCACCAGCATGGAAACTTGCCCTCTGAATATTTGAACATCTTGAAACATGACCGCGTCGTGTCCTTGCGAAATATCCTTTAAACGACGAAAAAGGTCGACTTTTTCATACTTTTAATTCGAAATTTGATTTATTCTTCATATTACTCCACGAAGTAGTTTTATGGCACCCTATTTACTCGCAGTTTATTACCTAGCGAGGAAACATTCAGGAAATTGGTAAAGTTTCTGAACTAGCGGCATCCCGCACCAGTTGCCACGCTGCCACAACCGCTAACCTGCCCCCGCCACGACCGCCTATGCCCGGCTGCCAACCCCACCGCGCGCAGCGTTTCCACCATCAAAATCATCTCCCTTTCTGGTGTGGTGTGATGGGTTCATCGCCATTTCACTCTGACGTGCATCAGTGGTTTGGATGACGTTGGCATTACGACACGAGCTTCTTATTCCTTTGCACCTACTTATCTCCATTTTAATGTCTACTCGAATTTCTACATTGAGGTAACTTTTCTTCCACAACTTTTATCTTATCGACTACGCCATTCGAACTTATATTCTGTTTTTAGTTTATCTTCACCTCAAAAAATTACCATCTTCTTTTGCCTTAGATCTTTCCTCGTTATTTCCTACGCCCTTTTTTTAATTAAATCATTCTTACCATCACTACCACTTCAAAAACCGTTATCACTTTGTGTCGGTTTTTTTATTCCTATAATCGCTCTTATTATAAACTCCACCACATCAAAATCGTATGAAATCTTCATATCTTTATATGTATCTAATTTATATACTCCCAGAAATTGAAAGCTAACCGTGCAGACTCACGCAATATGAAAGGAATATTTGGTTTTGTTAGATACCTAGGAAAACTGGAAAAAATCTTTAAAAAATGAGAGATTTGTTCACTAAAAAATGCGAGTATTTGGTGTTATTCCGCCAAATCTCATACTGCGCGAACCGATTTAATTTTCATCCTCAGTACGTCACTGCACACGTCATAGATAACGTTATTCAACAGCAAGTCTCTGAGGAAGAGGACAATATTAAATATTAAATAATTGCTATTTCCATTAAATGCTTACATGTAGCATTATAGAGGAACTAAATTTTGAAATTCTCTGTATGTGAAGAACTGTTATGCGTGTATAAATTGGTCCGTTATAGCAGAATTTTTTAAAATACTTAATTCATAGCTGTGTTGTACTAGAGTATTTTATTTTTTTGTGCCTAATCAGTGTGCATTCTATGTTTTGGAAAACCATTTTGTGTAGTACTATTTACAATCATTTTTGCTACTGCAGACAATTAGTCAAATGTTGCTCAACGATTTTAGTGTCAGATTGAAGATTTCTCTGAAGCACGTTCTCTCTTGTGGTAATAGCCGAACATCCTGATCCACCTGCATGGCCCCCCTCTCAGCCCAATTGTGTGCTGCTTTCCATCGTCTGTACGAGCGGTAACTGCTCGCCTTGTTGCATGAGCATGGGAACTACCAATGCCAACTTTGTACGTGAAAGCAAACGAGATGAGCGGATGGTCAGTATCCATTGCTTATGATTGAACGCGATTAACATCACCCTAGGGTCTTGCAGCAGTAAAAATGCAGCTGCACAAAACCATACTGTGAAATCAAACAGTTCTTCACACGCCAAGAATATCAAAGAGGTTTCTATAACACAACCTATAAATACCAAATTTTTAATCACAAGAGGTCTCTTCCTTGGCCATTTGCTGTCCCTTAACGCCTACTGTATTGGAAGCAATATCCTAATGAATGTGGAAGTTCAGTCGATACCCGCAGTATCAGAATCGACGCAATAACCCAATCATATACATTTTAATTTATCAGTCAAAATCAAAACTTTTTCATTGTTAACGGACTTTCCCAGTTGTCCTAGATATCTAATAAAACTACAAACACCTTTCGCATATTCGAAAGCTGCGTAATTCCTTTCAAGTTCTGTTCGCCTCTGAAATTATTAATAAAGATACATGCGTTTCAATGTCTTTGTGGAGTAGAACTTTTTGGAGGTTTCTGGAGGTAAAAAAAGAGACTGAAATGTACAATCATTGATACTACTTGTGACGTCTTAATTTATAATATTGTACACACTCACTATTCCTTTTAGAGGATTTATTGAAAATTCATACAGAATATTTTTCATTTTGTTTACAGTTTGAATTTTTATTTCCAAATACATATTTATTTAGTTTACGCGAGGAAATTACTATAAATATAAATAAAAAGTAAAAGAATGAATTTAAAGGTACAAATATTAACTGAAAGATGGAGCCATGTTAGAAGGAGAAAGAAAATATAATCAATGAAGGAATCATATTAAAGAGAGTCATTTCAATGCATTAATGGAACTCACAAAAAGGGGTGAAAATTAAGAATTAAGAAAAATGTATGCGAGTGCGAAATATATGTGAATCAATGTGTGATGAGTAGAAAAATACTTTAATTCCCTTAGTAGATTAAAATAAAAATACATATCACGTGTTTAGCAAACGAAGTTCACGTGTTAGAAACATTTTAAAACAAATATGAAAACACGTATCTTAATCGTTTCGACCCTCTAGTTCCTTTTCTTTCTCGCCTTACTATGTACTTATATAGTAAAGCGAAAGTATTGTAATGCAGGGCAGATATTGCGATCTTTTTCAGAAAACGTTGGATCGTGACAATGAAAATGTGGATAAATATTGTTCAAATACGCAGTAAATTACTTTGTCTAACAGGTTGTGTTATCTGAGTTCTGCCCTTTTGTGGTCTCTAGCATTTAAAGCACTTACATAATTTTCTCCCAAATGTATATCCCCCAATTGATCTGAACTAACTCAAGGTTCTGCGTGTTTGAAATGTATGTTTAGATATTGGAGAGTACTTTACAGAAAGCCTTAGTAACATTTTAAAAATTTTCTCACAAATGACTCCAAATTAAACTTTGTCGTCGGATGGCGTATAAGACACACAAAAATGGCACAGGTCCCATTTTCATTGCACTCTGTGAATTTTTGAACATTTCTATAGTTAGGAAGAATTATAGAAATATGATCTGTAGAGCATCGCTAATTTGATACTGAATGGCAGTAGTAACCAAAACGCATCCTTTCATCTGTTCCTAGAATTCCTCTCAATAACGCAAATGCTTTTCCAGACATGTGCTTTATCCACTGTGTGAATTAGTGATCTA
This sequence comes from Teleogryllus oceanicus, assembly GCA_964035755.1. NCBI lineage: Eukaryota > Metazoa > Arthropoda > Insecta > Orthoptera > Gryllidae > Teleogryllus > Teleogryllus oceanicus. The sequence goes on from CAXIVR010000004.1 coordinate 21,679,288, forward strand.
GTTTATTCCGGTAGAATCTCTGACACATTTCCTAGAGGTTCTCTGGAAGGGAAACGCGACTCTGTGATCCTAGGGATTTACACAGAAGCGCGTTTCCTGTTTGTGAGCACTCGCAAGAACTAAAGTGGATCGTGTTCCCGGCAGGCAGAGCGTCTGCAATGGCGGGGAGCGCTGAGAACGAGACATGGGGAGGAATAGGGTTGGGGATCAGCAGCGACCCAAATGCAGGCGAGGACAAGGAGTAGGCGAGCGGGAAGGGAAAATAGTGGAAATAGAAAGGACAAAATGTGGAGTATGAATGGTGCAGGGCAGTCAGCAAAGTATCAAGAACTTGTGTATTTGTATTTGTGAAATAAGTATTTGTAAAATAAATACTATTGTTGACAATGACAACGCCTTCAATCATTTCAATAAAGTATCAAGAATATGGAGTGCACATCGGTTGGTGGTGGACTGAATGTATTGATAAAGTGGGGGGGGGGCAAAGTAAGACTGGAGATAAAGCACTGGTGCGAACAAGGAAAAGGTGGAGAAAAAGAAGATATCGAGATGGTCGGTGAAGAGGAAAACACTCGAGAGAGATGAAATGAAAAAGTATAAATTTAAAGGAGCGAAAATAGGAGGGAGATGGAATGAGGGAAAAGGACGAAACGCGAGAGGTAGTGAGGGAAAGGGACTGAATGCGAAAAATAGACTGAAAGGAATGAGAGGAAAAGAACGAGGGAGGGAATGAGACGAGAAGAAGGAATGAAAGATGTAGGCAAGGGCACCTGGAAGGGGATGGATGACAGGTGGGGAAACTTGCCCTAGGCCCCGACTTAATTAGCGATTTTTTTTTCGTTCAAAAGAAATAAAAAATATCTTAATCTCTTATCCAAATTTAACGACTTAATTTATTTATAATGCGTGGAGAAATGAATTCTGTTTATGAATTGGGTTTACTATACACACTTTGTTTTCTTGCGTGACTCCTTGTTAGATATCTCAAATTAATTAATTCACACTAGTGATCTTCCGCAAATAACCAGCTTTACATAAATTTGTAGGGTTACTTGTTGAGTGTGGGTGGCTTGGATCTCGTATTCCAGGAAGTCAAACCAAATTGCCTCATTCAAGTGTTCTGTGGAACACTCACGTCAGGGAAATGTATTTCATTTGAGAGTCGTTCTTAGGAAAAATTAAATATTTTCTCTGAGAATTCCTAGTGACTAGTTCGTCCGACCCTACCGCCCGCCCGCCCGCTCGATCGCCAGCCCACCCGACCAATCGCCAGCCTGCCTGCCCCATCGCCAGCCCGCCCACCGATCTCCATCCACCCGTCCGATCCCCACCCGGCCCACCGATCCCCAGCCCGCCCGCCCGATCGCCAGCCTGCATGCCCCATCGCCAGCCCACCCACCCAATCCCCCCCCCCGCATCCCCAGCCCGCCCACCCGATCGCCAGCCTGCATGCCCCATCGCCAGCCCGCCCACCCGATCTCCACCCTGCCCATCCGATCCCCTGCCCACCCACCCAATCCCCAGCCCGCCCACCCGATCCCCAGCCCGCCCACCCGATCGCCAGCCTGCATGCCCCATCGCCAGCCCACCCACCGCCAGCCCCCCACCCGATCTCCACCCGCCCTCCGATCCCCTGCCCCACCCAATCCCCAGCCCGCCCACTCGATCGCCAGCCCGCCCGCCCGCCCGCCCGCCCGCCCGCCCGCCCGCCCGCCCGCCCGCCCAAGTGCCAGCCAGCCAACCACCCAACCCACCCACCCACCCACCCACCAACCAGCCCGCCCCCATCCCATCCGCTGACCGATGCGACCCGCTCGAGCGATCACCGACACGTCTGCCCGTTCCAAAGCCAGCCATTCTTTCCATTCATCAGACTGTCTGGGTAGTCCGCATATCCGATCGCCTGCCTGTCTGTTGCCATCCTACTCCATTGCCAATTCACCAGATCGTCTGCCGTCTCCAGCACATCTAACCGCCTTTCACACGGCAGCCGGTGTATGCGCCCGTTGTCCCGTTTGCCGCAACGTGTTCTCGCACTGCGCGAAGGGCGGAGCGTAGAAGCGACACAGCATCGTTCATCATTTCTCATACGCAAATATTTATGGCGTTCGGAAACTGCTTCCCTCCGCCCTCCCCTGCTGCCTTTCGCAGAAATAGACGCCGTCTCCCGCAACCCCTTTCCACCTCATGTCTGCCCCCTCCCCTCGCGGCGGGCGGGCGTTGGGCACGTCGCGTGTGCCCACGTGCCGCCCATGAATCTCGTGTTAGCCCATTAGACACCGCGATTCTTGTTGCTTTTATGCTCGCGTTGGCCCGATTTATGCGCCTCGTCCTAGCCTCTGGTCTGGACACCAACAAACAGCGAGTGCTGCCTGACCTGGAATATTACGAAATTTGACGGTCGTGGTCATGAAGCGTTAACAGATTTGAATTGAGTGTGTGAAAACACTCAAAATCGACTCTTCCGTGACAATAATTTTGATTTTTCCTTATGTTAATACAACACTGTATAAACTACGAAAGTGAAAAGGAGTTTCATTTCATTTGACTGTAATTTAAAAAAAAAAACACATACTCGTTTCATAGTCTAAACGATTTCTTTTAACTCTCCCACTCCGTTTCTGTATAGAAATGTAATGAGATTATTGAGCTTGATAATAAAACATTTCTAAATCTCAACTTAAAAATAGTAATTTGATACGAGTAGTCACCAATCCTCCAAATGAAAATTTTCATCTCTCGTGCACTTAAAACTATTTGCAAAGAGAAGGCTCATCTTCCATCTCAAGAAGCGCGGGAAGTAAAAATCACTTATCAAACCTTGTGGAACACATATCGCGCATCCAATCGCGATGTTAAAGTTCTGGTATTATCTTTCGTAGAATTTCTTAAGGTTCTGCAATTTCCCTTGCCATTCGTTCCCCCTGTCTACTTAATGTGACAGTCCGCGTACGACCCACGCCAACCAGCTGCGTCCCGACTGGGACATTGCAAGGGAAACGCACACTATAATCTGCCCCGACCGGTAATCGAAACCGGGGTCGTGTCAAGGAGAGCGACCGCGCGGACCAATCAGCTAAACTGCGGGAACCATGCGTTCCACCACATCTCCATTAATCTCATCATGAATCTCCATGATTTTGCCTGTCTCTCCTTTTATTCCTTTGGTTAGTTCCTTATTTGTTAAAATGCGAAATCTAGCGTCAGTTCCGAGTAAACCCATCGTAAAACAGTTGCCTGTATTGGTGTTCTGAGGAATGACCTCATGTAAAACTGTGTGCCCTGTTGATCCTGTATTAATTCTATTTTTAAAATAAAAGAACAAGCAGTTGCTGGTTACAAATTACCTAGAACGAACTGTCGCAGTTCCGTTTAGGAATGCCGGGCGCCCTCTACTGCAGGCCAGTTTCGCTCCATGCACGGGAGTTTACTTGCGTCCGTTGTGTCCCACTTGCGGTGTTTGGCGTTGCGGAGGTGCCCTTCGTAGAAATAGCCGCCTCGGGCGGTTCTCGCCCCCCCTGGCAAGTGCCCGTCGCGTGCGCGCGCCCGGGAGGCACGTGTTCATGAATCACACTCTAACGGCTGCAGCGCCGCTACCGTCCCCTCTCTCCCGTCCGGCCACGCCAACGACGCTGCCCCAATCGCCAACTTTACCACCCTCGGCAACTTCGCTTCCCAGGTCAACATTGCCACCAAAGACAACATTGCCGACCTCGGTAACGTTACCGCGCTCGTCAACACTGCGGCCCTCGTCAACACTGCGGCCCTCGTCAACACCGACACCCTGTCAACACCGACACCTCGTCAACACCGACACCCTCGTCAACACCGACACCCTCGTCAACACCGACACCCTCGTCAACACCGACACCCTCGTCAACACCGACACCCTCGTCAACACCGACACCCTCGTCAACACCGACACCCTCGTCAACACCGACACCCTCGTCAGCACCGGCTCTGTCTAGTAAAGCTTCACCACCAATTCGTAAGGAAAACAATGAATGGGCGAGAAGTACCGAAGAAAAAATAGAAGTATTTGCAAAACACTTTACTGAAGTTTTCCAGAACCATACACCAACAATTTTAAATTACTGGGACGAAATTCAAGTATACTTAGAATCACCTAGACAAATGATATTAACCAAAAAATTATTTTGCATATGAAGAAGTATTAAAAGTTTTAAAAATGGGATTGCCTAGCAAGAAGGCTCATAGTTATGACCTCATCACCGAGTCACTAAGAGAACTGTCTCGCAAAGGAACATCATTTATCACTGTTCTCTTCAACAGTATCCTACGTACCGGGCATTATCCTGCGAAATGGAAAGTAACTCAGATCCAAGTCATGTGCCAGATGTCACAGTAGTGCCTCTGACCGGGAGGTCCTAGGTTCGAGTCCTGACGGCGGCAGAATTTTCGACACTAGCTTTTCAGCTAGGTCGAATTCAGTCGCTGTCTGGAGGAGAATTCTAGCGGCCAGCTTCTCTCATCGGTAGTTTTCCGTGGTTTCTCAGATCAATACCAGGCGAATGCCGGAGCAGTACCCTACCAAACGGGCCACGGACCACGCGCGATCTGTCCTTCCTCTTTACTGTCCTATCCTCTCCCCTTACACACACACACTTACACTAACATGCTCTACACTACCACATATGCCGGGAGACCGGTCGGGGGCTTACAGCTTGTCCCGGCTAGGGCGGTGCCCGGCTGGTGGGAGAGTCCTGGTTAGGGGGAAACCCCATTAGCCGACGGTAGGTCTGCGCCGGATCTCGCCATTCAGTGGGGGAAGATCACCGCCATCTCCCAAGAGAAAAAACATGCACTACACTCACGGAAATAATGACCAAAGCAGTTGACGCGCCCGGAAGCACGAAAAAATCAATCAATCAATCAAAGTAATGAAATGGTCGTCATTAACATCGTAAAAATCGTTACCACCGGCGTATTAGTAAAATTGTACACACTGATTATACAATTATTAGAAATTGCCTCGTTATATGTATTTTCATCAATACTGTCAATCTATAACTGATTGCTGACGCTTCTATGCTTTTACACTCATGTGTCAAAATTATGACTAACGAAACATTTTTAACATTACTATCGCCGATAATATTTCCACCTTCATTAACATTATTACTTTATAAACATTATAGTCAGTGTTTTACTAATAATTTGGTAAAGGGTCGTTCATTTCTTTCATGATATTCAAAAAAATGAACTATTGCGTCCTTTAACACGTTTCCTGATTCAATGCAGCTGATTCAAGTTTTGGTATCAAATGTATAATTTGATATCATTGTGTGTTATATATAATATTTAATGAAAAATATATAATATTCTAAATATTTTGTGAAATATCTGTAGTATTTACTTAATATTACCTGACAAATCTCCATTAATTTATGCTATTAAATATCCCTCGATATAACTCACACATATTCCTTTTTTATACTATTTCTTCAGAAACTGAAAAATGAAGTACATAAAAGGATTGCATTTCAATTCATAATATAGTACGTTATTTTATGGATATTTTAACAGATTCTTTAATGTTGAAAAACCACTGTTCTTATCAATGAATATTTGATTCTTTTATTCTCGACATAACAAATGACTGTTCTTTCAAAATGAGTTATTCGCTTTGTACAGAACGATCCTGCAATATCACATCAATGTGAAATCAATGTGTTTTCCAACTCAATAAAATTTGTAATATGTCAGTGTTCTGCATTGTGATGGCACGTGAGAATGTTGAATCTCTTGAAGTCATGCAAACACATATTTAACCATAGTGATCAATTTCCACTACAATTTATCTAAGGGAAATTATGTATTCATTTAATTCAGAGAACATGTGTCTGAGCTATATGATCACTCGCCGAACAATAGTAAAATAACAGGGGTAAATGTTAAATATAAAGAATTTTACTCTTAGAAGTAAACTTTTCCAAGTGACATATACGATCTTTTTTAAAATGTTTTCTCTGCAGGATTTATAATACTACTTTTCAAGAATCGAAATTAACGTTTTATAAAAACTACATGTGTATGCAAATTTTTTTTGTATGCCAGCATTATAAACGACCTTTCCAGTTCCGTTCATAAAAATGTCTTTTACGGCACAAATGAAGACGTATTAGATTTTACGTCACGAATTATTGCGTCATCACTCATTCAGCCAATCGCGAAGAGATAATCTTGGGGTGGTAGCGGTAAATCGACCAGCCGACAACTGTTTACTCGTGCAGATGTCTAATACTCCAGACGTCACAAGTAAGTTGTTTTGCAATATTATGTTTGACTCTCTTAAAAATGTATAATGCTGTTATACAAAAAATATAGCGTATGCAACTCGTTTAGAATGTTGCTTTATTGCAATCGTACAAATTTGAAAACGAGCGACGTTAGGAGCGAGTTTTCAAAACATGAACTCATGTAATAAAACTTAACATTATAAACTAATCTCATAAACTGCTATTAAATAATTAAATCTCTAGATTGTGAGTAATATGAACAGGTGAAAGTAATGTGATGAAAATATATGTTCCAACAGCAACGCATATTAAAAATGAAAAATCAGAAAACTTCAGGTTCCCTAAACCCCTTCAAGAATTTCAGATCCTCAATTAATAAATACCTTCATCTAATTGTCGTTGATTATTCAGCAGAAATTTTACTAGAATTCGGCAGCTGTTTATGCTTTTATTCTAGAAGATTGATCATCTACTGTATGAATAGATGAAAGCTCATCGACTGTTTCTACCAACTCTGGTGTATATTAATGCATCCATTTTTAGCACAAACAAAGGAAAGTATGAAGTGTCAGCTGACATTTTTGTCCGAAACTTATAATCTCTGACATTTACTAAATTTATTTGATAGGTACTCAACAGCCCTGCTTGTTCTATAGTATTCTATGAAGGAATAGATTATGTGCAACGAACTATGAAAGAGAATATAATACGCTCTGACATAGTTAATTTAACTGATGAATGAACTGCTCAGAATACTATTAAGAGCACAGTACTCATCCATTAAACACGAAAAACTATCGCCACAAATGCATTTCCTGCTAGTTTCTAATGAAAAGTTTACTTACTCTATGTCTATTGTAAAAGAAAGAGGAGCGGTTGTAAGGATCATCAATAATTGCTACAGTATCGTTCTTCCCTACCAAACAACGCTAACGAGGGAGATGCTTTGATCACAATCAGACATACTTTAATATTCTGATTGCTGCGTCCTTTAGTAGTTAACTGAAATGAACAGTGACGGTTTACAAATCACATAAATTCGTTCCTTCTTTCTAATAGGCAACACTAAACAATTTAGAGCACCCCAATTTTAGCCAGAAGTACACATTCTTTTCATCATGACACGGAAGCTTTTCCCAATATATCTAAAAAACTTTCTGTTCTACTTAGTGATTAATTATGAATATTACCACTTCTTTAATGGCCTTTTGAAAGAAGGAAGATGTAAAATTATTCATATGAGTTTTATACACGTTATATTTGTATTTTTCACTTACATCATGAACTCTTAATAGATTTGCATTTTTTTTACAAAACACTGAGTAAGTTGAGATTAACAATTTTGATGTTCATGGATTACTACAGAATCGACTTGGCACATCATGTGTTCGTACTTTACTTCAGTCATCTGTTTCTAGAAAACAAAAGGTGTCCTCATTTAAAAAAAAAACATAATTGCAATGGACTGTTGACAATCGGAATTAATGCAGTGAGTACCCAGGTCCTTGTTCATGGATCCTTCAAATGAATGGGTTTCAGCACAAGAACAAATGGACTGGGATGTTCCTAGAGGAATATAGTACACTCTACTCGAGGGTAAGAGTAAATGATCACATATCTTGATCACAAATTTCATTAAACATTTCAGAAGTTCTTCTTAATACCTTTGTTTTCTAGTATTTAGCATTCATCTATAGATGTTTATCATCTATAGATTTTTTCATATTATCATCTATAGTGTCATCTATAGGTAATTTCAGCTGAATATTTAGATACAATTCAGAGTGTCAGCATCGAGTTAAACATTAATTCATCGTAGGCCATTTTCAACCCTGCTGCTCTCCGAGTTGTTATCCAGGCGTCGGACGTGTCCCGAGTCCTCGGCTGCAGAGCGCTGCGCTAAAGGCAGTATACTTTGGTGGGCGGCGCGCGCGCCCGACAATTCCTTCGGAAACGTGTGTCCGCGTGACAAACACGCTCGCGCCGCCTCCGCCGCCGTCGCCGTCCGGACGCCGCGTTGGGATAAAAAGGAGCGGGCGCCGCGGCGCAAGCGGCGCGTATTTCCTTCACTTCGCCCTTCCGCTTCCGGCCACCGTCTGTTGTTTCCGGAAGTCCCCGGCGGCGCGAGCAGAGTCGAGTCGTCGTCGGCGGCGACGAAGTAGGGGAGGGGCCGGGGCGCGAGCCGGCCAAGCGGAGGGTGGGTGAGCATCTCACTCCTTTCCCCTCCCGGCCGAGTGAGGGGCCTTGGGCACGCTCTCATCTCGTCTTCCGCACCCTCGCCTCCCCCGCCCGGCGTTCTCGCCTGTCCGTCCTCGCCTCCCAGACTTCCTGCTTTCCTCCCTGGCGGACCCTTATCAGGCCGGAGTTCTCTAATAGGCACTAATGAATGAAAACACCGCCCTTTGGTGCGTCCTAAGTCAAGCCTGAAATCCAATTTAGGGGCGTCGCGGAGCGGGCAGGCGGCCAATACTTTCGCCCGCTGGCTGTTTCTGTTGCCGCGCGGACTCTTCGGCGCCACCCTCTTTCGCCCCCCCCCTTCTCCTTCCCCCTCCCCTTCCCTCTGGCCGGACGCTGCTCTTAAGAGGCTGCCGCCCACGCCCATCCCCACGATGCTTCTCGCTGGCGTTGTCGACTACTCTTTCTTCTCGTACTCCTCTCCCCTCGCGTCTTCATTTTTCTTTATACCTTCCATTCCCTTTTTTTGTTCTTCTTCCTCTTCCCCCTAGCTCCCCTTCTCTGCATATACTTTCCTTTTCACTCACTTCCTACGTATGCCTCTTCTTTTGTTTTCGTCTCTCCCGTCTTATGTGTTTGTTACTCCACCTTTAATCTTCATACGTCAACTCGAACTCAATTTTATTTTTGTTCTTTCTGGCCCATTTCGTACTTCTACAGTTTTTACACGATCGATTCTCTTCATACTCTGCTGTATTTCTGGCTCCCAATCTAGGATACCGCTTTTTCTCTGTCGATCTGTCACGTTATGCCAACTTTGTCTTCGTTATGTGTGTCCTTAGCCCCTCTATTCCTCGCTTTGTTTTTGTGTAGTTATTGCTACCCTTTTCGAGGAACATTTATACAGATGGAGAGATCACTCGATCACACATTGCTTGTTCCTTTGTGTAATTAGTAAGTTCAGTAGGTTTCGGCTGTATCGGTTTACGATTATTTTTCATGGATCTAGATATTAATGTAATGACATGTCACTAAATTGATAATTGAGTGACATTTTTAAACCTCCAAGGACACAGGAGAATTTTAATAATCAATATTACTTCATGTTTACTTCTACAGCGTATTTCCTTGTGATTTGTTGAGAATTGAAGTGTTCAGATTTCTTGCCAGTTGATAGGATTATACACAACAGCTTATCACCAAAATACGTAACAATTTTGTACGATTTGCTAGTCAAAACGGGTAGAAAAATGTATTTCTTTCAATTTTTTTTTGCTTGGGTGTTTAATTAGTTACAACAAATAACTTTGGAAACAGCCAAGAAAGATTCAAAATATGACAAATGTCGATATGCTTACACAATGTCCATTTGTACAAACTAAGAAAAAAAACTTGCATCAGTCATTTTGGTTTATATTACTCAAACATTACCTCTACATTGTAAGCTGAAATCAACTTATTTGGAGGGTTGCATCAGATAATGAAAAACTAGGAAGTACTTAGAATCATTCTACAATCTTTTAGTTTTACGAAGGAAGTATTACAAATTCCACAATCCTAACCTCCATCCAGCTGACACTAAATAATAAAAAGGAAAGAACAGAGAATTCTGGGTATCATTCAGCTTAGCCGGCGCCATCTGCAGAGACTCCGTCCGTCCGTCCGTCCGTCCGCCGGCAGGGAGATAGGAGCGCGGGACGACCGGCGTCCATCGGCAGCCCGGACGGGGCCGAGGGGGCGGGGCACGTCGGAGGAGGAAGACTGCCAGGGGTGGAGCAGAGCTGCGTTGAACGGCGACTCCACCTAACAACACATCATTACGCGTGGGGGACGGGAGGGGATGGCAGAGAGAGGAGAAACGAGCGGGGAAGGGGTGGAGAAGGAGCGGGGGGGTTAGGGGAGGGGGCGGGGAAAGGGCTCACGCTGTCGTCCTTCCCGCGCGCATTGTCTCCCTCCGGCAGATTAGCCCCCGAAATTAAAGAAGGAAAGATGGTGGGGGAGGGGGAGATGGCGGGCGCGCAAAGGTACAAGGCAAATCCTTCTTTATGTAGTCAATTCAGTGCACGGCGAGGCGCACAGTGGTCTCAGAGCTTGACTTACGCGGCGGTAATCTAAAGTCCCTTCCAGTTGCAAAAAAAGAGAAAAGAAGAAAAGGAATTTGAACCAAGTTTTGTAGGAATGGCTGTAATAAGAATATATATCTGACATTTTAGTAAACCTCAAGGAGAAAAATAGAGCTGAAATAGTATCCCAAGTAGTCAATATCTGAATTTACCGTGTTTTGTGGCCCACAATGGAAAGTTTAACTGTAAAATTAATTTCTCTTCTGAAAGAAAGGATTGATCGTGCAGATGAGAGAAACGCGACATGATTAGCGCAAGTGGTCATTTAAATTTTATAGATGATGTAGAGATGAAAAGTGGCCTAGAGATTGTGGGTCATTAAATTAGTCATTTATATTTAAACATGTCATTTATATTTAAACATTTTCAGCTTTTGTCTACAGAAATTTATGCCTCCACGCCGAACTTAGACTAAGTTTGCTGAAATGCATGATTTATAAGGTATTACTACGATTTATAAGTTCTACTATGTAATTACGACGTCGCTCAACCATACAAACACAAAAATTTTAATTTTGTAACCCCTGATTCCCGATCCTACATTTTATTTTAAAAATGTTTGTCCCTCAACTTTGCGTACACACCATTGACTCTCCTCTTTACAACTGACAGAACTACAGAAGGGTATTTATAGTAATGAAATAAGGAACTAAGCGCTGTATGAAGGAAATTAACTATTATACTACTTGTATTTTTTTCTTATAAATAAAATGAGTTTTTAAGATAATTTTCAAATCTTTGCTGCTTAATGAGGTACTCTTTTTTTAAGTAAAGTTTACTTTCAAATTGCTTCTCTCATCGTACAATTTTGTAACGAAGCGCCAACTCTCCCCTGTACCATTGGCATGTTCATATATATAGAATGGCCCTAGCTATTCATCTCCGGCCACTGTGTTCTGATATCTCTTTCCCCCACACCCGGCAGCTCACGGACGGCAGCTCTGTAGAGCTTCCTTGCGAAAGGCGCCCGCGGGGCGTGGCGCGTATTTACTGGCGAGGCGCATTACTCAATTCCGCAGCTGCTTTATGCGTCTGGGGGCCGCGTCTTGGCTCATGTGGGGCTTAGGGCGACGGAACCCGATTTGGACGCGACGTACGATCGCATCCTTGTAGGAGAGGGAGATAGAGGAATGAAAGGGTGAGGGTGAGAATGGGATGGGATGAGACACACGCCGTGTTGGAGTCAAAAATGCTTCTTTATTAGCTTAAGACTTGCTGAAGTGATGATGATGATGATGATGATGCGACCTTTACTGACGCGAAATTTGATCCGTCATTGAGCTCTGAGGGATTATCAGTTAGGAAAAGTAAGATAATGGAATTGTCTTTAATATAGTGATTTTTTTAGCCAGCCGGAACCAAGTAACTTAATGGTTTCCATGATGCTGTGACCCATGATCTTCTTTCCGGCGAGTGGTTTACAGCGTTCACAATTTCCCTCTCCCAAGTCGCCACTTCGCTATATCCGATGCAAGCACTCCTTGCAGGCGTCTGGATGCCGTCGCTTTACATATTTTACATATTTTCAGCGGTCATCGCCCCTCTCTCATTCTTCTTACTTGTCCATCCCACATCAATCTGTTGTATTCTGTCAATTATATCTCTGCTTAGATTCTTTTACTGTTTTATTTATTCATTTGTAATATGTTGTAATTTGGAAATTCTGCAACTTCTCCAAAGGGCATCCATTTATAAAGCTTGTAATATTTTGCATTTTTTTATTCTCTCAGAACACGATTAACTCAGAACACGATTTTCCAAGCCGATATAGGACACTGCATATCAGTGACCACTTCTACAAAAATTTGTTTGTGTTTATTTTTTTAATTGAATGGATTGTTTCTATAAAATGTTGGTGATTCATTGCGAATCTCATTGCATCTTGGACATGCAATATAACTCTGAAGTAGATCGGCAATACTGTTTTGGAGGTAAAGTAGTCATTGAACTGAGTGGAAACACGTAAAACTACTTCGAATAGAAAAGTGTGACACTTTGAAACCATACGTGATGTAAGAAATGGAAGTTTCATGTTCTTTCACACGTCTACCGGAATAAAGTAAATCCTACACAAGTACCGTATAAATATTATAATTTTTGACAAAATACTTAATATCAATTCATTTTACAGGGAAACTTAATATAAATTTTTATTTACATGTATGAATAGTAACCGAATAACAATCGTTTACATCGAATTCGGTTAGAAGTTTCTTTAAACAATTAAAATTCATTAAGAAATCATTAATATTTCTTAAATAGTGTACTAATGCATCTCGTCAAAGCAACTTAACATTCCTGAGTGCATTTCGAGAATAGTCATTTCTTTACTTCTCCGAAATGCAATGTGTTGTTCTCTGCCAGCTGCAAGAGCATTTATTTTATCTTTTCTACTGTTTCAATTGATTTACGGCCCATAACGGTTCTCATTCTTCAGACAATATTGCCGGTTTTGCTACAATGTTCTTTTTATATCCTTTATGAAAACCAGCAATGAACATCTGACCATGAGAACATTCTGGCTATTAAAGCATGAATTACAATTTCTCCAACATTTATCGCGATAGCGACAGCCGTCGTTTTTGTAAAAAAAACATCGTAAAATACATAAAATGTTCATTACATTTAGAGCAAAGGTTTAATAAATTGTTAGTTAGGTTTTAATGAACTATCGCACATCCATTGGATGGCAAATGAGGTGTTTCTTTGGGCGAAATTACTGGCCTTTTCCCCAGAGTAGCTCATAATCTCAAATCATCCCTATGTAACCTGTTTCTTAGCCTGTGTTCATTAGCCTCGCTTTGCCAGCAGCGTCGGAGGCCAACAGACGTTGCTTTATGCGGGCCAAGTAACGACCTAACGAGGTGTGCATTACATTTTTTTGACCGTTGCCTTCAGACGGGTTAATTTGTTAGGGTCCCGCGCCTGCAGTTTGCTCCGGGTTAAACTGTAGCATTATCTTGGAACCAGCCTTATTGCTCGCCTCGTGCCGGGCGTAAACAGTGTAACTTACCTTAATGTAATGAATAGCCTCGAGGCGACCCGGTGTGCTGGGAAACTCGACGAGATGCGTCGTGGCAACGTTGGTGATGATGTTGACGATAGCGGTAATGGAGGCGACAATGATGACAGCTATGTTCGTAACGATGGAGATTATGTCAAAGTTGGTGTTCGCGCGTTTGACGGAAAGGGAGATTAGCAGTAACGGTTTCACTGATGGTGAACTGCAAGGCGTCAGTCATTTTGTTGATGTCAGTGACGATGGTGATATTCAAGACCGTAATATTCAAGCTCACAGTAATGGTGTGTGAGTGACGGTGGAAGTTACAATGATGATGGTGATAGTGATGACGATAGTGGAGATGGTGAGGATATCGATGATTGTCACGGTGATATTGATGACTGTAGCTGTGATAGTCAACGGCAGGAAGTGGTTGAGGATAGACTGAAGAATCAGAAGCCGACGGCAAGGCAGTTAATGACGGAAAAAAGGATCCATAATTGAGGTAATGAAGTTGGTGTCCGTATTTTTTCATTCCTCGTAAGAACTGTTGTGTTACCTTCATAATTTCATAGTCTGCTTTAGCGACACAAACGAAACTACCTCGATTATGTACATGTAACTATGCTTTCTTTTCTAGTTCTGCGATGTGAGATGTATTCCACTGTGCAAATTGACATTCATTCCTATCTTGTAATGAATAAATCACTTGTTTTCATGGAGTTTGGTAATCCTCGTTTTATCCGTCAATATTTTTTATCAAAGAGAATGTGTATCGGTTCATATTTGCGATATGACCTTAGTATTCTTACAACTTTTATCGCCACCTTTACAGTTGTGTTTCTGTACCCGTTGACACCCAGTTTACCTCTTCCAGCGTCGACTACGATTTCCAATGTCGTCGACTCATTGCCCTCCATCCTTAATGTTTCTGGGCGCACCGCCTCCGCCTCTGCCTTTGCTGTTGTTTTGCGCCCGTCTCCCGGCCTTCGCGGCCGCTGCCAAAAACAACGGGCGAAATTCAACGCTGTCGCTAAGATTGCGCAATAACATTAAACATAAAATGAGGAAATTTTCTTTCCTTGTGGGTCTGCAGGCGGAAATTAACACTGCTTCGCGGAACGGTTGATGAAGGTAGGCAGCCTCCTGCCAGAAGAGGCGGAGAGCTCTGACCTCGCACCGCGAGTTTTTAGTGAGCGTTTAAACATTTCGTCAACTCTTTATGTCTTAATAAAAGTTGATACGCTGGCAAAGAATTCTTGACACTTCGAAAATAAGTCACGTTGATTTCGTTATGAAAGATTTTAAATTGTTGTCATGGCGAAATGTTCAGATAAACGACCTTAAATTACATTATTTTATCGTTCATCACTGTTTCGCACTTGGTTTCGCACTTGGTTTCGCACTTGGTTTCGCACTTGGTTTCGCACTTGGTTTCGCACTTGGTTTCGCACTTGGTTTCGCACTTGGTTTCGCACTTGGTTTCGCACTTGGTTTCGCACTTGGTTTCGCACTTGGTTTTGCACTTGGTTTCGCACTTGGAAGTACAATGAAATTAGACTATATGTTTTTGAGCCTGTTTACTTTTATTTTGTGAGGATATGATGAGTGTTTCTGACCTGTAGGATCAGTATATTTTGTAAATTCGTACTATTAAATTTTATGAATATACCCAAAGACGTATTGGCTCTATGGCAGCTATACTATACGGCTGTGATACACTTATATCAATAAATCTGAAAAGAAAAACTGATTTTAATAAATCCAGGACCATCCTCCTAAACTTAAATCCCCAAAATCTCGTCAAATTTGATACGGCAATTCCGAAATTAATTACGATATGAACAAAAAGTAACCGACGATAGTAAAATAAAAAACCTAATACAGACGCTGATAATTGACTTTAGGTATAAAGAAACCACAAAAAATGGATTCTGACTGCACAAGTACTAGAATGTAATTTACTACCTTTAGCAACAAGATTTACCTTCTTTTTCGTTACCAGAGCCCGGAAATTGGAGTTCTTCTCTCGAAAATTTGCCGTTTTCCGTTCCATGACGACAATACTTTCTCTTTATGCAGTAAGGAGAGAAAATAAAAACCCTATTTTCTAGAGGGAAATACCAGGTACATTTAATGACTAGAAACAAAGAAATGGTCACTTCAGGTTTTTCTCAGAGGATACAAGTTTTAATTTAAAGTTTTTTATTTGTACAACATAATTGCCAGGTTTACTAACTTTTATTTATAATTGCTATAAAATTATTTCCTATTTTTTAGTGAAGTAAAAATGAACTCAACTGAAACCTTGAATTTGCGATGCTGAAAGCGGGGAAGTTCGTGATAGAATAGGCGCAATGCAGATCGTGGAATGCTATGTGTGAATAAGTGTAAGATTGATCTTAGAATGTCAGTGCAGAGTTGCTTTCACAGTCTAACCTGAATTGCCGAATTACGTGCAAGTAGAAGTAACTTTTACTACTTATCAGGATGTCACTGTGTACCTGCGTTCATGTTTCCATTCCAAATGCAACTGTTATGATCGCCTTGTAGAGATGAAATCACGAATTATTTGATTAATTACACAATGTAACAGAACGTTATTTTTACTTTCACGTGTGTTTTCCGATTAACATGGCCTGAGCTGTTGATTAAGAAATGTATACATTTGTTTTGAATGAATTAGATGGTATATTTTAATAGTGCTTTAAATTCATTGTCCACGATTTTTTTGGAGAATTGTGCGTTATATATAAGTAGTTTTTATTGTTTGTAACTTGTACGTATTATTGCTAATTCAATTTTATGTACAGACCTCTGCAACTGTGACCGGTAGCGGTGGCTCAGTGCATCAACTGATGTCACTGCACTGCCTCTAACCGGGAGGTCCCAGGTTGGAGCCCCGATGATGGCAGAATTTACGCCACTAATTTTTCAGCTCGATCGAATTCAGTCGCTGTCTGAAGGAAAATTCTAGCAGCCGGCTGCTCTGATCGGTAGTTTTCCGTAGTTTCTCTTATCAACACCAGGCGAATGACGGAGCAGTACCCTAACAAACGGGCCACGGACCGCGTGTGATCTTTCCTTTCTCTTCCTTGTCCTATCCTCACCCTTACACAAACACACTTCACTAACATGCACTACACTACCACACATGCCGGGAGACTGGTCGGGGACTTAGAACTTGTCCCGGCTGGGGTGGTGCCTCGCTGGTGGGAGATACCTGGTTGAGAGAAAACCCCGCTAGTCGACGGTAGGTTGGCGCCATCCAGTGGAGGAAGTTCACCGCCACCTCCCGTTGGAAAACGTGCACTACACGTACGGGACTAATGATCTCGGTAGTTGACGTGCACGGAATCACTAACAATGAATGAATGAATCAATCAATCTACGAGTGGGGACAGAATCTCAGAATCAAAAAGTAACAGTATTCTTACAGTTATCTGAGTTGTCATTTGTAGATTCAACATTACCCAGATAAAATTCACGCAAGCCGGCGTAGGTCGATGCCGGGTCTCGCCAGCCAACGGGGTAAGATCATCGCTACCTTCCCCTACAAAGCATGCACTTCGCTTACGGGAATATTGACTTTAGCAGTTGACGCGCCTGGAAACACCAATCAATAAACGATTTCGTAGAAGTGTCAAAGGCCAGGTGTCAGGTGATTGATCGCCTTCATCCTGTCAGTCATAAGGACATAATTCTCTATCTGCGAATGTAAATTAAATAATTTCTCTATTAAAGATAAAGTTTAGCCAGTTTGATAATATGTGCGTCATAGACATCATTGCTCATTTTCAAAGTTGGGTATAAGTGTACTCGGTGTTCAAATTAACTTCCCTACTTTTATATGCCAAATGCAAACATTTCACAGCTTGCAAACTCGCAAATAACGTAGATTTATGGTTTCATTGGATTACACTCTTGTATTTTATCAATTTCTTACTAATAATAGCTATACTTACAGTTTTTGCGATTTTGTGCTTTCGCAATATTGTTCTATGAGGTGTGAGTTTTTAATCAAGTTTCAACTAATTTTCCTTCTGAAGGCATATGGCGTGAATCTCAAGAATTCACGAGCATCCATGAGGTCGTCCAAATTGTCCTTAGGATAACGATAAGTGTCCTGATGTGCCAAGTGCCAGGAGTCTGTATGTCTGTTGCCTTTCTGCCAGTACCCAAGGAGAAGATTCACTACCTTGAACGGAGCCTGCAGTCATTCTGCCACACACGAATGCCTCTGACTTTTCTCCTCGGCTTAGACCCTGCGTCTTCGCAAACGCTCACCTCCAGCATTGCCCCTCCAGCCTCTGCAGCGGCGGTGTGTGTGGGGGGGGGAGGAAGGGAGGGGTGACTGAGGGCCAGCCGGAGGTACGGGATTAGCCTCCGACGGTGGACCCGACGCAGGGTGCCTGCAGAAGGGGAACAACCCCGCCCCCCCCTTCGTCGGAGATTTATTTTATTGCTGCCGCTCTTTAAAACCGCAGTAATCACCCTTCCCACCCGCCCTCCCCCCTCACCCCGTCTCACCCTCAACCCCCCCTCTTCCGACACGTCGCGGCCGGGTGGAGGGAGCACCGGGGATAATGATCTTGCAAGAAGGGGGAGCCTTGTAAGGGGGCGAGCGAAGGCTAGGAAGCGAGCATTCGTTTCTCCGAGAGGGATGATTTGATGAAATTTGCTTAATGTCTCGGATAAGTGGCGAGTACACGGGCAGCGTTGTTGCATGGTTTTCGGCGCGATTCCTACTTCCACGCGAGGGCGCGCTCGCGGAGGAAACTAAATTAATCCAATTAGTTGGGTATTTACGTTAAATACGCTCATAAACCAAAAGAAGTATTACTTACCCACGCGCCAATGGTAATAATTTTCGCAGCATCAAATGTTTCTAAATCCACACGTCGCACGAATGAAATACAACCGGTCCCAAATCCTTTGCAATGAGTTTTCCCAAGTACTGTTCTCAATCCGAATCTTTATGTACTTTATTGATGTGTTATTATCGGATTAGATGTAATGAAGAAAAATATTAAAGTTTCGTGTTCAGAAGAGGAGTGAAGTTGTAAACAAACCCTCATGAATATTATTTTGAAGTGTTTTCAGAGCTATGGTTGATGAAATATCTGAATATGACCTGAATCGAATTCGCATTCGCAAGTTGTACAAATAAATGACAGGTATATGTTACACATGCATATTTAATATTCATGTAAGAAATACATGCAATTCAAATCATTCAAACAATTACTTCAGCGCCATTAGAAACTTTCTAACAAACAGAGAAAGTTAGAAAGAGTGCCAGTGCTCAACTTCCAATGTCTTAAAATTAGTTTAGGATAAATCACATTGATGTCAATTTATGATATATTAATATATTATTTGCCTTGAATGACAGTTTGTTTTTTAATTGTGGTTTTTTTTTTAAAATATTTAATAAATTCCGTTTAATTTCAAATGGAATTAGGAGAATTTTCATCGCAACATAAATCCATACTACTTCATTGCCACAGTGAGGTTAGTTACAGTTACACATTTTGAACCTTAAATGAATGTCAAAGACATAATCTCACTGGAACTGCAGTATCTTCGGGCGCCTTAGGACCGCAGGCGAGGGCGTCGACCTCCTTGAAGGGCTCTCGAGATGAGCCCGGAGCGGAACGCGTGGCGCAGGGCGGTGGGGGCGGGCCGGTTGTAGCGGGGCAGTTGGAGGGCAGGGCTGTTGAGGGGTGGGGCGGTTGAGGGGGCGGGGCTGTTGGGGGCTGGGGGCGTTGAGGGGCAGGGCTGTTGGGGGCTGGGGGCGGGGCTGTTGGGGGGGCGGGGATGTTCGGGGCAGGGCTGTTGGGGGCGGGGCGGTTGAGGGGCGCGGGGCGGTTGGGGAGGTGGAGCGGTTGAGGGGGCGGGGCTGTTGGAGGAGCCGCTGGGTGGCGGGGCGGTTGAGGCGGCGGGGCTTTGGCGGGGCCGCTGGTTGGAGGGGCTGTTGGGGGGGGCAGTTGGAGGGCAGGGCTGTTGGGGGCGGGGCGGTTGAGGGGCGAGGGGCGGTTGGGGAGGCGGAGCCGGTTGGGGGGGGGGGGGGGGGGGGGGGGGGGGGTTGGGGGGGGGCAGAGCGAGGCGGGGCGGTGAGGGCGGGGCGGGACGCGTGCCTCTGGGCGGCAGTGGGGCGGCGTCCGCGGCCCAGTCGGCGCCAGAATAACGTTCCCCAGGACGCGAGTTCCCGGAACGTATAGGCCGTTAGGCGCCGCCTAGGAACATATCTTACTTACCACATACCTCCCGCGCGAGACGCTCCCCGCCTCCACTTTGCCAGTGGCAAGGAGATGGACTCGAGTTAGGCTGTAATTTTGATGAGGTGGCGTTGACGTTAAAGTACAAGAAACTTCGGAATCTCGATTCTGTGAGTTAGAAAAAAAACAAGAGAATGCGCGGCATACCAATTTTGTTCCTTCGGTTAACACTATTACTCTACAATTACGTGTTTAAAGACGTGCATGATAAAATTTAACGATTTACAATTGAATGAAGTTTTTCAGAAAACATCTAAGCTTCCAGAATGAATATGTTTAAAAAATGTTGTTGAAAGTTGAAAGTTGAAAAGTTGAAAGTTGAAAGTTGGGACTTACCATAAAAAATTTTAAAGTACTATTTACTAAGAAAATGGAAAACAATAAATAATATTGTTTCATGTCCTTAATTATTAATTCTTGAAGAGTCATAAAAAAGGAAAGTTGGCATTTTATGTAACAAAACAATCACTATTCACTGTGAACGCAAGAGTTGATTATTATTTCTGAGAATGTAATTGAAAAGTTTTATATTTATCCAGATAAGTTCCAACATTTATGTAGTATGGAATTCTGACAATGCAATCTTATTCTTCAACTTAACTTAATAACGCAATCCACTATATTTAATTACAGCCACTTATTTTGGTTGTGAAAGGACACATGCCTCGTAAGATTTGTTGGACATTGCTTGTCACAACATTCGACATTGATTTACAAACAAATATACCAATGTGTTACTTATTATATATTTGGAAAGTCACTTCTGAGTTCTGCATGATCTACTTTTCAATGTAGTTCATTATAACTTTTGAAGGGAACAATTCATTTGGGCAAAATACAAACCAGCGGCCGCCTGCACTATGTATATACAGAGAAACCGTTTGCTGTTTCGACCCGGTAACTAGCGTCGGCTAGTTATTAGAGAAGTTATTTTCACTGATTTATGAATCATATGGCATTACCCGTGAAGTAAGATCGGTGCAGGAAGGAACATTTTGTGTTCGTCCTGCGATACACGAGCGTTTCTTCGAAATTACCTTCGATCTATTTTAAGAACGTGTTTCGTGCCGGCGGGTCGAAGTTGTCGGAATGAGATATCAAATTCAACTTCTCAAATTACGGCCTGCCCTATCCCGATTCCGCATGCACGATACTCAGACGAAGGCATGTAGCACAGATATACGTAAAGTGGACGGCCAGTTCTGACGTGTGATTATCTCTGAAAGCAGTATTTTCCGCGAGTCATGCAATTTCCTAAAATATCGTGTCATTTCATGTTAAACAACTTCTATATGAGCGGATCATTACGAGCGGAATTTGAATTACTCTTCTCAGGTGCAGGGAAAATACATATTCAGGGGGTGTTTGCGTCAACCTTGAAAACAATGACAGGTCATAATGATCTGTGTAAGTGCCGTGGCGTGCCGAGGGATCTCTTCCAATTTAAATGCCATTCCATTCCTTATTTTGTTACAGCACTTTGTGAAATGAATGCACTATTTTTTACTGCGTTTAGCTATTCATTGAAGCTACGTATTATTTCATACTTGTGTTGATGAGTGAACAGGACCTTGGGAGGCAAAAATGAATGAGTCGTATTGTGAGTGTAGAGATTAATTTGTTGTGATCGTTTTAACACTCCATCCCATTTCAGTGATGCAAATGACATTGTTCTCCTTAGCCAAAGCGGAATATTTTATGTTCAAAGTGTCGTAAAATTGCTTTCTTTCGCGTGCATCTAGTGTTTCGTTTACATGCAATCCAATTTCTTTTCCAATCTGTGTTTTTCACCAATTTGCAGAAAATACTCCGCAAACGAATATGTTTTGGGAATAAATGAATGAACAATGAGAAGTGGGAACGAATATATTTACTACTATACTTTTTGTATTTTATTTTAATGAATCTTTATTTTAATATTGTGGGAATTTTATCACTCGCGATATACTCATTGCCCAAAGCCTCTCATTTATACTTGCGTAATCCTCATTAAAAATGCACAGACAAAAATCAAAATATTTATTAAAGTAGTCATTTGTTCAACAAATGAAGTGTTATACTTATATATTATTTATAAAAGACTTCTAACTTGATAAACGAGTTTAATTTATTTAAGCGGACCAATTCCCAGAGTGAAAGTACGAAATACCGTGATTATGATGCTTTTATTTAGAGATACGTACACAATGATATGTACTTGGAAATTATAGTTAGACAAGAGACCACTCATTGCAGTAATAATGTGTACACGATGATATATGTTCATTTTTTGACCTTCAAGAGACAAGGAACAATATTGTTGCCAGTTGTGGGTTATATTACTCACTTTCTAATTATGATACGATGTTGTTAGACACAAACCCTTGGCATTGAGGGCTGGCGAGCCAATAGGTGCCTTAGTACATCATCTGATGCCACTGGCGTTCCTATGACCAAAAGGTCCCACAGTTTGAGCCATGCGGGGGCAGGATATTCGACATTAGCTAGAGAGCTAGGGCTAATACAAGAGCTGTCTGGAGGAGATTTCTAGCGGCCGGCTGCTCTGATCGGTACGCCGGAGCCGTACCGTACCAAACGGGGCACGGACCGATAGCGATCTTTCCTTCCTCTTCCGTGTCATATCACCGCGTACTTATACACACACACACTCATATCCACAGCATTACCAAAGATGCCGAGAGTCCAGCCGGGAGTTTAGTTTGTCCTGACTTAGTTTGTCCGCTTGTTAGGAGATGCCTAGTTGGGGAAAACCGCGATGGCCGACGTATAGGTTGGCGCCGGCTCGTACCATCCAGTGGAGGACAGTACCCGCTTCCGAGAAAAACACGCGCACTACACTTATTGTGTCCTTAGCAGTCGCCGGACCGGACCTGTGTCCTTCGCAGTCGACACACCCAGTATCATTAACCAATCAATGAAGGTCCGAAGGGCAATGAAAGTGTTATGTGGCGTCTTCGTGAGGCGGCGGGCGCAGGTGGCGCGGGCGCATAAACGCCAGCCGTGACGCAAGGCCGCCTGCGCCGCGCCGTGTCGCTGCGAGTATCGACCGGTCGCCGGGAGGCGGGCTGCGCGGCGTGGCGCGGGCTCCGGGGAACCCCCGTGCATGCAGGGCGGCGGGAGGATCGCGAGGGGAGGGGTGAGGACCGACTGGGACGGTGGGTGGGGCGAGGTGGACGGAACTGGCCTGACCGGGGCGGGCCGAGCTGGGCTGAGCTGAATTAGATTGCGCGGAGCTTTTCTAGACTGGCCTGGAATGGGTGGGGCTGAAATGGGCAGGGATGGATGAGGTAGGGCTGCGTAACAAATGTTTGTTCATTTCTACTAACTTGTGCTTGTTTCCATTTGTAAGTTTACCTCACGGAAAAATACTATTCTTTTCAGTAAAGATGTTTCGTCAGAAGGATTCTGACCTTATAGTTTCTTCTAGAAAGTTACTTCAAGTAATGATGTTCTAATTGGCATTTCGTCAGTCGTTAGGTGCTAAAGAAACAATAAGAATATCAGTAAAGTTGCCAAAAGATTTCTTGACGGTAATACATGCTATAGTAATTGATGACTGGGGGCCTCCGTACCCCCACCTCACATTCACAGCACTGGAAACGGAGCTTCATTATTGTGAATACATTCCTCGTCCTCAGTAAGTCTCTTATGGACACGTTCATGCAGCTGGCGGTCTGCCCGATTCCCATCTGCCCTTTAAAAAGGCCGATGAATAAAGCATCAGCCGGTGTCGATTGCATCGCGGGTTGCATAACCGCGCTGTCGCCGGCGCGGCGCGGTGGAGGCGCCGACGCCCCGAGGGCGCCCGGGGGAGGGCATCGCCGCGATGTGGCTCGAGGGGCCCTCTTTAACCGGGGGAACGTCCGTGCTCATAAGGAGCCGCACGTGCGCCTATGTATTATTAAGGTTTAATCCGGCCAGGCGGCGCGGAGAGAAGCGTGGGTGGCCGCGGGTGCGCGAGTAAGCTCGGAGCAGGTGAGGTGGAGGTGGAGGTGAAGATGGAGGTGGAGGTGAAGATCGAGGTGAAGGGAGGTGGGGGAGGTGGGGTGGGGGAGGTGGAGGTGGAGGTGGAGGTGGAGGGGGTGGAGGTGGAGGGAGGTGGAGGGGAGGTGGAGGTGGAAATGAGATGGAGGTGGAGGCGAGGTGGAGGCGAGGTGGAGGTGGAAGCGGGGGTGGAGGTGGAGGTATGCCGAATGGTGGGGAAAGGTAGGAATGGTTAAGAAGAAAACGCATGTTGAAGAGAATGGAGAATACGAGAATCATTGAGGTCGATAGTCAACCCAAGTGGAGAAGGAATTGAAATACGCGAAAGACTGCGTTTTTCATGAGAATTGCCAGTATGTTTTCGATAAAACATTTCAGGGGGGAGGAAGAGATACGGAATAATGGTTTGATGAAATGGTGGGATGCGATATTAAATATGCTGTTTTTTCGGAGAAAATGCATGCGATTTTGTAATATTGCTAATTGTAATAATAATCCTTTTACCTATATTAATAATAGTTGCTTGAATTGACGATACAAGTAAAGGGGACATCAGAACCCTCCAATAAAAAAATATAATAGCGATTTACACCAATTTCAGTAATATATAACATGAAAATATCTGAATATTTCCTTTGCGCCCCAACCCATTACCCGTTATTACACAAGGTTCTTGCTTCAGGGACAATAATAGAGGTTATGGCTGTGCCGACCATACCGACGAAGACAGTGGCGGTATGTGATTGTGAAATATTGAGCTTTAAAGTGACTAACGCAGTAACAGCAGTACTGATGTCATTAGCTTCAATGGTTATGAAGATGGTGATGAGAAGACCCTTCGCTTCAAAAATACGCAGCAGAGTGATGATGAGAGGTTGAGACAACACCGAAGATATTTGTGGCAAATTGTTAGTGAGTATGACACGACAGTGGGGACGGCAGTAACGTTGGCAATGACGGATCTGTGGTGACGCATTCACAATGAAACAGGCTAAGGCTCTGACAGCAATACTAATGCTAGTAGACGATGGCTCTGATAGCAAAGAGACGACGACAGGAATGTCAGAGAGCGTGTCGGCGGTGGAGCCCAGACGGCGGGGCAGGTGCGTCGACGCCAGCGCGGCAGACGGGGGAGGCGACGGCGGAGGCGCCGGCAGCGGCGGTGGCGCCGGCAGTTTGTATTCCATTACTGGCGGATTGTTTGAGGTGCGCCTCCCGCGCGCTACCCCCTGGAGGGGGGCGGCGGGGAGCGGCGGGGAGCGGCGGGAGCGGCGGGGCGGGGCGGGCGGGGCGGGGCGGGCGGGGCGGGGCGGGCGGGCCAGGCGGGCGGGGCCAGGCGGGGCGGGGCCAGGGGGGCGCGGCGGGCCGGGCCGGGGCGGGGTGGGGCGGGGCGGGGCGGAGGGGGCGCGGCGGGGCGGGGCGGGGACGAGAGGACGCGAGGACGCCCGGGGGAGTGCGAGACGCTTTTGTTGTGGGACATTGGACAAGGCGATGCACAAGGAGGGTGAAATACATACGGTCGGGAATAGCACGAGGGAGAGTGTGTTCCAGGACAGGAATGCGCGGATGTTAGAGCGGCTGTAATTCTAGGGCTGTTGTTACGAAAACTTTGGCTCTAGCTTCAGATCTCGAGTATATTCTGATGCTATTCAGTATATGGGACAGTGCAAGGAAAAATTAACATAAACTGCTTAAGGAGAGAGAGGCAAAATGTTAAAATTAAGAGAGAGAGTGAACATTTTTAGTCTTTCATTTTTTATAAACAATAACAGAAAAATAGAAGAATATAAATTGTTAGTACACAATGCTGGGAATAAATAAAATTAAAGATTTTTACATAAATGTAATGATCATTGACATATTTTTCCATGTACCAAAAGGCTGCATTTCTGAAAAATATATTTGAATAATACTTTTAGAAACTAGCTACTATTATTATTTTGTTATATTTAATGTTTTCTCTTGTTTCTCTCTGCAAATGATTTTAATATTATAGTTATTCTCCGTAATAATGTATATACAGCGTAATTTGGAATTCAAAATCATTTTAGGCATGCGTTTGAAACAACAGTGTTTGGGATCTCAATAACGAAGCTGTCTGAGTGACGATTTTGTCTTCATGACTATATTCTGATATTTCATTGGCGGAATTTATAACTTAAAGACTGCTTCATGAAGAATGCGTTTAGGAAATAATTTGGGTGCCAT
The DNA here is from genome assembly GCA_964035755.1 of Teleogryllus oceanicus. Taxonomy (NCBI): domain Eukaryota; kingdom Metazoa; phylum Arthropoda; class Insecta; order Orthoptera; family Gryllidae; genus Teleogryllus; species Teleogryllus oceanicus. The sequence goes on from CAXIVR010000004.1 coordinate 21,705,320, forward strand.
TTTGATCCCTTTAGTGTCCGCGACGAGAGGTGCCGTTACGCAAATGCAAGTGGCGACAGCTGCGCGGGCCACCAGGTGGCAGGGCGATCGCTTGCACCGGACATGCGACGCCGAGCGCCCTCGATCCACTGCGCTCATCCACCCCGCGCGACGGCGGCGGTTCGATCCTCTGCCCCCTCCCCCTCCTCCACCCCCGCCGCGCCCCCGCCTCGCCACGGCCCGCACCCCCGGCGCTGCGGTCAAGGTGTCGCCCGTCTGTGTATAATCTCCTGTAATGCCGCGATCAGGAAGCTAGCGAGGGCTGAGCACGGCGTATCACAAAGCACGCTCCGCCGCCCCTGCCCCCCCCCCGACGCACCGCTGCACCATTGACCGTTCCCCCCCCCCCCCCCCGCCACGCTGTCTCTACCTCAACTACCTGTCGCCTCTATCTGCGCCCCCGCCGATCCTGTCACTGTCATGTCTGCCTCCATTATCTTCGCCTTCCTTACCGCTTGCTCTCTCTCCTTTGGCTTCACTTCTGTCGCCCTCTCTGTCCTCTGAGTCTCTGCCCCCTCGTCCCGACTCTCTCCTTCTCCCCACTCTTCTTACACTTCTCCCCATTTCCTTTCTCCCATCTTCACTATCTCATTTTTCGTTATCTTTACTCTCCCAATCCGCCATCTCTCATGTTTCCAACCTCCGTTTGCCCTTCCCTTCTTCCCTTCACCTCTCTCCGCTCTGCCCCCCCTTTTATCTCAATCGTCCTTTCCCTTATTTCTCCCCCGGTCCCTCCATTTCACTTTTGGCACTACCACTTCGTTACTTCTGACGCATCGCGTCCTCCGCTGCCTCGTTGCGTCCGTCGCCGCCATCGCGAGCCCCAAATCCACCCCCTGGAGCCTGTGGCGTCTGCTCCGTGCATTAATTGCCTCTCCGACCGCCCCCGCGCGCGCCTCCATCGGTGGTTAAACTGCGCGCCGCCGCCGCCGCGTGGGGCGCTGGGGATGACGTGTGCGGGGACGAGGGAGCGTTTCCCGGTGCTCGAACCAGCGTCTCGCGAAATGAGGGGACGCGACGGCAACGCAGGGGCACGCGGAAACAGTTTCTCGTCGACTGTCATGCAGCAAGAGCAGTAGAGAATGGGGTAGGAGATGTGGAAAATGCCCTTCAGTAACGATTTACAACAAGGGATTTTTTGTTTGGATTTCAGATCCTTGAAATATTAAACCTAACAGATAATTATAATTCATTATCAAGCAAGAATGCTAGAAACGTCAGATGTTGAGAAAATTACTTTTCTGTCATGTTGACTCGTCGTGTAAAAGCAATGCGAGTTTCATTATGATTAAATTTATACAGTTGAAACTTTAATTTACGATGATAGTTAGTTTTGAGGTAAGAGTGTGAAAGTATTGTTTTCTGAATGGTCGAGATTGATGTTATTTGAGATGTGTTGGTCGAGACGGATTTCTCCATCGTATAAAAATGCTTTTATTACAAACCATGATTTGCCCCTTTCTTAGTATTCATGGATCTAAGTCTTTTCACTTGAAAACTACTTTTCATTTGAAATATTATACATAACTTGCATCTTCAGAACGCCAAAATAAAGGATAATTAATTTTTTGTACGTTACTAGATTAGAAATGAACATAAGAACGTACTTTTGATTCATCTTCCTAATTAAGGAAGTTTCATTTCAATTGTCCAAACAATTGGCTTCTTGTATTATATCTTTTATGTAACGCATTTAAAAATTCACTATAAAAAACTTTCATATTCTTGTAAAACTTCAAAAAGCATTTAAATGTACAGAGTTTTATCGAAAAATACCCTTCTAACAATATATTATATGTAGGTTTAAATTCAAAGTTCATTGTTTTATTATATGTTAACTTTTCAGTCTCTGAGAAAGACCAATTGTCTTTTTTATTTCAACTCTCCGGATTCGGTATCTCCTCACCATCAAATGATATTTTGCCTTTCATTTGTCAGAAAGTAGGGAAATCTTTTCAGGAAAGCGTTTGAGGGCATTTGCAGTTAAAATTAAGAGCTAAGCAGAAACTGGCAAACCCTCAACACATTGAAACTTTCCCCAATATTTAACTTTTTTCCAATCGTTTTAAGAAGAAAAATAGACGGCGAGGAAGTTTAGTGACTTGATCCCGCACTTTTCGTTGCTCTAACGCAAGCTCTTAGGGCTTAAGTATGTAGGTCGTAGCGGGGGAGACGGTCCGCTAATTATTGGAAACTAATTTCTGAGCGGTGTAAGTCGAGTTTTCAGAGGAGAAGGCGAGGCTGCGGCGGCGCGCCTCGCCGCCACGTCTCCCCTCCCCTCCCGCCTCGCCTCCCCTCCCCACCCCTTCCTCCTCGACCCTACACTACCCGCCCAGCTTCTTTCTATCCCGGCTAACCTTCATCCCCCCCCCCCCCCCCCTTCTTCCCCCCGCCTTCTTCCCGCCCGGTTCGCCGAACCCCGCCCTCCCCGCCCGCCTTGAACTAAAATGAAGTGGCGTTTGACTTTGAAGCTTACTTTGTTTAATTAGTCTCTCCCTTCCTCCTCTTTCAATATTTCTCCTTAATTCCCCCTCTCTCCGGCCCTCTTGCAGCCCTCTTCGCGTCGCAAACCAAATTGACGGTGGAGGGCCTTGATCTTAACACATGTAACTAGCGGGGCCGTTTATTCGACGCAATCGTTCCTTCGGGGAAGACAGTGCAAATACAGGGCCAAAGGAGGCGTCTTCCCAGAACAGTAACTAAATTAGGTGGCCCTCGGCTGCAAGTCGAGAACAGAGGGACGCGGGACTTGCTTAGAAACCTGCACTCGTCCGTGTGGAGTATTATTACTGCCTGATGAGCGCGGTAGTATTTTTAATAAGCCGAAAGTGCGGGCGAAATGAGAATCTAGTGAAAATAATTGCTCACCCGCTCTTGTTCGTGTAAATTATAAATAGAGCCGTTTCATATTGCCTTTGCGTTACTGAAATTCCATCCACCTTACTAATAAAAGGCGAAGAGAGGTGTTTCCTTAGAGGTTTTGCAGAATTTGTTAGCTGGAAAACTTCATGATTTTACTAATTAAACTGGATTTACTGTTACTGAAAAAAAAATGTTTATTGTGTAAATAGACTTCGAAAAACATTTATTTTCTTGTATAGGATGAGTACATTTTGGGTGCAAGATGTTTAAATTATAATTTTTTCGTTTTATAATAAATATGGTTTAAAAAAATTAACATGATGTAGATGCATATTTATAATTTACATTAATATATTATGAGGAACATATGTTCTCGTAACATACGATTATATATCTTAACGAACGGCAATACCACGCCAGACATTCATTTTCAGTAATTTTGAAATGATGTTATATTCTTATATTTATGCAGCAGCAGAAAATAAACAAGTTACCCGGGATTCTTATGGAAGTTCAGTAGTCAGAAATGTTCTTTTATCTACGAGAACTCCACGAGTATTTAATTAGAAAATGAAGTTGAAGAAAAATATTTGAAAGGTTGTCCATTTTCCCCATTTTTTGCTCGTAATTAAATTCATTGTATCTTCAGTTCATTTTACAATTAATATTTTTTATTATAATATTTTTAATATAATACTTGTCTGAATAATTGTACTTGAATGAATGGCAAGACATTCAGGGTAAGGAAATGTAAGTAAAATATAAATACTATTGCTTTAAGAAAACGGGGAAGTTTTTAATGAATGAAATTTAATTTTTTCTGGTTTAGTGAGAAGATATATTCTGCGTCTAACCATGCTTTATGTGTTTCTTATTGAATTTGGTTATTTTACAAACATGTATAGATCCACACAATTATTTGTTGTTGTTTTTTGTTGAGTTATTTAAAATTAATTTTAAATCTTCTTAATAGAAATATATTCTCTAGATCATATCAATATGTTCACTTGCAAGGGTCAATGGAATTCCAAACTCGTTCAAAAAAAGTTTATTTTTTGTTTAAAAAGCATAGCTTCCCTTTTCCGTTCCCAGTTTTATTGTTTGGTAGTTTGCTAGCTTATAACGAATTTCAGTAGCACCAAAGTCATTTAAACTTACAGCATTCCTATTGTAGGGCGCCGAGTTAAAAATGAAATTCAAATGTATTATCCTCCAACAGTAATTAGATTCTGCGGCAAAGGTGGTGGCTGTTCTATATTTCCTCTTTCACAACTTGTCCTCGGTTGCTCGCAGTGTTTGCGTTCTTTCCGTCCGTGCTTCCTTTAGCTAGAAATTAATGAATTCCATCACCTTGCACCTTAAAGGTGTACGACCTGAAGAACGGCGCAAATATTTTTCCTGGTTTCTGGAAAACCCGAACGTTTCTAGCTGTTTGCACTTCTCTCATCGTATTGTGCATGACGGAGGTATTTTCTGGTGGAGAGGTAGAGGTGAAGAAAAATGAGGAAAATTTTCATTTCTTTGGCGCGAAGATGTAAAAGAAAAGAAGCGAAAAAATAAATATGCTTCTCGGATTAGTGGGACCGTGCTAGTCCCAGAAATGTGGTCAGAGGTCATCCATTGACCTCCTTCGCTCTACGGCTACTCACCGCCAAAATATCTGCGAGTGAAATTGGTTATTCTAGGCGAAGCGTTTTGGGATTCCGTGGCAAGAGCTTCCTTGATAGGGAGGTTGCATACTGTTCAACGCAACTCGTGGTCCAGTATCCTGATGCTGATCCTACTTCGTGCCGACCGCTATGAGGCCGTAAACGGCTTATGTGGAGAGGATTCATCAGTTCAGTGTTCGTATCGAAGGAAGCAAGAGAAAACGAAATGGGTAATACGCCTACTACGTCTTTATTATGATGCTTGTTCCCTGCATTATAACCATAACAATTAGTGGGCGAATGATTTTGATAGGTATTTTGGATTAATGTATTGTTGAATTATATTTATTTGATTGATGTATTGTTGGGCTGGTGGATTGGGGAACTAATGGATCGGTTTGGTGACTTTATGACACGAATGATGATAAAACACACTTGAAATGAAGGACTAGAAACTAGAGGGTCCCCCAAAACTTACAGCTAATCCTTTGTGTCATCACAAATTCCACATAGATCACCGACATGTGAAGCCTCTTACCTAGAGGGACCAAGCGAAGTGGCTAAGAGTGTAGACTTTGCATTCGTGATGCCCGGGTTCAATCTCCATGCCAATCATTCTGACCGGAACGCCATCTAGGCGAATGTTGGGATGCATCACTGAAACGTCACAACCGAGAAACAGGCGTCGCTAGCCGAATTAGTTAACTACGTGAAGTCAAGAAGGTCAAGCGAATTTGAGATATCGCGAGTTCCTAGTTGGGTGCCCGAGGGCGCCGAGGTCAATTGCCCTTCAGGGGAATACTTTTAAGGCTCAATACAAATACAAATTGTTTTCCGTGGTTTCTCCGATCAACACCTGGCGAATGCCGGAGCAGTACCCTACCGAACGGGCCACGGACCGCGCGCAATCTTCCTCTTCCTTGTCCTATCCTCTCCCCTTACACACATGCACCCCTTAACATGCACTAAACTACCACATATTCCGGGAGACCGGTCGGGAGCTTAGAGCTTGTTCCGACTGGGGCGGTGCCTCGCTGGTGGGAGAGTCCTGGTTAGGGGGAAACCTTACTAGCCGACGGTTGGTCGGCGCTGGATCTCGCCATCCAGCGAGGGGAAAATCACCGCCATCTTCCGAGAAAAAACATGCACTACACTAACGGGACTAATGACCGAAGCATCTGACGTGCCTGGAAACACGAAAAAAATCAATCTATCAAACAAATACAAATACTCGAAGGGAAGGCCAGCACAGTCCACACCGTGACCTATAGATTACCAAACTTCGCGTGCAGTCCGCCACCTTTGATTTCACCTGGAATCCATTTTGAATTAATCCACAAAACCCACAGCTATGATGGAGTGTTCTCCAGACTTTTCGGTTTACCAATAGATTGTCAATTTGTCCTTCTTAGCTGATACGTAAAACAGGCCATCGTCAGGATTCAAACTTTCGAAAAAGTTCATTGCGGTCTCGCAAGTGAGTATCCATTTACATCCAACAGCTGGTTAAATCTCTGCAGTTACCGGTCACACGATGTATAATTGACTTTTGAGGATGTGAATTGGTGTAGTGTTGGAAACTTGAAAACTTATTATTGTTAGTGTAATAATAATAATAATAATAATAATAATAATAATAATAATAATAATAATAGTGGCAGTAATGCCAGTTTGGGAAAAAGTGTTTATAAAATAGAACACCCCGTATCATATAACTGTTTAATTACCCATATAAATGCACTTGGATGTCCCTTAAATTTACCTACAAAGATCGTTTATTTTTTGGCAATTGACAGATTGACTTTTTCCTCCAAAGAATAGTTAAATTATAAGTGACGTATGAAGGAGAAGTACGATCTACGCACGTGCTTTTGAGCTCTAACCTTTCCCTTCTATACACAGTTGAATGATGAATAATGGAACCAACAAAGCGTGGTTAGCTACATTTGAAAAATAGACATTTTCTCTCCAGTGTTATAGATAATTTATTTTAATCGTCAAACGAACTACGTATTTTATTCTTTAGTATTATCACAAAAGAACAACCCATTCTCCTAGCCCTACTGCTGCTCCTACCTCATTTCCACACGGATTGATCGCGATTTGAACCTAGGTACCCAGAGGGGGGAGGCGGGTGAACCAGCCACTACACCACCGAGACAGAATACCTTCCTTCACCGAGAGATGGCTCAGGGCATCAACTGATGTCACGGCAGTGCCTCTGACCGGAAGGTTCTAGCTTCGAGTCCCGAAAACCCCCTGGATCCCACCATCTAGGGAAGGAAGATCACAGTCACCCCCCGAGCAAAACATGCACTACACTTACCGTAATAACGACTGTAGCCGTTGTCGTACCCGGAATCAATCAATCAATCAATCAACCAGGTTCCCGCCTGGGAGCCTGAAGGACAAAGCGCGCGGGCCGGCCACATTCACTCGCTGACGGGCGACGCGGAGCGGGAACAGGACGGCCCGGATCGGCCGAGGAAGAGGTTGAATGGTGTCGAGGCAGCGGCCGGACACGAGTGACAGAGGAGGCGGGGTGGCACACCGTTAATGAATTCATTCATAGATTTGCATTTTTGGGGGTTTGGGAATTTCACTCTCACAACATCTCCCATTTAATTTTATGCTCGTTATGGGGCGAGTGTGATAGCATTGAGAAAAATGGAAAAGGTAGAATGAATAGATGAAATGAAAGATGAAGTAATCAGATGATTAAAGAAAATTTGATGAAACGCTTTACCACAAGATAAATCTAATTGATTTAAGCACATTTAGAGACGAGCAATTTAATGAAAATGATAATGAATTTCTCTAGAGAGATATATCATTGATGATAGTGAAGATCATGATAGCGGTACCTTTTATAAAGTGTAATGTCTTTTAAGAATTTGAAAACGCTATACAACTTGGTTGTATAGAGTAGAATATAACACATAAATTCCCTTTTCTCCATACTATATTACCGGGAGCGGTAGCTCAGTGCATCAGCTGATGTCACTGCAGCGCCTCTGGCCGGGAGGTCCTAGGTCCGAGTCCTGACGGCGCACGGTGGTGCATTTTCCCGAAATCCTGGCCAAAACCTCAAAAATGAAATCGCGTTTACTGAACTTTTGCAAATACTACGACACACTGTATACTTGGGGGCATCTGTTTCTGCCCCCTTCGTGTCTCTGGGTCAATTCCCCTGGCACCAGTAGATACCCGAAGTTACCCTTCGCGGCGTTCGGTAGATCTACAGTGCGAGAGTAACATAGAGAGACCGTCTTTATTTGTAAGTAGTGGCCATACAAAGTTGTACAGAGAGAACTGGCAGTATGGATTCTCTTCCTCAAGGTTTGTAGAGTATTTTCATGTTTGTTTTATAATGCAATAATGCATAATACCGACGTGGGATGAATTATTAAAATGCATGAAATTAATACAATAATTTTAATTACTCATAAGTTCACGTAGGCTGAAAGTTACCAATTTCGCGGAATTCCGCGGTGTTTCTAATTTCATTTACTAGCTGAATCTATCCTCTTTCGCATCCAGTTATAAAATCATGCCCCAACTTGCCCCATTAGTAAATATAAAGAATTAACTTTTCGTGAAATACGCGTGACCGCCGAATATGACTCGTCGAGATCCGTCCTGAGAACAGAAACTGCTTTTACAATGTTGTTTCTAGCGGAAAATTTTGATCCCTTTTACTGAAATAACAAATTTACTTAATATTATAAACAAAAAATTAATATTTTTAATTTTTGTAACAGATTATGACTATTCACTAATATTACATAAACCTAATATATTTATGTACATATTACACCTTCTCGACTGGATTACGCACATTGTATTTCATTAAAATTGTTCATTAAGTAATATTTACATAATATGTGTCATCAAAGCTCGTCTTAAGGAAGGGTGTGCGCTCGATAAAAGGTCAAATACGTACGTGATATCAAAGAAACTCATCATACCACCTTTAAAAAATAAATCAAAAATATAATTGATCGTAAAGAAATATTTGTTTACTTAACTCCTAAGTTACATACCAACACTTATTCATATTAGATTGTTATTGTTATAAAATTAGTATTATATTATTTTGTATGAAATAATACTGCAACTACAGTTTCAATATGGTCAAGAAACTTATTCAAATGCAATTCAAAGAAAAATGGTCTGAATGTAGAGCTTCCCAACAACCTTATGGTAATAGCAACGACAGTAATTCAGCATGACGCTTTTTTGAGAAATCTAAATAATCCTCAGAAATAATCGATTATTTATGGTAATGCATGCATAGAATCTATTCACAAAGATATAAGGCGGTATGGAGAAGGATTTACGCGAACATGTTCAAGACTGCACCCAGTCCAGGAGATGTTTAATCGCCTGTTGAAATTTTCTGTTCCTTCATTTTCAACTTGAGGGATGTTTCCAAAAGAAAGTTAAAATTCTTGAACAAATATGCTTTGTCTCATTTGCCTGAGCCAAATATCACCGTAGGGAGAAATGTACCCTAGTGAAAAATGTGATCTTCCTTTCCGGTTCTTCGGATACTGCATATGAATTTTCTCTGACAGAGGGCATGAGATGGCATTAATACCAGCCTTCTTTATTCCAAATGTTATCAATTAATATGTAAGTAATCCCTACGGTTTTCTAAAATCAATTTTGTGAATTGATAAAATTTAACCAAGTTTATATAGAAAGTATATATTTATATTTCAGAGATTTAAGAAGTGCATTATTCTGGTATTATGTTACGAGCTCCCTTACATTATAAAGATAATCCAAAATAAATTTCGTCGTCGTAGAAAACATACTATAGCTCTCAGAGGTTTTGGCCAGGAAATCGCCAAAATGCACCACTGTGCGGCGGCAGGATTTTTGACGCTAGCTTTTCAACTAGGTCGAATTCAGTCGCTGTCTGGAGGAGAATTCTGGCGGCCGGCTCCTCTGATCGGTGTTTTTCCGTGGTTTCTCCGATCAACACCAGGCGAATGCCGGAGCAGTACCCTACCAAACGGTCCACGGACCGCGCGCGATCTTTCCTTTCTCTTTCTTGTCCTATCTTCTCCCCCTTACACACACACTTACACTCACATGTACTACACTACCACATATAACGGTCGGGAGCTTAGAGCGTGTCCCGGCTGGGGCGGTGCCCTGCTGGTGGGAGAGTCCTGGTTAGGGGGAAACCCCAGTAGCCGACGGTAGGTCGGCGCCGAATCTCGTCATCCAGCGGGGGAAGATAACCGCCATCTCCCGAGCAAAAGCATACACTACACTAACGGGACTAATGACCAAAGCAGTTGACGCGCCTGGAAACACGAAAAAACAAACCAAACCAATCCATACTGTATTAAAAAAATTTCTGTGGGCGAAGCAAAACTAAATGTTTCGCTCATTGAGATAGAGGAACGTTGCCACTGTGTAGGAAGTGCCGCAGCGATGGGGCGGAAACGAACTGGCGGGTAGGCGGTCGTCTCGGTTATGAATCGACGAAGCTTCTCTTCCCCCCTTCTCACCCCACCCCACCCGTTCCCATCCAGCCCTCCCTTCCTGTCTCTCGACTTCAACTCCCTTCCGCCCCGCCCCGCCCCGTCTTTTCTCTTGCTTCCCGAAGGATCTTCGATCACGTCGCCCCCCCTGGCAAGCTTCCAAAATTCCCCGCACGTTATCAGTGCTCCAGTCAAGTGCAAATACAATTAGGAGTTCTTTCTGTATCGCGGGTATCCGAGAGACCGGTACTGCAGCGGCAAAGTAGATTAGGGGAAAACTGTGAACAAATTCTCCGTATCGCGCCGGAGGCTGCGGCGGCGGCGGAGGAGGGGGAGGAGGCCTGTACGTTTTCAATGAGTGAGGGAGCAGCCGGAAATGGAATAAGTCACCGGGGAATCCTTGCGGATTCCTTAAGTAGGCGGCGCGGCCGCGGTGGCTTCATATTCCGCAGGCGAACAAGTCCTTGGTCGAAACAAAAACGATAAGGTTGGCTGAGATCTTGTGGGGTTGTATGGTAGTGATTAGGATTGCTTCCTTCATTTGGGAGGACAGTTGGCATTTTGTGAAAGAATCTTTCCACGTGAATCGCAAATGTAGAGAAGAAAGAAATGGAGCTGATGTTAGTCTAAATTAAATATTTATAAAAATATATTTCTTGATGCGTTTTTTTCTTTGGGGGGGGCTTGACGAGTGTCCTCCATTTTTCCTGAACATCGTTGGTAACTCTAGAGTTGTTTACTCGTGAATTTATTATTGCTATCGTCAGGGAAAGTTATGACGTTAATATTTCTCAATGGTCTTAATGTTTTTGTCGTTCTGGGCGTAAAGCCTGTGTTGATACCTAGACAATGTCTTGCTATTCTACGCTCGACGAGCTCCGATCAAAGGACGACGCAGATGTTTCCAGAATTCCAGGGCCAGAAATTGTGTATTGCATACTAAAAATTCATTAAGCAAACGTTAAGCCTATTTAGTGAACTTTGCCAACGCTTGGTTTTGATTTTCCTTTGCTTGGTTTCCTTGGTTTTCATTTTGTATTTGCTTTCAATGTAATGTCAATCAAACAAGAAAAAAATATTATTTATTTTAAGTTTTTTTTAACTATTGTACCGTTTATTGTATTCTATATGCTTTGCCATTGAAGAGCAGCGGTTGTTTCAAACATCATTAGACTGTTAGTACCGATTTACTTGCCTCATTGACGAACGATTCCGGAAAATAGCGAACACGCGCGAGTGCAGTGTGGTTTCTGTAACCTCCAAAGTCACACTGCGCATGCGTGTGTTTTCTTCATTTCATTCAAAAGGAAGCCAGAAAATTGAGTCTTACTTGATTTCTGAGGTTTTAAATTTATTGGTTGTAATTTTTGCATCTTTCATTGTTATGTATACTGTACATCAACAATTATTTTTATTTTAGAGATAATTTTGATTTAAAATTCTGCAGTTAGGGTGTAGCCCCTGGAGATAATGGTTTTCCACTGAAATTCTTTCTGTGAAATGTATTTTTGTTGGGATATGTAAGTGAATGATCTTAGTTTGGAATTGCACTTGGTTATTACGAACATTCTGATCATATTTATACGCCTACGATTGACGCGAGAGTGGTTCTCCGTCTTTTACTGTCCGCAAAGTATTACGAGACAAAATAAATAATTTCAAATTTTTATCAAACAGTAAACCACAATTTGATTACGCTTTCCATTTATTGCAACTGAAATGTAACAACCATTTATTGGTTACCTTTTATGATTGGTGGCACTGCCAACTCCTTACCAGAAAGAAATGAATCTTTCAAAACACAACAAAATATTTGTTTTTAATTGTTGTTATTTTCTTACCGACTATTTACAGCTATCTTCTTCTTTATTACTTGTATACAGATATTTCAATCATATTGCATTGATCTGAGAACAATTTATTCTTACGATCTCTAAAGGTCCTCAATCATTCTGACGCACGCCTATAAATTCCATAAATTATAAAAATTGATTTCAAATCTGAGGGATCTGAAAATATAATATCCCCTAAAGGCTTTAACCGAAAAGATAGGTAATAAAAAATATTAATTTATTTTAAAACACTTGCATACATAGACTTGTTTGTAGGATTCGTGGAGCAAATTACATTACATTGATTATGATCAAGTGTTGCGATGATCGTTGCTATATTTCTGAGCAGTGGAAATGTCAACATTACTTACCGTTTTTGACGTGAGATTAATATTTTTGTGCAGTGTAAATTGGCGTCCTGATTCTCCACAACCCTTATCACAACGAGACCTGTCGCAAGCGCACGTCAAAAGGCTCCCTAGAGGAGGAAGAGCGACGTTATAAGTTGTGTTGACGTTCGACCCAAAGCGTCTGTCGACCTGCGCTCGCAGCTGTGTTCCCTGAGGATGCAACTTCCCCGAAATAGGATGTCCCTGGGTTACTTCTCAAACAATACCGCCCTCCCAACATCCACCTTCGTTTCCCCCACTTTTGAATCTTCATTTTCACTGGTAATGATACATCTGCTTTACTTATTCGCGATGTTGGGTTTCCAGCTACGGCTGTGTCAAAAGCATGAGGATTGTCAGATTTAAATTCATTGTCATGATGACAATCGTCAAAACAATTTTTTCATAATTTCTAAAGTACTTTGACGACCATCACACTTCACTAGAGTAATCTCTATATCTGTTTAGCATCCAACTCGACGTTACCAATAAGTGTCATGATCACCAATACTAATCTTAGCTCACTACTTCAACGATAACCATCGTTTGCTGTCAACCTTCAAGGGTGTTCTAACGACTCGACATGCCCCGACATCACGTGGTCAGACTTCAAAAGGACATTATTAATATCATGTACATAAAAACTGCAACACCTTTCTCATGTGTTGCGTATGCTATTCTTGACACGCCATGTGCAAATGATGTTTAATGCACGAAATATTACGAAACGTGCGCAAAATATGTGCGAAACAATTTTCCTTAGGCACGAAACTTTTGGAGACTATTAATTAGAATAACAAATTAGCTATTTTTCATACTCAAAAACCAGCACGAAAAACTGTTTTGCGCACAGACAGTTCACTTTTTTATCCACAAAACGAAAAACTTTAAGTCTCTCTGTGTCCCGGTCAGTCATGGAGAATATTAATACAATTAATGAATAGTTCACTCTTCAAACTCTTAAAATATCATCTCTCTAAGTGGTCTGGAAGTTTCACTATCGGAAGCAAATTTTAGGCACTTATCTGCACTACCATGTTACCATGCTATTACGATTCATAATAGTTTGATAATTCTCAGTCATTACATTCATTACAATAATAAACGAACCACAACATCCACATTGATGAACTCTACATTAGCATCTCTACAATCAGCGCCATTGCCCCATTGGCGGTCTAACACCTGGTCCCCATCTTTTCCCCCCTTCCCCTTCGCGGATCTTTAAAACACTGCCCCACGCTTGCGGGGCCACTCGACAATTGCTTCCCCACCTGCCCCACGCTTGCGGAGCTCAAACAATTGACCTCCCTCCTCACCTGCTCCAAGCTTCGCGGAGTCTCTCGAACAAACGTTCTCGTCACCTACCCCACCCCTCGCGGGCCCACTCGTACATCGCCTTTACGGCCGCCTTCCGCACGGCGCCTCCGCGGCGCGGGTCGCGTCTTGAAGACGTCGCGGCGCGTCGCGAGGGAGGCGCGCGGAGACACCTGACACGGGAAAGCTTTTACGCGGGCGCCGCGGCGGGTGGGGGGAGCGCCCCGCCCATCTCGCCCGGGCCGGCCGCACCTGGCGAGGGGCGGGGCGAGGCGAGGCCAGGCGCGGCGCGAGACACGCGTTACAATGCGGCGCGACACGCACCGCGCGCCGCGCTGTCAAAACGCCGCGCCCGCGCCCGCCCGCGTGATCGATGGTCCCCCGCCCCCGTGCGGCTCCTCCCCGCCCCGTCCCACACATCTCACCGCACCGCGGTCTGCCTGTCCCGTCTGTACGGCCTCTCCCACTTCTGCCCGCTTCTCCCCTTCTGTTCCGCCCATCTCACTCCTCCCGTCTCTCCCCGCCTGTCTCTCCCCGCCTGTCTCTCCCCGCCTGCCTCTCCCGCCTGTCCCTCCCCGCCTGTCTCTCCCCGCCTGTCCCTCCCCGCCTGTCTCTCCCCGCCTGTCTCTCCCCGCCTGTCTCTCCCGCCTGTCTCTCCCCGCCTGTCTCTCCCCGCCTGCCCTCCCCCCGCCTGTCCCTCCCCGCCTGTCTCTCCCCGCCTGTCTCTCCTCGCCTGTCTCTCCCCGCCTGTCTCTCCCCGCCGGTCTCTCCCCGCCGGTCTCTCCCCGCCGGTCTCTCCCCGCCGGTCTCTCCCGCCGTCTCTCCCGCCGGTCTCTCCCCGCCGGTCTCTCCCCGCCTGACTCTCCCCGCCTGACTCTCCCCGCCTGCCTCTCCCCGCCTGTCCCTCCCCGCCTGTCTCTCCCCGCCGGTCTCTCCCCGCCTGTCTCTCCCCGCCTGTCTCTCCCCGCCTGTCTCTCCCCGCCTGTCTCTCCCCGCCTGTCTCTCCCCGCCTGTCTCTCCCCGCCTGTCTCTCCCCGCCTGTCTCTCCCCGCCTGTCTCTCCCCGCCTGTCTCTCCTCGCCTGTCTCTCCGCCTGTCTCTCCCGCCTGTTTCTCCCCGCCTGTCTCTCCCCGCCTGTCTCTCCCCGCCTGTCTCTCCCAGCCTGTCTCTCCCGCCTGTTTCTCCCCGCCTGTCTCTCCCCGCCTGTCTCTCCCCGCCTGTCTCTCCTCGCCTGTCTCTCCCGCCTGTCTCTCCTCGCCTGTCTCTCCCGCCGGTCTCTCCCGCCGTCTCTCCCGCCGGTCTCTCCCCGCCGGTCTCTCCCCGCCGGTCTCTCCCCGCCGGTCTCTCCCCGCCGGTCTCTCCCCCGGTCTCTCCCCGCCGGTCTCTCCCGCCGGTCTCTAACGCTCGCACCCCGCCTGTCGCACCCCGCCTCTCCCGCTTCACCTGTCCGGCCCCACCTGTTTCAATCCGCTGCCCGCCCCATCCGACATACCTCTCTTATCCCGCCCCTCCTATCCTACCTTACCTGTCTCGTCCCGCCTGTCCCCCCCCGCCCCCCGCTCTCCCGCCCCACCTTTCCCGCCCCGCCTGTTCCGTCCGCATATGAGGGGACTTCACCTCGCGTTCTGCAGTCGCCCGTCCCTTTCCGACCTTTCCGCTCGAGCTCCGGAACCACCTCCCCGCCTCGCTAGCTGACCTGTGTGCCCGCTCCTAGCCACGTCACGACAGAGTTCCACGTCCTAGGCGACCGACGCTCGGCGCGAACCAACAACCCGAAACAAGCGAACACCTCCACGCGATTTAACTTACCTCGACTGTGCACTGCGTCCATTTCATGCCACCAGCCAACCACACAATTCTGAGATACGATGAAAAATGTTTCTTGTTATTTTATTAGCATTATTGATTCTTCGTATTGTAATAAGTTTTATATATAATAATTGTAATAATGCTTACGCAGCAACATTGTTAGCTATCGTTTCGCTTCAAGAACTTAACCTTTACACTCCTATTTTCTCTATGTCGTCTGACACGATAACTCTTTAGTGCTGTTTGATCTTACTTCCGTTGTATCAATTAAGTTAATGGTTAGTCACTGGATAACAGATAATTTTTTTGCAAATGTTTCTAGCAAAGTAGTTTAGATTTTTGTTTTGGAGAATCACTTTTGCAATTTTATTTTGCAGTATACTGTTTGTTATCATTACAATCTTCAACAACGAGTGGAAGACTCTGTATATGCATCGTGAAATGATGGAATTCATAAAAGTAGTAATTACATTTGTAGATTTATATCCAAGATACATTAAGTACAAAAACACCGTAACATTAAACGAAATGATTTCTGGGAAAAAGCCACTGAGTCCGGCTGAATAGAGAGGGCAAAGTGCGGGTTTGAGACGATGGCAGAGTAATCATTCAAGCCCGCATTCTCCTCCTTCCACGGCAACAATCCCCCGCGGAGTGCCTACTTACTGTCACATTCAATCGGAACAGCGCGCCCTCCGCCCGCGCCGGCAATCGCTAATGGCGGCGTCCTTCGCGAGCAGCCGATGAAATATACAAGGCGCTTCGACAGCGCTGGATTATAAAAAGGGCGCGGGGTCGCGCCGCGCGACGCATCATTTATAACAGCGCGACGCGGCGGTGGCTAATGTTGGGGGAGGAGGGGCGTGGCGTGGCGTGGCGGGGCGTGGCGTGGCGGTGGCGGGGCGTGGCGGGGCGTGGCGGGCGTGGCGGGCGTGGCGGGCGTGGCAGGGCGTGGCGGGCGTGGCGGGCGTGGCGGGCGTGGCGGGGCGTGGCGGGCGTGGCGGGGCGTGGGCGGGCGTGGCGGGCGTGGCGGGCGTGGCGGGGCGTGGCGGGGCGTGGCGGTGGCGTGGGGGGCGTGGCGGGCGTGGCGGGCGTGGCGGGGCGTGGCGGGCGTGGGGCGTGGCGTGGCGTGGCGTGGCGGGCGTGGCGGGCGTGGCGGGCGTGGCGGGCGTGGCGGGGCGTGGCGGGGCGTGGCGGGCGTGGGGGCGTTGGCGGGCGTGGCGGGCGTGGCGGGCGTGGCGGGCGTGGCGGGGCGTGGCGGCGGCGTGGCGGGGCGTGGCGGGCGTGGCGGCGTGGCGGGCGTGGCGGGGCGTGGCGGGCGTGGCGGGCGTGGCGGGCGTGGCGGGCGTGGCGGGGCGTGGCGGGCGTGGCGGGCGTGGCGGGCGTGGCAGGCGGGCGAGGGCGGGGCGGGCGGGCGGCTGGCGGCGTGGCGGGCGGGCGGCGGGCGGGGCGGGGCGGGCGGGGCGTGGCGGGAGGCGTGGCGGGCGTGGCGAGGACGTGGCGGGGCAGGGTGCGGGCGGGCGGGTGAGAGGAAGTGGCGGCGCAGGAGGTCGCGGGAAGGTGGATGGAGGAGGAGTGAGGATGTTGTGGGTGGTGAGGATGCGGTGCTGGAAATGCGCATTGGAGATGAATCGGAAGGACACGGGGTGTCTGGTGAGCATGTGTGGGCGGTGGGCATGTGTAGGGCATCGATAGTTTCCTTCGTACAGCTGAAGTTTTCAGTCTTTTTCGCCTCAAAATAGTCTCGCAATAAAATTCGTTATAGTTGATTAGCCTGTATTTAAATGTTGGTGTCAATAATCCTCGAGTGTTCCACTGTAGGCAGGCAAATTACTGTGAGTAAATGTTTTGTTGTTTACTCCGTATTTCTGTGTTTATTTCTATTTGCGGTCATCTTACTCTGCTTCACTAATTTGGTCATGTGAATCTCGGTTTCATTGATTGATTTAGTGTGTTGTCGGATGCGTTAACTAATATCAGGTGCCGACCTACACGTTGGCTTGCGGAGTTTCCTCTACCAGGCATCTCCGTCAGTTAGCTACCATAGCAGTTGACCCGCCGGGAAACACAAAATAATCAATCAATCAATCAAAATCTACCACCACCGTGGAAACAAGCCATACGACCTCTCAGCTGGAGACGAAGCAGTGGCAACAGTTGTTATCCAAAACCATAGAAGTCGATCAAACCGGTTCATATGAAAGCATGGTATGTAATGGCAGCCTTGATCCTGCGTGGTCTGCCACACCACACATCTACTTGTCCTACCAAGGGGATAAATCCCCAGGGTGGTATACAAGTATAATGGCATGGAGGGAAACGATCCCGACTGGTTACGAGGTGAATGCGGGCCCGTCCAAACTCTTCGCCTTCACTTCGACTCTTTGCGGCGTCCGCCGCTGGAGGGGGTCCGCTGTGGCGGGGCGGCGGGTGCGCAGTGGGGCGGGCGGAGGGGGGGGGGGGGGGGGGGCGGGCGCGGCGCGTGCTGAAAAGCGGCGAGCGAAGATGGACGCGGGAGATTCGGTGGCGCGTGCGCACGTGTGCGCGTGCGGGGCGGGTGGGGCGGGGCGGTCCGTTGATCGACGTGCGTCGCAGCTCGCCAGCCAGCGATAAATGGAAACGCCTGCCTGCCTGCCCGCCCGCTGCTTTTTGGGGTGTTCGCTGCCGCAGCCTCCGCTCTGCATTAGAGGCGGCCGCCCAGGGCGCTGGTGCGGTTGCGTCTGATAGACGGGAGTCGCCGCTCGTTCGTTGGATCTTCCCCCACGCGCGGTTATCTGGTTTAGAAAGGCCTGCACGGGCACTGCCGTTTTATATGTCTCTTCATGTTTATACCTGTCATCTATCGCTGTCTCTTTGTCCCCGTCCTCTGCTTACAGTTCACTTTACCTCCGTCCTCTCATGCAGTCACGATTCCTCTATTTCTCTTCTGATCTCTTTTTTTTTTCTTATTCTACCACTTTCACAATTTTATTTGGCGTTCATTATCTCTTTTAATCTGTATTTTTCTGTGTCAAATTTCTCCTTTTCTTTCATCGTATTATTGTGATGGTTCTTATTTTTCCATTAACAAATTAAATGGGAAGAAAAGTAGAAATAAAAATTAAAAATAGAAAATGAGTATTTTCTTACTCATGTCATTTTCTAACTCGCAATATTCTAAAAATTGAGGAAATATAAACAATGTGTTATTTGATAAAATGCAATTTCATCAGTATTGCATGAAAATACAAAAAAGTCATGATGTTAACCGATACTTGTTATAAACGTTACGTTCTAGGATAGGTTTGATATATGATAACTTTTCTGAAGCGTTAGTTAATTTTGAGGAAATTGTTCATTAGTGAATGTAATATTAATAGGTTTTGGTGCTGAAGTAATTTGTTTGCATTGTTGCTATGGAAACGAGTATGTCAAAGTTATTCAGATACATGTATAAAATGTTACAAAGCATATTAAATGTCAGGTATGCATACACGTTTTGTTTGATTATATTTATGAAATTGGTGACAAATTGGAGAAGTGTGAGTCGCAGTACGTGGATACTAAGACTGTGGGTTTCAAACACAATGAAGACAGGAATGTGTTCAGTTGGGGTTGAGGCGTGGTGGCATTTCAATTCCCTCGTGTGTTTCATCTACACCCTCATCCTTCCATATTCTCTTGGTCTTACAGGCAACTATGCGTGAGAAGTACATACAAGTGTATATAATTGAGGAACTGGATCTCGATCCCCAAACAATGCAGTTTTCCCCGCGCCCTGTACAATCACTGTCAGAGAGCCAAGGGATACCTTGGGCAAATGTTTAAAAGTTCAGGACCGCCATGGGCCTACGTGATATCTCGGGACCACGAAGGTTCTCTTCCCTGAGAATGACTTCACAGGAGCGGCCAGGATTCTGGTAGGTCGTACAGGTGCCATTAGATAGGAGCTGGGTAAAGGGTGGGCTAAACTCGAAATGTCGCAGGTTCAAGATAATAGAAAACTAACTTGTGCGAGAAAGTATGCTCCATTCTGTAGCTCCACTAGTTATTAAATTCGACATTTTAATTTCTTGTAAATGTTTTGAAACCTACTTTTCCTTCCATTGTTACCCTTTCATGCTCCGTTCGTACATCCCTTAATAAATATCCCTTTTCAGTTATTTAATACTCCAATATCCGTTTCTTTCTTTCCCTAATTTTCCTTTTTCACATTGAAATTTCTCTCACTCATATCCCGTCTGTTGTTTTTTCTGTCTGTTTGCAATTGAGTGCCTGTGATGATTCTCGACGATGTTTTTTGAACAATTTTATCCGTAGATTGAAAGCGGATTACTGAACTGTCAGCATTTTTTTTCGATGTTTGAATTTCGGCACAAACGTCATCTGATCGAAATGTTTTTATCGAATATTTTCATTTATACTTTCGAGAATCCAAAGATTTCAGTAAATCAATGGTATTCATTCGTTCTGCATCAGAATATGTATATTGTTCATTGTGTATTTTTGAAGTGTTTTTATGTTCTGCTGAATATTAATTTTCCTCTTTCGAACATTTCCCGAAACTGCCAAACAATTTGACTTAGAATATTTCCAGATCAAAATGTATCATTTGCTTGTGGCATGGAACAACAGCAAATATGTTATATTCTATTATGAGAAGTCAGTTTTCACTAGAACCCTCTTTTTCATTTTCCTCATATTACGTGAGTAAAGATGTTACGAAGGTTTGATAAGTTAGAAAGTTATTTCTGAGATTTCGCTGGCTAATCATACATTCATTACAAGCGAAATCGATCTTCTCAATAGAGAGGCGGCAATTTACTTATTTTAAATAACGATTTTCCTTCGATGGTCTGAAGTATTGTGAGCGTTTTAAGACGTTACAAGAAGTATAAGTTGCAATAAAAATTCTAACAATTAGAAATTACTTGTAATAAAACTTCATTTTTATTGCATTCAAATCTGTACAAGACCAAGCATTTTTTAAGCTTAAGACATGCTTTTATAATTGACAGAATCTCGACAGAAATGAATATGCACGATGGTAGTTTTCATCCCATTAATATGCGGCATGTTAGAAATGAATCGACATGTCTGGCGTAAAGTAATGGATTTTAAATTGCTTCAGAGTAATCAATTATCGAATCGTTTGTAACATGTATTTCTGAGACATTTTACGCACTTAAAAAAATAACATTTCCATTGTCTGGTACGCTGTCTGTACAGTCGTGAGCAATGACAGCTTAAAGTGCTTACAAAAGCAAAGGGACCTCGTCGATTACCTTCTCCCGCTTGACGGCAAGACGTTTTTTGATTAAATTGGCTTTCTTTTTCTTTCTTTCTTTCTTTCTTTTTAACGAGCCGTCTGTAGTAACTGCGTTGAATGCCTTATATTGCACATCCCTTTGTCCCGCGCCACACCTACGCTGTTCAATATTGTTCTTTTCAGGTGAGATTTTATTCTCGTGAAATTAATGTTTCTTTTCGCCGCGCGTTGTGCAGAGGAATGTTTGTGATTGCCCGCACCTATCTCTGCGCGCCGCCGCCGCTCTTTTCATTTCGCCCCGCGCCGGGCTGTTTCGCCCCGGGCGGCGTCGCGCGCCGATTATACGTTTTCCTTGCTTCGTACTTCCTCCGGTTCGCGTCTTTTTTTTCTTTGTAACTTCTTTTGCACTTTTTGCTTATAATTTACTTCGTCGAGAGGGAGAGGGTGAAGGTGAGAGGGAAAGTGGAGAGGGTTCGCCTGCCACGAGAAAGCATGCGATGCGGGGCGAAACCAGCGAAGACGTAAAGGGGGTTGTTGGGTGAGTTGAGGTAATGGTGGAATGCGGTTGCGAGGGTGGTGGTGGTGGTGATGGTAGTGGTGGCGGTAGTGGTGGCGGTAGTGGTGGCGGTAGTGATGGCGGTAGTGGTGGCGGTAGTGGTGGCGGTGGTGGTGGCGATAGTGGTGGCGGTAGTGGTGGCGGTAGTGGTGGCGGTAGTGGTGGCGGTAGTGGTGGCGGGGGGTAGTGGTGGCGGTAGTGATGGCGGTATGGTGGCGGTGGTGGTGGCGTCGGCGGCTGCGGCGCGGCGGCAGCGGCGGGGTGGCAGTGGCGGCGGCGGCGGCGGCGGCGATGGGGGTGGCGGCCGGGAAGCCGACGGGGGGTGGCGGAGGGACGGCGGGGGGGGAAGGCGCGGGCGCGGATGGCGGCGGAGGCGGCGGGCGCGACGGTGACGGTAGCGCCCCGAGTGACTGGGGAGGGCGGCGCATTCTGTTGAAAGTCCTTTGTATGAAAGAACAATAAGGAGAAGCAGCAGCAGAAGAAGACGCCGGCTACGGCTGAGGTGCAGCGCGCCTAAAGGCGCTATTAATCATTTAGTTGAATTCCTCCTAATGTTTTTCCCGCGGCCTCGCGCCCTCCCGCCCGCCCCGTGCGCGCAGTTACGCCCATCCCCCGCCCTACCCCTCCCTCCCGCCCCCTGCCAAGGCTGCTGCTGGAGGGGCGCGAAGCACATCGGTTCAGGAAAGTGCAAAGGGGTTGGCGTGAGACAACAGGAGCCGGAGCGGCAGGAGCAAACCGGAAGGAAGGAGGGATGTAAAGGTTCGGAAGAAGTTCCAAGGCGCTGCAGCGATGGGGAGTGTATGTAAGGAAATAATTTGAGAAATATGTATATGGAGTGAGAGAATAGAGAGTGAAGAAGGAAAGAAGACGCAGAATTTCAGACGGTGAAAAGTGAGCATTTGGAAGAAGTGGAGGGAGATGATTTTAAAATGAACAGCTGAGCTAAACACAGAGAATAGATAGACTGGATAGAGTTCGAAAAGTGTGAGGAAACTGCTGTAAGAACTTTCGGAAAGTGGTCGTTAAGTGGTTGGCTGTGTTTGGAAAATGACCTGAGTGACACCAAAGTGCAAGAAAGTTAGCAGAATGTTGTGGGTGGTGAAGTCATTTAGATGTAATGGAAGTCAAAGTTAGACGTTTCAAGTATAAATGTTCAGTGAGATTGTGCCGTGGGGGGTATACGAAGCATGTCAGGGGATTTGATGTGGAGAATGGTGGACCTAGAAAGGAAAGGATTGGTAATTGGATAAGTACTCGTGGTTTTAATTGAGACGTAGAAAGTACCTAGAGTAATAGTAAAGAAGTGGGAGAAATATTTCGGTCAACTGGTTCGGACTTCTTGGACAGGGTGTGGTGGATATCAGTGTGACGTGCAGCAGTGCTATGTAGCGTGTCGAACCGTCACGTGACATGACGATGTGGCGTGGCAACACTTGTGGTTCTCACGAGGGGGCTAAAGGTTCTGATTACGTAGAAATCTATGATGATGAGGGGTCAAACGTTTCAAGTTTCCTATTGCGTATTTTCTTCTGAGATGAACGATAAAAATCGTACTTATAGTAATCTAACGGTATGAATAGGCTTGAGATGTGTTAGGATATAAACAGAACTTGAAGTGAAGCGTGCGGTAAGATGAAAATCACGTATGACTACGAGCATAAACACTGTGGAAATGGCGCAACGCGGCTCAGTAAAATTCGACACAGTGGAATTTGTTTTTCCCACGCAGGTGCCAAGCACTGGAGATGACGAACTAATAAATCAAGTTTTCTTTGGATCTCGAATTTGCAATGTAACAAAAACACATCACCTTGACCCACCCATTACCAAAGTGGGTGAGTGTGTGTGTGGGGGGGGGGAGGGTGCCTCAGAACTTCGACGGTGATTGTTACAGGTTTCAATGTTGTAGGAAACTGAAAATTATTAGTATTCCCTCTGATGTGATTTTTTTTCAAAGTATATTTCTATTTCCCAGAAATTTTTATTATAATTTGAGTTATGGGTTCCTATGGCTGAGAAAAATTTATCCTGGAATATTTATTCGAAAACTGGTCATTCGGAATACATTTTTGAAAAGAGGGTCCTTTGTGTCGTAGTTTAATGTTTAATACATTTCTTCTTGATAAAGATACAACAGTCTCTTTTAGGTTTAGTCATTAAATACAAATATTGATGTGTGAATGTCGATTATTTTTGCATTTGTTGTGCCAAAAATTAAACAATTTTTATAATTAAACGCACGTGTATATTATACGTTATTTCGATTTATTAATTAATCAAACTCGCCAAATAATACATCAATAAAACCAAACTTTAAGCGAGTTCCGGAGGCTCCCTCAAGGTAATGTATTGGGCCTTTTAACTCTAGCAATACCAAGGTATAATGGAGGTGTCATCAACCGTGTGATCATCAAAAGCAAAGGATGAAAGCGGTGGCGGTGGCGGTGGTGGTGGCGGCTGGGGGTGAGGTGGGGTGGGGTGGGGGTGGGGGAGGGCGATGGTCCGCATCCGTTTCGCCGCACGACATCCGAGTCCCTGGGCCGCCATCGGGCGCGCGGCACCTGCCCCAGGGAGCGCTCCGTCTTCCTCTGCGCGGACCCGCCCCTCCCCTCCCCTCCCCTCCCCACCCCTCCCCATCCCAACCACTTCTGCCGCCCCTCCCCACCTGGCCAACGCCTTCCGTGCGTCTTGCTTCTGCCGTTGGAATGGGGACAGGCGAACTGGCTTCCGAATACCCAAATCGGCGGGTTTGAGTCCGTCTAGGCAGGGGATGGATTTTCAAAGGGCAGAAAGTTCTTGCCACGCGTTTGCCATGACAATGAATCTTGCCCTGTACACGGTAAAATTAAGTCCATACATTCATATCCCGCCCTACCTCACGTACTCCCATCTAGATTATTTGAATCGTTAAATAAGTCCTCACATTTGGCGGCGGAGAAAGTGAGAATCTCCATCCATGACTTAAGGGTTTTCAAAGTGAGAATAATATCCATGGCAGAAGGGCAGTGATAGGCTTGAAAGGGATACCCGAGTCATAAAATGACCTCGTAATCACCGTATCTTCTCAAATAATCCCAGGGGATAATTAAATAAATTCATTGATGTTGCTGAAGTCGTCTCCCCTGGCTTCAAAACAACATGCACTAGTTGTTTTGCAGAAGTTATCTGTACATTGTATTACAGCCATTTTCATTCAGTGCGGTCATCGTCGTAAGAACCTTGGATCAACATTTTAACACAATAAAACAAAATATTGAACTCCATTACATCTAAGAAACCTTTCGAGTAATAATTTCGTAGAAATTAATCTGAATAATCAATACGTCTTTTTGCACGGGTTATCCGTAACTTACGTGTCATTCGTTGACCCCGACTTGCTTACGGTTGCCAAATTTGATAGCTGTGTTAATTTTCATTTTAATTTCACTTAGTTCTCATAAGTCAGCTGCAAGAGTTCACACCAAAGTTGTACAAATATGTTGGTCAGTTCCTTTGCCATGCTCACTTCAAAAGTTCTGCAATTTTTCCTGCTTATGGAAAGACATTATTTCACTTAAGATCGTATCAGCAAATTTTTTTATTGACAAATCTCTCTTTGTCATTAAATGTCTTTTTAGTGCTTCCATTGCTTTCATTGTCTAATCCTCGACTTTATCTACACATTGTTTTTGTTGTCACAAAATGCTCTAATGCGCCTAAATAATCCGTGCTAATGCGACTGTAATGGTCTTAAGAACTCTAACTTTATTGTTTTGCTAACGAAGCTAGCAGATTCTGGCTCTCTTTTATTGTTTTCACACCTGACAAATGGCCATTTCTTGTTACGTTCTCCCCTTCGTCTCAATAGTTTCTCGGCTGCTTGCAGTCTAAATTCCGATACTTCCATTTCTGTCTCCACGCGAATTCGATTTGCATCCAAAGCCTCCGCCTTTCCCTTGAGTGCCACGCTCACCGCCGTCGCAGCGCAGCTCCGTTTGTGCTCTCTCCCAAGAACCGGACTCCCGGATCGGATCTCAGGCGAATGCTCTACTTTCGCTCAAACCTCCACGGCCCCTCGCCACCGCCGTTCGCCCTGTTGGTTGACCACATCGGCACATCCCGTTGCTCTAAGGGCTCATCCCACCCAACCCCCGGTCATATCATTCTCCACCGCACGACGTAACACATCTTCCCTGACTATTCAAATCCCAAGCTCAGCTTACTACCGTCATATTATTATCCATCGCCAGGACATAACACCTCTTTTCCTGACTACACCCCACATCTTACGCCGGTACCTCTTTGCCTAATTCTCTTCCTACTTTCCGGTTTTCAGCATCACTACTAGCTCCGCCTAGCCCCGCCCATTGCCTCGACCTCCCACGTGCATTGGCCAACTATCCCGTCTCACTCCAGACCTCAGTTGGCCTCCAGCGCCCTCTCCCAGCGCCCGACGCCTGACCACCGCCCTCACCCCCCCCCCGCCCCCGCCCCCGCCCACCCGCCCCCGTGACCTCCGGCGCCGGAAGCTTTCTCTCGGCCGTCGCTTCCCTGGAAATCAATCCTCGATAAACTCCATCGATCACCATCGTACTTCGATTTCCGCTCGCTTCGAGGGCGGCTGGAGTTTAGCGTAATGCAACGGCCGCGGTACCTTATTTTCTGCCCTCGACGAGGTCCCACGGGGACTCTTCGCCCGACCTTCGGCCAGGGTGTTTTATCACCGTTTGTTTCGTGTGCCCTGATTGTATTACAATGGATTTTGCGCGTGAATAGGACTTTATTAGCTTTTCGTGCACAATGCAAATGCATGTACATGTGTAAATACGCGTGTATATGACATCTGTTGCATGACTTTGCTCTTTGTAGCGCTCTTGATCAGTTCATTGTCAAAATAGCAAAGCTTTCATCACAGGGTTTTAGGGCTTTATCATTCAATTCTTCATTATAAATTGAAACTGTTTTTATAAATTTATATACATGTATCCAAAATGCAGAAAATGTAATTGTTGTCAATTGTAATTGTTTTGAAATTCGACAAGAACAGAAGTGTGTATATTAATGCATATGCATAATGATTTACGCATTTAGAACGTACACAAATTTAGTAGTGAGTTAGTGCAAAAAATGTATAGAAATTTGTAACATTAATGTTAAAGTTGGGTAGCGTATGTATATAATTAATTCTGTCTTATTTTTTGGGCTTCTCTTTCAACAAATCCAGAACGAATTACATTTATTAGTAGATTATTTCTGCTAAGTCGTCATGTAGATTGTATGTATATTACTAAGTAGTATCAAATACTGATTTACATGCGAGTAACAGGTTTGTGTGAACGTAGTAATATTACTGTCACGCGCAAGTAAATTAAAATAACAGTGGGCATAAAATACCCCCCCCCCAAATAATAGCACTGCGGAAACTCCGAATGGCGAATGCAATTGGCTGAATGAATAACTGATATTTCCGAGCGCGTCAACTGCTATTGTCATTATTCCGGTAAGCGAAGTGAATGATTTGGCTCCGGGAGGTGGCGGTGTTCCT
This sequence comes from Teleogryllus oceanicus, assembly GCA_964035755.1. Lineage (NCBI taxonomy): Eukaryota > Metazoa > Arthropoda > Insecta > Orthoptera > Gryllidae > Teleogryllus > Teleogryllus oceanicus. The sequence continues at coordinate 21,732,042 of CAXIVR010000004.1, forward strand.
CACCCATTAGATTCTGAGATATCTCTCCCGACATGTGTGGTAGTGTAGTACATGCAAGTTAGGGGTGAGGATAGGACATGGAAGAGGAAGGAAAGATCGTGCGCGGTCCATGACCCGTTTTTTATGGTACTGCTCCGACCTTCGTCTGGTATTGATGGACGAAACTACGGAAAACTACCGATCAGAGCAGCCGGTCGCTAGAGTTCTCCTATGTACATCGGCTGAATTTGACCTGTGGCTACTGGCTCTTACGGATAACTCATTGGTCAGCGTGCTCGCTTCTCATAACGCGACCCCGGGTTCGATTCCCGGTCGGGTAAGGTTATAGTGTGAGTCTTTCTTGCAATGTCCTAGTGTATGTCTCTGTGTGAGGATGAGAAAACTCACTTCTCAGGTAGAGACCAGAACACAGCGTAGGGATGTCTGCGTGCTAACCACACGTACCCCGTAATCCATGGCGCCAAGCCCGGGACGTCGCTGGTACTTCCAGGCTTCGTCAAAGGCTATTGTGGAAAAGTCCATACATACATACATATATACATACATGTAGACGAAACTCTGTTACCATCCGGTCTCAAATCCTTGGACCTCCCAGTCAGACTCGCGACAAATACACAGTCAATGCTGGTCTTGAGCTATCTCCGCCGGTTTCAATGTAGTGAGAGTACTCTGTATATTGTAGTTAAAAGAACTCAGGTGACTTGTTTCAGGCGTCCTAGTACCAAATTCAGGAAAACATTATTGAAGCACAAAGAAGCGACATGACTTTTTAGTCATATGTCGATAATTCTCAGTTATAAATGAAGATATTATTCACAAAATTTTAAAAACCAAAAATAAGTCTTATATTTTCAAATGTTACACAAGGCCCTGGCAAGTTATTCATTAAAAAGCGAAGACTTTATTTTCAACATTCCATAATTAAATGTGAGAGATAATTGTTCTTCAAAAAAAAAAAAAAAAACTTTACCCAAATCAGGCCAATTAGTGAAAGGGGTAAAGAATATTTTTAAGATAATTTATAGATAAATAAACAAGGTCAGAGGAAGTGTAGTTGAACGATTCTGTTTACCAGTTACTGCAAGAAAACAAAAGAAACTCATCAGCCTATGAATGTAGCAGGAAGTTTAAATGTATTTCTATAAACAGGTAAGAAAGAATAATGTGCAAATACCTTGAATTTGAATAAGAGTAAGTATCATCTTGAAGTTTTACTGAATATTTACAGAACCAGGTTATCAATGTAACTCTATATGCAATTTGAAACTTTCATCGAAGGAATGTTCGAAGCGATGACATATCACAATAACTGAAACCCACGAATTTTCCATTTTCAGAATGTCGAATGCTCTGCAACATAAAATATTGTGTATGAAAGCGAGAAAAAAATGATTTCAATATGTTTTTGTTTATGATGTTTTTATTGTTGTTATGAAAGTATATTTTGTTTTGAATAAATATTTTGGTAAAAAATGATACTTTAATGTAACAAAGAGTAACTTAAATTAGCGCTCAACTTACTTTTTTTTAACAGAAGCACAAGCTAAATTTCAAGACCGTGTTATCACTGCCATTTATTGCCTATTCTTCAAATCACTTGAACTGTAATCAGAACTATTCCCCCGTCTCTTCTTCTTCTTTTTCTTCTTTTCTTCTTCTTCTTCATCATAAAGGTCAATAAACACGCGATCTTACAACCGAATGACGCAAACAATCATAGAGGTATTAAAGGTAAGATCGTGGAGATCGAACTGCCTTGAATCGATCGGTGATTTGGAAAGGCTCATGGCGTGACGGTCAGCGGCTACTTCCGATGTGACACGATGGCACCGGTGCACTAAGTAAACTGTCCATCGGGTTCCGCTCATATCTCCTGCTCAATTCCAGCCGTGACAATGCGTCAATCCTATGGACAGCTCAGCCCGAGTTGCAAATCGGCTCCGTATCGCCTCGAACCGAGGACCCTGCACGCAAATTCGCGCCGCAAAATCAATACCTACCCGACCGCCCTCTCGTGACCTTGCGGACGTATTAGTTCTGCGGCAAGCCAAGACACGAGGGTGAGGGGGAACTGGTGAGTTTGATGCGCGTGGCGAACTCGTCAGTGAAGTCATTTAAAATCGCGTTCGAAAGAAATTTGTTTTTTGTTTTTTTTCAAATTAAGACAGAGACTGGAACAACGCACATAATGTCCGGAGAAGCTCGCTGAAGCACATCACAGTACAATTTTCATCTAGGCAGAAATCGGTTTCGACTCGGTTATTTAGCTGGCACCAAAACACTCAGAAACGCAGGATCTCAACACAGAGACCTGAAATTGAGGTAGTTCAAAATAATTTCATAGAAAAATACTGTAGAATAAGTATACAAAGTATGTAGGGTAATAACACTTATAATTGAATTAAAAACATTTCCGAATACCTTTCGTCATCTCTCCTCGCTGACTTTCCTCCCGCTTGGCTGGCGACTGAATTTCGAAGGTGTCGTGCGGTGCGTGGTAGAGTGGGTGAACAGGGTTATTTTCAGTGCTGTCAGTGACCGGCAGACCCGACAGCAGCAGCGCCGGCTCAAGAAGCGGTGTACGCTGGTGGTACAGATTTTAAGAGGGATATAAATAAACTAATGGCCTGAGGCTGCAAAAATGCTGCTATCGAGTGTGTGGAAAAATGAAGTTCTGGAGCAACAAAAATTGCCTGTTTAAAAAAAATGGCACGAGTGATGCTGATGCCACTTTTGCTGTCCTCGTATGACATCAGCTGAGTCGTGAGCAGTGATTTACTGGGTGTGATAATATCAGCGTGTTGTAACACCCATATGAGAAATTGGCGATGAACATAATCAAAGATTTGTATTTTTGTATTTGTCCCGAGTTTCTGGGTACCGACCGAAATCCTTCACCCACTAGCCTTGTCATAGGCTGATTTCCTATTCTTTGGCTTATGAGTATATTCCAAACAACTAGTTTAGATTACTTTTTACTAAACCACTAATTTAGATCCGCCTCCGGTGGGGGGATTTTTATATTAAAATTTTTAGTTGAGTTTTGTAACTTAGAATTAAAAACACTTTTTAAACATCCACTTGCCAGTCTTGTCCATTTTTGATGTAGAGAGTTACTTAGAAAAGCAACCATTAAAATACGTGTTGATATTTTGATTTCATTATAAAATCACTTATTTCTGTGACGAATCGGCTAAAGTTTCATGTAAATAGCGGAAAGAGAGTAGTAACCTCAAAGCGATTCACCAATGAACTCGTAGGTGTATTGAAACGCTCAAAAACACATGTTTTTTATGGAATTCGTCCCAAATATTCTATAGGGAACCGACTAAGAATTGTGCCAATTGAATTTTTGCATCGAGATGAATTGAATGAGTTAACAATATCTCTTTAAATGCCGTATGTCACCGAAAATGGGTTTAAAAAACAAAGAACAAAAACTGCTTTAAGAGAAATATCTTATAAGCTGTTCGATCAACCCGCAGAAAAATGTTCAATTCTTCTCCAGGAGACCAATACACTTGTAACGACACCTTATTTGTCTGGATTGGAGGACCGGAAGTTGTCTCCCCGTGAGTGACGATCTAACGGCACTAACGGAAAAACAATCCATCACACATTCACTTACCATTATCAGTGACGTATATAAAATTCTTCATAGTGTAGAACTTAGTTGTAACTCTCCGGTCGAAAGTTAGGGGCGAACTGATTTATGTGGTAGTAACTTTATATACACAATTGATTGTGGTATGTGAATGTGTGATGAGTTGTTTTTCGGATCAGTGATTGTAATTTGACCTGATGATGTGCCACAATGAGCTCCAAAACATTGTTAACCATTGATTCAGTGGTGAGTTGTAGTTGACATTTACATAATTGAAATGATTGAAGGCGTTGTCATTGTCAACAATACTATTTATTTCAATAAGAGCAGCTTTCGATGGCTTAGCCATCATCATCAGTTTCCTGCTGTCTGGGAGCCACAAAAAACGACTATCCGCGTCGCAGGGCAGTCGTTTTTTGTGGCTCCCAAACAGCACAAAACTGATGATGATGGCTAAGCCATCGAAAGCTGCTATTTGTGAAATAAATACTATTGTTGACAATGACAACGCCTTCAATCATTTCAATTGTTAACCATTGTTTACAATATAAGAATTGTCTGACTGAAATTGTTGAGGTTGATAAATAAGAAAGCAATAATAAATAGAGGCAGTTTTATATAAATTAAAAATCCTATTTGTATTAGTCTTCGTTTCTTCAAGTTTGTGTGCTCGTCTGTTTTGATGATGTTGAAAGTCGTGGCAATATTGCAGTTCAGCACTGGCCGCTGCTGATGCGTCGGTGTTAGGGACTGCAGCTTGACACGCAAGGACCGCACGACGGAGAGAGCCAGTCGCTTCATTTATTTATTTATTTTATTTATTTTACGTCAAAAAAACAGTTAAAAACTGCGTATGACGTGCTATGGGGAAAAGTGAATTGTGTGCACATTTTCAAAATTCTGTGATCCCTACACTTAGTCATATACTACTTAAATTTTGAATTTTGAAAGGGAGAAAAGAAACTCCCATGCAATAAAATCTATTTTCAAGGATAAACAAGCAATAAATTTTGAATTTTGAAAGGGAGAAAAAACTCCCATGTAATAAAATCTATTTTCAAGGATAAATAAGCAATAAATTTTGAATTTTGAAAGGGAGAAAAAAAACAAAAAAACTCCCATGTAATAAAATCTATTTTCAAAGATAAATAAGCAATAAATTTTGACTCTTATTACTTCCTGCCGCGACGACATGGAAACGATAATTTGAATAATTGTATTTCCCACAGAATTCTAGAATACGTGCACAGAAAATGAAGTTACATTTATGTCCAGAAGCAAAACAAGGGGCCATCTCAGCATTTGCTCAATGGATCAGGGAAACTGGACGAAAAACCTGATCGAGATGGGATTCGCTCCCCGGCGGGCAATGTGGCTTCTTTGAATGAATGTTTTGTATTTGCTCTGGCATGTGTGGTAGTGAAGAATGTGGTAGGATAAGGAAGAGGAAGGAAATATAGTGGGAACGGTTGTGGTCTAATCCGTCCGCGATCCATATTGCTCCGGCATTCGCTTGGTTCGTATTAGAGACACTGCCGAAAACTTCCGATGCAACAGCCGGCCGCTAGAATTCTCCACACAGCGACGGAGGTTGATCTAGCGGAGAAAATGAAGGGAGGTGGAGGTTGAGCTTTATGAACGTGAATGGAGGCGTGAAATGTGTTGATGTAGGGATCGAAGGCAGTGATCAGGGACCGGCAGGGGGGTCGTAAGGGCAGTGGGAGGGGGCGATGGAGACTGTTATTTTATTATTATTATTATTATTATTATTATTATTATTATTATTATTATTATTATTATTATTATTATTATTATTATTATCATTATTATTATTATTATTATTTTATTTTTACAGATCATACATAGTTTAGTACATATAACACTTTACATATGTATTGATGGCTTACATTCTAAATCACCTAAAATTAAAATAAAACCTAATTCGAGTGAGGGAAATCTTTTCCAGACACCTCTAAAAACAATCTATTTCGGCAAATTTGGTTAGGAATGCCTGGTATGGATATCTATTTTTTAATATGGTTCTATGAGGAGTTTTCCGGAGTCTGAAATTGTCTAGGTGTGGAATTTGAGGTATGGAGTTGAGATGAGGTGGTTGAAATGGGTTGAGAGATATGTCATATGGTGTTGTATGGAGTCTATTTGAAATTCTTTGTAGAGCTGTGAGTTTCAGACAAACCAAGGAGCATTTGTGATAGTTCTAAGAAACTTGTCTTGGACTATTTTGAGCTTGTTTAGGTTTGTTCTTGCAGCGGAGATCCAAACTGGACAGGCGTATAGGAGAAGTGGTCTAATGATACTTTTATAGATGAATATGGCGGTTGGGAGTGGGAGGTGTGAAGATCGATTAATGATGGTTTTTAGTTGGTGTATCTTAGTTTTTGCTTGCTGTAGTTTACTAGTGATGTGTTGGTTCCAGTTCAGTTTAGTATCTATGTTCAGACCGAGATATTTGACGGTACTGTTTGGAGAGAGCCAGTTAATGGGTTTATTATTTATTGTGAGCGGTGCTGGAGGTGTATAGGGTCTTAAAGTGAATATTTTAATAGCTGTTTTGGTAGGATTCATTTTTATTTTTAAATATGCTGCCCAACTGTCTATGAGATTGATATGCAACTGAAGAGAAATTCTGATATTTACTAATGAATTACCGGCTAGGAAAATTGCAGTGTCATCCGCGAATTGGGTTGTTTGTATGTTGTCTAATTTCGGGAAGCGATGGAGATTGCGGGGACAGTGGCGGGGCGTGGACGGGGCAATGAAGACGGCTGCGGGGGGGGTGGGGGGTGCGATGGGGCGACGTGGGGGGCGTGTCCGGGCAGAGGAGAGGGCCGCCCCTTCGCGCCCGGATGAGCGTCCGCGGCCAACACGCGCCACCGGGCGCAGGTGCCAGCCAATCTGTGGCGTGTCCGGATGCGCGGAAGCTGTTGACACCGCAGCGGCCGCTGCCCCTACTGCCCTCGTGGCACGTTGGCACGGGGCTCCTCGCCTCTAGAGATGTCAAATAGGGCGTAGTCACAAGAGTGCCACTGGTGGACTCCTTGATTTCACTTCTGCTCAACACGAAAAACGTCAATAGCCTGAAAATATGATAAAATGCATGATCGAAAAATAATTGTCCTTTTCTTAGCGCAGATTTAGGATTCTTTTCTGCATATTACAGCAAGAGAAGCAGTAGTCGTGCACGGTTCAAATATCAGTTGCTGTTTTATTTCAGAATATTCAGAATAAGTTGTTACCATCCGCCGTATTGTTTTAAATAGCTATTTTACTGCTTATAACGTTCCCACATTGAAAAGAGATCGTCCAATCGTGACATTTCGCTGATCGGTTTAAGAGCTCGGGGGGGAGCGAAGATGACGGCAAGGAACAGGCCATGTAAATATATGGTGTAAAGCATAACTTCTTCTTTGTACAGACGAAAAACAACCCGAAGTTCGAGATATTTCTAGCAGAATACTCTTTTTAGAATTTGCTTTCAAATTCGATTAAATTATTCCCACCTTAAATAAAATTATATTAAAAATTGCATTATTTCTGTATTGTTGCATTGTAAAATTAAGAGATTTAAAATCAATTGCATGCAAATCAGTTTATAAAGTAGCTAATATTGTTTATTAATATTCTTTTAAACATTTTTAGAAGTCATGCAATGTTTTTAACGTTGATCAACTGTTCCCAACTTGATGTACAAATAAACTATAACGCAAAGTAAAAATAATGTGACTGTTTTTTCAACGAGCAACTTTATAACGTTACAACAGAAATTATACGAATTTAAAACGCTTAGTAGCATTGCGTATCATTCCATGAACAATATTTCTCAGAACAATGTTAACTAGAAACTCAGGAAACGTCTTACCGTAATCAGAGTCTACCAAAGGAGTATTTATTTTATAGCAGAGCCTGACTCGTGGCGACAGTTTTACCATAAGTCACCATAAATAAGATCGTAACCACAATATTAATTTATGGCGAATCAATACTACATTTCTAGAGTATATCTCGGAATTCACTCCAAAAAGAATTTCACACTCCGAAAATAATTTCAGACCACCATCAACACTTACGTGTTGCGAAGGTTTCCTATTCAACTCGGCATTCAGCAGCAAAGTACTGCGATAAGCTATAACGAACAAGCTGAAAAAATGAAGTTCAATACAAACTGTTTTGACAGAAATGTTTTGCGTATTTTTCGAGATAAGATATCGGGGAAACTCTGGGGAAATATATATATAATGGAACTGATGTTTTCGCTAATATATTATGTATTCTTCTAAATACTGGCGTTTACTAAATACTAAATACGAGTAGCGTTTACGAACGCATGGGGACATCCTAAAAGTATGTAGTTCTAATATTGCAATAGAACACGTCGTACCCATTCAAAAATTTGGGCATCGATTTTCAAATGCTTTTACTACAATAACTAAATAAAACTCAACAAGAACAAAACCAAAACCGAAGATGTGAATTCAAGTTTATATAATTCGTTCTCGAGTGAATGCAGTTTAGTAGTCAACAACTCCACATAAATTTTTAAAACAAACAATACCGTGAAATAATGACAAAAAACACAGAAAGAAATGAACCCCTGCTGAAACCAATAGGAAAGAGATAAAAAAATAAAAATAGTAGAAAGAAAAATAAAGAAACCAACACAGGCAGTATTCTTGGTTACAGATAAAAACACGAAAAGATAAGGTGGAGGTACTATTTCCAGGATGTCTTTTACAGCCGGAATTATTGTAAAGCAAAGACAAATCACTACCGAGGTTATCTTCCAAGGAAATTGCATTCTTATAGGTGTTAGTCGTTTCCATTTAATCTCAGTAATGAAATAGAACTCTAGTGATTTATAATCTGTACGCTTGAGAGCTAGCCACCCGTTAAACCAGGGTTGCCCAAGTGACTGGCGCTCAGGAAAAGTCAGCTGAAAATTGAATATTTTTGTTTAAATCAAGTCACGTGTATATTATTAGTTATATCAAAAAATAATTTAACCAAAACATAAAGATGTCGATAAAACCCAAAATAAAGCGATGGGCTTGATTTTTTTGGCTGCAAGCGTCTTTGGTAACGGCACGGGACCATTTTACACATTGGTATTAGTACACAATCCGTGGGATGCCGTTATGGAGACTACTAGTTGCATTTTCTCATCCGTTGATTTATTTATTAGTGTTTCCGGGCACGTCAACGGCTAGAACCTTTAATCCCGTACGTGTAATGCTTGTGGTTATCATAGTGATTTCAGCCGTCGGATGGCGAGATGTGGAGTCGACCTACACGTCTGCTTCCGAGGTTTTTCTCGGCCTGTTATCACATGAGCGTAGCCAGGTGTTGATCGGAGAAATCGCAGATTTCCTAGAGACCTATTATAAAAACGATAGAATACTCCTCCAGACAGTGAATGAATCCCACCTAGCTATGTAAAGTATCGAAAGTTCTGCCACGGTCGGGACTCGAACCCTAGGACTTTCCGATCAGAGGCACTTCAGTGACATCAGTTAATGTCCTGAGTCACTTAAGTCGGTTTATCCCGTCGGGAGAGAAGGGATGGCGCTGGTCGGAGAGAAGCGATTGGCTAAAGTGTAGTGATATATAAGTGGCTCGGGGACCACTGTAGCGGGCCACCGCGGAGAGTCTGACCCCAATTATTGTATCCGAGCAGCCCTGATAAACGTCGCTCTCTCACACCAGGAAAGGTGTCTCAGGGCATCAACTGATGTCACTGCGGTGCCTCTCTCCGGGAGGTCCTAAGTTTGAGCCCCGACGATGGCAGAATTTACGACTCTAGCTTGTCAGATAGGTCGAATTCAGTCGCTGTAGGAGAATTCTGATGGCCGGCTACTCTGATCGGTAGTTTTCCGTTGTTTCTCCGATCAACACCAGGCGAATGCCGGAGCAGTACCCTACCAAACGGGCCACGGACCGCGCGCTATCTTTCCTTCCTCTTCCTTGTCCTATCCTCTCCCCTTACACACACACTTACACTAACATGCACTACACTACCACACATGCCGGGAGATCGGTCGGGGACTTAGAACTCGTCCTGGCTGGGGCGGTGCCCCAATAATGGGGACCCCCAATACTTGGGGAAAATCCTGCTAGTCGACGGTAGGTCGACGCCGGATCTCGCCATACAGCGGGGGAAGACCACTCCCGATGAAAACATGCACTATACGTACGGGACTAATGCCTTTAGCTGTTGACGCGCCTTGAATCACGAACTATCAATCGCTCTATCAATCTCTGCGAATCTCGTCATCGACACACGTACGCCCGCGTCCGCTTCGCCATAGCGCGGTCCAACCTGACCATCGATTTTCTCATTACCACGCGACACATACATTAATATCTTTACAAAATGCTGGTCTCTCACGTACCATTGTTTTGATATCTTTCCCATCGCGTTTGCGAACAACCCCCGACATGTGTCTTTTTTGAAATTTTTCGGAACCCTCATGGCGCAGCACGTGTTCCACGGCGGGCGGCACGAAAAATCCGGAGGGTTCACCGGAGATAAATGAATAAACAAATCTTTTTTCGAGGAGAGTATTAAGTGGAACATGCTTTTTTTTAATAAAAATATATAAACGCGATGAGTAAAAAATTCCGACCCGTCGCTTTGTAGCGGATGCGAAATTTTAATTAAGGGGGCGCGATTGCCCGTCTCTATCCGGCGTCCTCTCGCGAGCGCGCGTGGAGCGACGCTCAATCTCGAACCGACCGCTGAGTTACAATTTCGCGGATGTTTTTACTGCCGAGCTCCCTATCTTCACATCCATTTTGGATTTTTTTTTCGGTTTATGTTCCGTTCGTCTCCATCGCGTTTGTCGTTCGCTTCTTGTTTCTTTTGGAGCGATGGCTCCTCTTGTGCTGGTGGCCGTCCCCTCGCCCCCGATCCAAAAGCGCCCTCGCACGCGAGCCCCCTCTTCCCCCTCTCGTTTCCGCCCGTGATCGGATCCCAATCTCCTCTCCGCGGGGCGCCCCTCCCCCGCCCCGCTGCGGTCGGAGCGCCTCTCGGCGATCGCGCGTCCCCCGGGAGGGCCAACAACTTTTTTGTACATCTTAACTCTCGCCTCCGCGCGCCGGCGCGGCTCGCAACGGAGTCTGTCCCTCTCCCGCCCGCCCGCCCGCCCGCCCCCCCCCGCCACCGCCCACTCCCCACACGCCCACCGCCCACCCCCCCGCCCACTCGCCCACTCGCCCACTCGCCCACTCGCCCACTCGCCCACTCGCCCACTCGCCCACTCGCCCACTCGCCCACTCGCCCACTCGCCCACTCGCCCACTCGCCCACTCGCCCACTCGCCCACTCGCCCACTCGCCCACTCGCCCACTCGCCCACTCGCCCACTCGCCCACTCGCCCACTCGCCCACTCGCCCACTCGCCCACTCGCCCGCCGCCCGCTCGCCCTCGCGCCTCTCCAGGGCCCACCTAGCGGGGCTTGGAGAGTAATATGCGATCCCTATGACCGGGGGCCGTCCGCTCCGCCGCAGAATGGGCCCACCGCTCCCCGGTGCATTAATCCCTCGGGAGGGTGGGGCTGGGAGGGGATGGAAAGGGAGGGGAAGTAGCAAGGGGTGGCGGGGTGGGGAGGCGTCTGCTGCGCGCGAAGGCCACAGCACTTATCTCACAGCGCGCGCTTTACGCTCGACCAATCCAATTAACCGCCACCGCAGCGGAGGGGCCAGTGGTCGGGGCAAGGGGAGCTGCCGGGGGGAGGCGTGTGTGGAAGTGGGCGACGAGCAGAAGGGGCGGTATGGACCGGGCGGGGGAAGCGGTTGAACAGGCAGTTGAGCTAGCGGTCGAGGGAGCGCTTCCCCTCGATGTTGTGTGGGCGGTGGGCGACGAGAGTTAGTCGCCGGGGCGGTGGTTAAAGGGGGGGGGGTGGGGGGGGGGGTGGATGAGGTTTGACGGTCAAGTGCACGGGAGGGAGTAGCAATTGGGCGTTGCCCGGGCGGAGCATTAGGAAAGCGGCGGCATCCCATGAAAGAATTCACTAGTTTTGTCGGGAGGTAGACAAGACTATCAGGGCCACTAAAAATGGGGCAATCGGCGTGAAGAGATCAGAGGCTCCTAAGATCTCGTATACTTGTTAAAGGTAGACCAATACGTTGCGATTGAAACAAATAAAATGTCAGAAAAATATTAAAGAATTTGTTGTATTTAGTATGTTAAAAATAAAGATAATAATTAAGTTAAATATTATATTACTGTTGAATGTTACTAAGTAGAGAAGTGGATTATAAGGAATAGTGAATTCCAAAAAATGAGAATGGAGACGTCGGAACTTTGTCCTAGGTAAGGTGAAACGCACCCAAAAAAACTTATTGTAGAGGTAGATGATATGATCTTTCTACGTGAAAGTGATCTTCAACTTCTCCGCGTTAGGAAGAAAATAAAGAAAGTAGGCGTGGTGGAACAAAGGTTCAGAAGGTTATGAAAAAAAAGATAGTGGTCTAGAGGATATTAGACTGAAGTAGTAAGTTCTGAATTGTACACTATTATTATGAAACATGATTGTATTCTATTGAAAAATTCATTTTATCATCCCATCACCTCTTTATTTTCCCAAAGTTTCTTTTTCATCGAGTCTATAATTGCTACCCACACTTTCTTCATATGCGAATCTGTCCACGTTGTTACTTTATCTGGCGTTCCTTCTATTATCTTCACTTGCACCGACCGCAGACCTCTGCCCCTCCCTCCGTTTCTCGCCCCTCCGTTCTCGTCGCCGCACAAGTCCAAAATCTACCGTTTACGACCGCAGACCCCGCCGGCCAACTTAGCAAGGTACCGTTGCAATGCCGTCTTTATAGCCCATTGTCGAAACTTTCCTCGAGTGGGCCTGGAAATATTCTGCCCTCTCGTGCGCGCCATATTATCAGGTGGCCTGTGTACTCAGTAGTGAAGAAGTGGAGAACTAGACACAGAATATTAGCAGTCTGTAGGATCTAGGAACTTTGTAGATGATGAACATTTCCCTCCACTTTAGATGAGTTTATTCACTTAACGTCTGCATGAATTGTTACTAGCAAACGAGAATATCGCAGCACGAACATGTTATATTTTGTTTAAATGTTTGGTTATTCAAACTTTTAAAATTGCATTTCTAAATAGTATTTTTCATGCAAGTATTAGATATAGCAGCGTTTTTGTCATTATTTTTGTACTAAGTAGATACAAATAATTGTAGAAACATTACAAGCAATGCAGCAAAGCAGCAAATTAGAATAACAGCATGGCATGTGGGATAAATTCTTTTGATGTTTGCAATATTTGACATGTCTCTTCGTTCTATAATAATTTTGTATAAAAATTGTGAATGCAGTAAAACAATGTGTTTTAATTTTATACTTCATTACATTTTCTGCAATAAAATCCTATGTTACAAAAATATTACTGACACAAATACGTCGGCAATTTTATCTGAAAATACAATAAAAAAAAAGGAAAGTGTTTTACGCTGTTGGACTCGGATAAACACCTGATAATGTCACGTTTGGAGAATATTTATATTCGATTTGGTTAAAAAATATGCATGTGGGGCCAGCTAATAATACTTTGTAATGAGAATTCTCAATAGTCCAGGCAAAGATTGTTTTTTAGATATCTGCTTGTAAATATTTTTAGAGTGGTGAAGTGGAATTCGAAAAAAAATATGCGTATTATTTCTGCGTGCTGCAATCATCCTTATATCATACGGTATATATATATATATATATATATATATATATATATATATATATATATATATATATATATATATATATATATATATATGTATTGGATTACACGAAAAGTATTTAACGATTTACTTTGGCAACAGTTCTTTATTAATAATTTACATATATAGCATTTAGGGGACTTCTCCTTCCGTTGGAGTTAAATTTGAAAAATAACTTGAAATATCCTCTAGTAATGTGTCTTTTTTAATGAGAATCACGCAGCTGTATGGAGCTCAACATGACCATATGTTATTTTGTCAGTAGCGAGAATATATTTTTGATTAATAAATCTGAACTTTAGCAATTTTGTTCATGAAGCGAGTGTTTTCAAATTATACATATACAAGGGTGTTTCAAAATTGATCTAGTAGAAAAGAGCATTAAATTATGTAGGCTCGTTCGTTTGACATTTACAAATGTATTATTGGCGGTCCTTTTCATGCACTGTGTTTCCGCGTAAACGAACTATAATGCAATTTTGATGGAGGGCAAAATGAATATACTATATCACTCAAATCGACATTGTCAATGATAAAACGCTTTCTAAATGACGAGCCTATTTCCAGCATAGTAATCGAAAACCATTTTTACGAGCAAATCCCGGAAGCAGCATGTGAAGTTCATTGAGCAGGCGTGTATCTCTGTTTGATGACTGGAACCTTTCAAGTGAGTACCCCAGGCATTGCTATTAAATTACTGAAGCACCATTAAGCCTCGACAGAACTCTCAACTTCCGTGTTCAGTCGTGCGTCGGTCCCTTAGGTATCGCTCACGTGGAGGGGGGGACGCATATCTCCCCATGTTGTCGGTACTTATTCACGCCAGAAGGACTCTGTAACTTGTTCTCCTCTCTTCGTAATGCGGAAATGGAAAAAGTTTCTATAAAAACAAAAAACCGCAGGGGTCCAATCGCACACGCATCGACTGCGACCGCGGCGCGCGCGGCCTGCAGAGCGCGCGGGGCGCTGAAGAACCCCGCGCGATAACCAGGCGGCGCGCGGCCGAATCAACAAAAAAGCCATCATCGAAAATGGAATTTGCAACGAGGGAACGCGGCGCCGCGAAGGGGGCCGCCTGCGCCGCGCGGGGGGTGGGGGGGGGGGCAGGCGAGGACGGGCGAGGACGCGAGCGCAGTGGCCCGGGAGGACCCATGAGGGCCTGCGACGGTCCTCGGCGCATGATAAACGGCGCTGGAATATGAAACACAGTGGAGGAGTCTGTGTTGGCGGCTGAAGGGGCAACCACGGGTTGGAGGAAGAGGAGGAAGCGGGACGGATCGAGAGGGAGCAGTGTCGGAGACGGCGGCGAAACTGACTGTGGTGATTGAAGCGCCGGGTTGCGTCGTGGGGGTCTGCGTCGGGGTCTGCGTCGGGGTCTGGGGGGGTAACGGGGCGGGGCGGGCGGGGGGGTGGGGGGTAAGTGGCGGCCGCGACGTCGGTAACACTGACGAGGCGCCGCCGACGGAGGCGGCGCTCGCTGGAAGGCAGAGGAAGTGCGGGGAGTCGTCGGAGGATTTGCTGGATGTGACAGGCCAGAATGTTTGGCGAACGAGGAGGCACCTCGAGGAAGGAGGTGTGTTTGACGAGCGAGGCAGAAGTGGCGAATGTAGATAGGAAAAAGAAGACAGACAAACCAAATCGTTGGTATGATGTCGCGTGGAAGAATGGCAGTGAAGTGAGATAGCGAAGCATGTGGTGGGGACGGGGGAAGCGACGAGGAGGCGGACGTGCAGGTGAGCGGGCGGGTTGGCGCGTGCTCGCGGGCGGTCTGTCTAAAGGGCAGTTGGAAGGCGGTTGGCGGTGAGAGGCGAAGGGCGGGAGCGAGGTCGAGAGAGCCCGTAAGCCGGCCTCTTAAACAGTCCCTGGGGACTCGGCCGTCTCCGCCAGTCTCGGAGCATCCAGCAGCTCCGCATTGCGCGACGCCGCCCGCCCGCGCGTGCGTAATTGCGGCGACCTCGTTTGCAGGACCAGCGCTTCTCCCCGTACCGCTCTGGCCCCGTTTTCTTCCCACTCTGCTCCCACTGTCACTGCCCTTTCCCCCACCCTTTCCCCACCTTCCCTTACTCTGACTCCAACCACTCCTCACCCTGACGCCATCATTCCTCCGTACAGTCTCCAATCTCCCTTCCCCCCGCTGTCATCCTGCCTCTACCCCCCCACCCTTTCCGCTTTCCCCCCTCCTTCCCCCTTCACCCCCGTTCCCCCCCTTGCCACCGTCTTGCTCTGCTTTTCGCCTCTGTCCTGGCTTCCGCCCCTTCAGCCACGTGCCACACCAGTCTTCATACCTCCACAAATCTCTGTAGAGGAGGTGGACTCTATTTCCTTCCCTACCTTAGCGTATCACATCAACTCCGCTCCCTCGGCACTAAATCTGTATTTCAACTTCGTCAGGGTCATGGAGACGGAGGAAAGGGATGGAGAGGAAACGGCAGATTCGCGAGAAATGCTGCCGAGGGACGACTTCGTCGACAGACAATTCCTCTTGGGTTGCCCGGGAAACGACCCGGGCCCTTGCGACAGAAGGGGAATAAGCTAGCCGTGCGCCACGTGACTCGCTAGCCCAGGAGAAACATGGTTTGTGGCGTTTCTAGGAAATTTCAAGACCACTCCATTTTGATTAAATCTCCATTGGTATCTGTCATTATTTTGAAATATCACTTAAGGAAATCGGAGACATCGTTTTCAGTCTCACTTAGATCAACACTTTCACAGATATTACTCTCATAGATCCCTGCTTTCACCGCATCATCAGAAGTGACAATACTCTTCTTTTAGCCACCATCCTCACCGTTTATCAAAGAATCTTCATACTGTACTGCCACACTATAAATGCTAAAGAACGAAGGTTTGCTGCAGTATCGTGTATTTTCCGCCTCATCCTACTGTTTCACGTCAGAACAATTTCGAACATTTTGCAATTATATTTCTCTTTCTATCGATTTTGTGTACGACATTCCTCACCAGCAAAACACGCCACAGGGCTTCATTACGTCGCAATACTCTTCATTCTATTTTCTTCCTGTTCAACGTGTTGTCGCCATAATTCGGTTACCTTAGCAGCACTAACGAATACGACTTCGCACAATTTAAGCGACATGAAATTAGTTGGATATTGATTACAAATCCCCACACTTACCAATAACTTACTGACAATCAACTTTATTATCGCAAATGACTTGAGAAAAACCAGTAACATTTAAAAAGATTTTATAATTCAAGAAGCCTGTGAAGTTTTTATATGCACCTTCACTTTAACTAACTCACCTTCACTTTAAAGCAAAATTTAAGATTAAAGTTTGTATATTATCGTCCGTTCCTCTGTCAGGGTTAGAACTTTGTTTTTATTAGATTCATTTGTCTGAAAATTTTACAGCCAATCCAATATATTTGCACTCTATTCTATCCCGAAAAAGTATGTAAAATTACTTACCATCAGAATAATTAATCTATTTGCTATTTTGTATTCAACCAGAACTTCAGACCTATTTTATCGAGATTTTTTCAACTAATTTGAAATTATTTTGGAAGGGTGTTATTAAACGGTGTATGGCTGATTGTAGAGAAATTTTTAATAATTGTTTCAGAAGTAGTCGATTTCCAGATTACCTATCGAGTGCATAATTAATGAGCCAATTATAAGCCACTTTCCCTTCGAATGGGAAAATGAGCCCTATTATTCATGATTCACTATCGTAGGTTTATTTATCCTCACTGATACGCTTGTTCATGGATGTAATGCAACACTAATTACTGGAAACCGAGCTATTAAGTAGCCTTACTGGAATCAGAATATTTGAATATAAAGTACTCTGGCTTAGACTATTCGTTTCAGATCAATTCTACAGTTGTTTAAATAGAACTGAAAATATTATTACAATAATATGTTTCCTTTAAAATACATCAATTTAATCACGCCTAAGCATAACCTTTCTGTTCGTCACTCTTATATCAAAACGAAATTAATTTTAAAAAATAGTTGAATTAAGAAAAAAAAATTTTCCTTTCTTAATTTTTATAATTTTTAAATACATGTGATTAATGTAAATTACAAAATTATAAAGTAAAACCACGGCTAAGTCTTTTGGGTAAAACTACTACTGTTATTAAGAAATATTTAATAAACATTTTCTTTCAAAAATTAAACAATTAATACGTGAAAAATAGTGAAATACCTGAGACATTTCGAATTTAAATTGATATTACCTGTCAAATCCGTTCGTGGATTATTTAATAATAAAATAATTAATAATAAATATATTAAATTTTTAATAATAAAATTTTTAATTATTTTAAAAATGCCGAGAACAACAGTATAAAGGAATTGATTCTGACATAATAAAATTCAAACGTATTCTGTAAAAAAAATTCCAACATGTACCGCAGTAACGGTTGCTGTTGAGATAGTTTATATTATTCTAGTAGTGTTAAGTCCCCTAATGTGGAATACGTTCCTAATGTGAAATACAGAAGTATCGGACCTGTAATGAGCTGACATCTCGAGACAAAATTTGGGAATTATTTGAAGAGGCCCCAGATCGAACGTCGATAATGTTTTTTGAGCTGAAGCTCTTTAGTGAAGTGGCAGAGTATGTGTTCTGCAGAGCGTCAACAACAATATTGGAGCAGTAAACAAAAGAATTGTTGTTACTCATGAGCCTAAACATTAGAAAAATTATCTGTATAGTACGTGTTAGTTGTATATCTTAGGAAGTATCACAGAATGTATGAAGAAGATTGATGCAGATTCTGAGCGCAAAACAAATTGAACGCAACACGGCCACTATGCCTCTAATGAGGATTACGGCCATTGTCCTAATGTAGAATATTTCACATTGCTGTTGTAAGTAAAATGCACATGGTTCTGTTGGCTGTATACATTAAGTTACATTTTCGAACATATTTAAGTTGACGTTCTATTCCGTACTATGGAGGTGTGTGGTACAAGAGCTCAACTGATGCGACTCAGTGTCAGAAGTGTAAGAATCGGGTTCATGCCCCATGTGCTTGGTAATCCAAAAAATAATTTCATCGTGAGTAAGTGTCTGTAATATTAAACTAAATATGTAATTTTACTTAAATAAGCGTTCTAGACGACAAAACATTTATTTTTTTGCTAAAAGGAAAAAGCATCCACTATTCCACTTTAGGAACAAGGTGTGTCTAATGTCAAATATTTGTAGACTTTTTTAATTATGAAAAGTCGTGAATTTCTGAAATATTTGTTTTCGACCTTGCGTATTTTTACAGTAGCAGATTTTTTAGAGTTTCTGAAAACTCAGCATTTCTTGCAGAATCGTTAGTGATACATTACCGCAGCTACCGCTTAGTTTGCATGCGTTATTCAGTTTCTGTAAGGCTCTCTTCGACATAAGTGTATAGTGTCGTAAACTTTACGCTGCGCGCCGACTGTTGTTCTAAAATTGTGTGACAATTTGACTCAATTGAAATTTTATGTAAAATGCCCATAGAAAGAATTCATGTGAATGATACTCAGCATATTTGAGAACTATCTGATCGTGAGGACATTCATGAACTGGAGTGGTAGTAACCTGAATGCTGAAAATGAAGATGAGTATCAGCACGATACCCGATTGCAAAAAGCCCTGGCTGGTAGTAAAAACGAATATTTATCAAAAGGATGTGTTTTCGTTGGTAAATAAGAATGCTCGGAATAGCGTGACGGAGCGTATAGAGCAGTTTCAAAAACACAAGCTCATAATATAGGGAAAGTACTACTCGGTTTGAGACGATATATCGAAAACAGTACTTCGCGGCAGTCAATTCTATTACATCTAGTATTGTCATTTATAATTGGGAATATATCATATTCTATCTCTAAATATTCTTAAATGTTTAATGCGACATAAAATTGATTTGTTTTACAAATTCTTAGTTTCACAATTCAAGAATAATTGAATAACGTAAAATTTATGATAAACGCCTGCCGGTAAGAAAAGTTTATTTAAATGAATTTTAAAGAATGCACATAGTAATTATCGAGAGCCAAACCTTCATATTTTCAGAAATTCTACAGGAGCTCAACTTGATCTGTACACTACAACATGTATTCGAATTTGAGCCCATACAAATATGACCACACACAATGACAAACACAATAATTGCAGTAACGCTCAATATTTAGAAATGTATAGTTGGTGAAGTGTAAAATATTGCACTAGTTTTTTTAAAATAAAAGGAAGAATGATCATTTAAAATAATTTAAATTCTGTTAGGTTACGACTTAATTACCCATACTGTAAAATACTTCTGAATTGATCAATAAAACGAGAAATTTATTGTTTTGATTTATCTTCAAAATCCATTGTATCGTAATAATAAGAGGGCATGACGCGCATTCATTTATCGCAATAATCTAGACTGTCGTGCATGACGACCCCCTTCGAGACGTACCCTGGGAGTAGCTTGTCTGCCACTGGAACGCCTGTAACGCTCGAAGCAGAGAAGAGGCGGAGCCGCCTGCGGGTATCCTTCGTTAAGGGATGTGCCTTCGCGCCGCGGTGGCGCGGGGGCGGAGGCGGGCGGTTGGGGGAGGTGAGTCGTCGCCTTATCGCCCACCCCGGAGCGCGCCTAGCGCGTGGGGATGGCTGTGGTGGGGGCGGCTGCGGTAGGGTGGTGGGGGCAGTCGGGGCGGGGGACAGCTGCGGTGGGGATCTTGGGAGCGGCGGCAGTGACGGCGGTGACGTCGGTGACGGCGGGACGCCGCGACGGCGGGACGGCGGGACGCCGCGACGCCGCGACTCCGCGACGGCGGGACGGCGGGACGGCGGGACGGCGGGACGGCGGGTCTTGGGAGCGGCGGTGACGGCGGTGACGTCGGGTGACGGCGGGACGCCGCGACGGCGGGACGGCGGGACGCCGCGACGCCGCGACTCCGCGACGGCGGGACGGCGGGACGGCGGGACGGCGGGACGGCGGGACGGCGGGACGGCGGGACGGCGGGACGGCGGGACGGCGGGACGGCGGGACGGCGGGACGGCGGGTGGTGGCGGGGAGAGGCGGCAGCGGGCGAAGCGACTTCGAAGGCGTTTGGAGAATGGTGGCAGGGCGATGCAGACCAAAACAGAAATATTCTCTATAGCAGCTATGACCAGAAAGTTGTGAGGTTTCAGTACCAACGGTAAGGGAATTGTGGAGACTAGCTTCGACTGGGTGAATTCAGTTGCAATCAGGAGGAGAATTCTAGCGGGCGGTTGATGGCAGGTTTCTGTGTTTTCTCTTATCAATACCAGGCAAATGCTGGAGCAGTACCCTAACAAACGCTGCTCGCGATCTTTTCTTGTCCTATTTTCATTCCTCACATGCGCTCTTGCACTTACATGCACATTACCACACATGTAACCAGTCGAGAGATTAGAACTTGCGCGGGCTGGCGCCGTGCCCTATTGGCGGAAGAAGTTGATCCTCACATGCCGACGTGTAGATTTCCGACGGATATCTCAATCCGCCGATATTCCAGGATAAAAAGACCTCTCACTACGATATCGGGACTACTGATCATAACAGTTGACAAGCCCGGAAAATGCAATCAATCAATCAATCAATCAAAATCAGGTTTAGATTACCGTAATGTCAGGAATAACAAAGAGGACAGGGGAAAAAGGACACAGAAAGCATAGGAGATACGTCAATATTATTGCGAATGCGGTTGGTATCTTGTAATAAATTCAGAAAAAAGACGTTGAGTAGGTCCCAATATTTGTCATATTTAAGATTTTGTCGATCGCGTAGCAATCATCATCAGAGCTTGCAGCATCTGACGATAAACGAAATTCTGCAGAATTGGAGAAGCGACGGAGGCCAGGACATGGGCTACGACAGAGGCGGAATGAGACGGGCACAAGTGGGGTGAACGCATGTTGGGGAGCGGGGCGCAAAGCAGAGGTAACGATGGAAGCAGTACTCGGAGGGGGCAATGACGAAAACTTTACAAGAGGTGCGGCGGTAGAGGAGGCAGTGGAAAGGGTGGCGGTGCGGGGTGCGGGGGAATGAGCAAGCGGGGAAGACTGGATGCGGTGCGGGTCAACCCGGAATGTGTTTGAACCGGCGACGGTTCCAAACAGAAATGCTGAGCAACGGCGAGAAAGGGACCCTGACGGAATGAGGATGCTGAGGGAAGAGCAGGGAGTGTGACGTTTGAATGTCTAAATCCAGAAGGGCGAGGGTTGAGATCGTGTGTGTAAATCCAGCGCAGGAACGATGAGAGGTGGTGAGGGTTTCGTTTTGGGCGTAAGCTCCGACGGTGTAGAGGGCATGGAGATGCTGGTCAATAGGCAGTTGGGACGTCGGGTGTGATGGCCGACGGCAGCGGCGGGTGAGAAGCAAGCAGGAAAGGCAGCGGCACCTCTAGGTGGAGGCTGGAGGAGACGGCGGCGCGAGCAGGGGCGGTTCGCGTCCGGGTGGCGCTTGCGGCTCTCTTTGTCAGCCATAATTAATATCGCTTACCCGCCGCGGCGCGCGCGGATTACAGTTCGAGAAAAGCCTCTGCTGGTCCGTTAATTGGCCTCGGGGTCCGGACGCGGACGCCGGCGCGGGAGGGGCGGGGCGGGGCGGCGGCGGTGGCCAGTGTGGCTGCCGCGGCGCCGGCGGAGTTTGCTGCAGAACTGCTCTGTGTCTGAAGAGGCGATGGTGGCGCTGCGGGAAACGATTTGTGGACGTGTGTAGCCGGGAGAGATGATAAGGGCATCGGATATTTTGCTTAAATGTAAAGATTGATACAAAAGCGATAATTATAGAATGTTTTTATTTGTATTGTATGTGAAGTATATGCACATTCTGTGTACAAATATAATTTTAAATGTTTCAATGAAAAGCAAAAATATTTCTTCTCTGGAAAATGTTTTTCTATGAAAGTAGAAATGATGCTACAGGAAGGGAAAAAAACTCTGGAGTGGGAAGCATTGAGTGACGAGGATGAATGGGACAGGGTACTCTAGATCAGAAACCCACTTTGAGGGAAGGGTGCAGACGTGGAGAAGACTGAATGAGACTGGAAGCGTAAATGATGTGGAAGAGCGATTGGGATCCTGAAGGTACAGATGAGGTGATGACTGCCTGACTTGAGGCAGAACCGGCGGCAAAGAAGACGAGGCAGAACAGTAGGGTGTAAAAGAAAATTACTAGACGTGCGTGGAAATAGTGACGCGAGATATTGACGAAGATGTAGATTAGTAATAGAAAAAAAGAATGTGTTACCGAGTCATTGGTACTGCTGGAGACGGAGACAAATACATACTATGTAGTAACAATATGTGAACAACTAGTGACAAGGGGGCAACATTTTAGCGAGGATGGACCTCGGTCTGAGTGAGTAGTGGGCAGGGAAGGAGTAGAAGCTGAAGGAGTGGTGGGTCTGGAATTGTAGGAAATGTGGCAGTGAAAGAAAGAAAGGAGAAAAGAAAGAAAGAAAGGAGAAAAGAAAGAAAGAGAAAAGAAAGAAAGAGAAAAAGAAAGAAAGGAGAAAAGAAAGAAAGAAAGGAGAAAAGAAAGAAAAAGAGAAAAGAAAGAAAGGAAAAAGAAAGAAAGGAGAAAGAAAGAAAGAAAGGAGAAAAGAAAGAAAGAAAGGAGAAAGAAAGAAAGAAAGGAGAAAAGAAAGAAAGAAAGGAGAAAAGAAAGAAAGAAAGGAGAAAAGAAAGAAAGAAAGGAGAAAAAAAGAAAGAAAGGAGAAAAGAAAGAAAGAAAGGAGAAAAGAAAGAAAGGAGAAAGAACGAAGGAAGGAAAAAGAGAAAGAACGAAAGAAAAGAAAGAAATATCCCCGCCGCCTCCGCCGCTGCAGTGCTGCGGGGTGGAGCTGCCGTGCAAAGCGGGAGCGCAAACGCGATGGGGTGAGAGTTTCCGCCAGGGGTGGGAGGCGAGGGCGGGGAGTCGCTGCGAGAAACGCCACCTGCCCGCCGTCCAACTTGGCTCTAATTACCGGGGCGGAGTGGAGGCGGCGATGGCAGCCTCGCTCCGCTTTGTTTCCAGCCAGCGTAAAACATCGCAAGGCGTCGGGTGCGTGTGTGCCCTTAGGGCACCGTGCTCCTGCTTTTACCGCGCCAGACCTGTCACTTAGGATTGCCATCGAACTGCAACGTCCCTGACCGAGAGGCGGATGTTTCGATCCCAACGATCGCGGAATTGCGACTTTAACTACATTCATAGTTACCTCGAATTCTGCGGGTGTGTCGAGGGGAATTCTAGCGATAGGTTGCGCTGATCGGTAGTTTTCCGTGGATTCTCCGATTAATACCCGGTAAATGCGAGGGCAGTACCGTAACGTAAAGACCACACACCATCCGCGACCTTCCTTTCCTCTTCTTTGTCTCCCATTAGACATACACACACACACACACACACACACATACACACACACACACACATACACACACACACACACTTAGATGCACTTCACTATTACACATGTCAGGACACTGTACACAACCTAGCTGCCGGGTGGAGTGGTACCTCGCTGGGGGTGGAGTGGTACCTCGAGTAGGAAACCCGTATAAGTATACCCAATACAAGTACACCCTTAAGGAGGAAACCCTTATAAGTGTGTTTCGGAGCCGGATCTCACTAGCCAGTCAGATAGGAACACGGCCACCTCCCGCCATAAAACATTCACTGCACTAACGGGGCTAATGACCATAGCGGTTGGCGTACCTTTTAATATGAATTGAGCATATCTGCGCATGACGCCACCACGGCGGCGGGGTCTGGCGGAGACCTCGCGCGCTGCGCGGGAAACTTGGGCTGCTTAAGTGATTAAAGCGCGATTAAAGCACGATTAAAGCGCAAAGAAGCCGCTCTCGCACTCCGGCACCCCGACTCCGCTTCCTTTTGTGCTAAAGCGCAGGAGGCTGCATTCCAGTTGTTGATTGTCGCTACCGCGCGTGTGTTCTCGCGAACTAATATTGGATATTTCTCGCTTCCCCTCTCTTCTTGTCAGTCTGTGTGTTGATTGAAACTAGTTGTGACAGCGTGCAATTGGGATCAGTAGTTTTTGTGTTTTTTTTTTCAGGAAATTAAAAGTCTGATGGAAAATAAGCGAAGTATCGGTAGAGTGACTGAAATGAAGTCAATATTGATTTGTTCCTCACGCGTTTTTACGGTACTCGTGGCATTAAATAAATGAAAATGGAAACGGAAATGTTTTGAAACGTTTTTTTTTTTCATTTTATATGAAGCAAATATTAAATTACGTTATTATAAAGATTATATTACAAATATTTCATTACGTTAACCCACTTCATAGAATACATCGAACCTCAGTATAATTTTCTAATTTCATATTTCGTAATTGTAGCCAGAAAACCAAAAATTCTAGAAGAATCCATAATGTGTTTTTTGATGTTTTCTTATATAAATTTTTAATGTATTGTGAAAATCGCCGTATTTTATTTGCAAGGAATGTATCATTACTTCATTATTTAATACATTGCACTAAATAAATAATGTTGTTTCCAGAAAAACAATTTAGCATACCTTCATAACTATACTTAGGTGTCGATCTTACCAGCATGAGAATGTTTGAAAATGAACTACCAAATCGTAATAGACAAGTGCCTCATAGTATTAGACAGAAACCACAATGAAAAAAGACGCACGTTAAGCATTTTTCTTTTTGTAATTTACACCTTAAATGTGGCGTTTCCGACGCCAATCAAATAAAACTCAAATTATTTCAATAAAAAAGTTAAAAAACTGAAAATTTTACAACAAAATTGGACATAAATATCATAGCTAAAACGAAGTTCATGAAAACAATTTTCAGGGTGTTGCAAAACATTATTTGCTTCTGGGGTACAAAAAGACCCAAAAAGAGTCTCACGGTTAAAGAAAAAGAACACTATCGGGATATATTTCTGTCAGTCCAGAAAATATATTTTGTGTTGTCGCTCCAGAAAATGCGTTCACTGATTTCACGAGTGTGACAGGATTTCTCATTTTCCTGTTTTTTTGTAGCATTATTTTCATGGAAATTTCAGAACATCTTTATCAATATCTTTGCCAGTGCTTAATTCTTTAACTACTAACGTTTACTTTTTTTCTTCTTGGAATTCCCTCTCTAGTATCTGGTAATTCCTATTTTTAAAACTTCAGCACTTACGCTCCTTGCAAAGTGCTTGGTGTGAATGTGAGTACTAATGCAACGGAAACAGCACTCGCCATCCTTCAACACGAATTGGAACGTAAGGTAATTCACAGCAGCACCCCCCCCCCCGCCCCCGAGAGCGTTTCACGTGCAGTCCAGGTCTGTTCTCACTGAAATCATCGTTACCCAAACCTTCCGTCACTTTTTGTTGCACATCAATTTTTTCTCTTTGCGTTTCCGCTTGCGGTACATTACGTGATCATCCTGTGCCTCGGTTCAACTCTGTTCTTTCCCTCCACTTCCACTTTGTTCTTTTGCCAATTACCCATCCGCCCTCGCCGCGACCTCCACGCTCGCACCTGCAGTTGTTCGGGGTAATTACTTGACTTATTAGCGTCGGCGGCGCAGTTCAGCTGTTATAGGAGCGCGCTCCACCTCCGTTTCTGCTTTCAGTCCGCACCTTCACGACTTCAATCTTAACAGTGACCGTTTCTCCCAGTCCCCGCTCCCGCACGGCCCGCGCTCCTACACTGTCCCCGCTCCCACACTGTCCCCGCTCTCACTCTGTCCCCGCTCTCACTCTGTCCCGCTCCCCCCTGTCCCCGCTCCCACACTGTCCCCGCTCTCACTCTGTCCCCGCTCCACACTGTCCCCGCCCCCACACTGTCCCCGCCCACACACTGTCCCCGCTCCCATACTGCCCTCGCTCCCATACGGCCTCCCACACGGTTCCAGCTCCCACACGGTCCCCGGTCCGATACTAGATTCAAAACACAGCGTTGACAATAATTTACTCTAAGGGAAACTTGAAATCACTCGTCTTTCTAAACCCTTACGGCCTTGCTGGCGTGGGCAAGGGCGCTAAAGACATTGTCTCAGCTGTGAAACTAGACTGGTACAGGGCACAGATTAGCTGGAGAGCTCGGTTAAGCGGATGCGATAGGGACGGGGTATTGGGCTGGGAGTAGTGACAGACTTGAGTGCAATGTTGCCAGATGAAATAGTAGCAATCTCCCAATTGATGGAACTTTCAGAAATAAGTGTTTCAAAGGTGTTTTATAGTAATGACTCTTACACGATGTACTAATTTCATATTCCTTATCAAGAGAAACTATTGATAATCTTCATAACATTGAAGATATCATTTAAGAAAATTGATTTCTGGTAAATTATTGATATTTCTATTAATTACGCTAAAAATTAGGTCTATTATGTACTATATATCTAAATATTATTCTGAAACAGTTTATTTTGATATTCTCATTTGTTATAATGTAAGTTTCATTATTTAGTTCATACAATATTTCTTCGGAGACATTTTTGTCTTCTGCCGCAAGTTTGATTTAATTTCATCTAAAACAGTAGAATCTTTGTTTCTCCCATACAGGAGAAATATAATCTTTGCTGTTTCTTGATCTCTAGAATCCGTACCCCACCATTCTACTGCACACAGTTGAAAGATTCATATAAACACCAACAAAACTAGCTTAGCAGATTTAAAAACTAAAAAAAAAGTTTCTGATTAATATACCTCTTATTTGCATAGGTAAAAGAACTACAGATTTTCTTATATTTTATAGTATCCCTAAGAAAATAGCGTCACTCAACCGATTCTACTCCTAACACAACTTGCAAAGGAGAATTCAACAAAAACGTGTGTGAAGAGAAGCTGCAGTACAGAATTCTCCTATTCCCCAATTCTCCCGTTAATAAAATGTTAACAAAAGGGAGAATCATTTTTTTCACGTAGGGCGCGCGCATTTCATAGTCTAGTACCATAATCCAATGCTGATATCATGGAGTGCCCAACTATGCGGGAAATTAATAATTCTACAGTCGTCGCCGGGACAAATATGTTAATAGACATCCGATTCTACTCCTTCCACAACTTGCGAAGGAGAATTGGACAAAAACGTTCGCCAAGCAAAGCTACAGTACAGAATTCTCGCATTCCCCAATTATCCCGTTAATAAAATGTTAACAAAAGGGAGAACCAATTTTTTAAGGGGAGTCATGAAGCCCTATATAGCCCATGTTAATTTGGTTGTTTTTATGTTCCTTTTACTCAGAAACTATTTATGGTAGGGATGTGAAACTTCAGAAGGGTCTTGTGGGATATGTTTTGAAGAGTTTACACTAGATATATTTCTCTGTAATGTTTATTAATACTTTTATGAACAGAAGAGTGAAGGGCAATAATTTTGCTACAAATTTTGCAATATTTTTATACACAAATTATAAAGTAATAATCATATTGTTCTCATTCTAGTAGTAAACATGTATTAATGTTGTATAAGCTTTTCTGAGAATTTGAGAGAGATTGGTCTAATACTTTCTGAGAAAAAGGAACAAATGTTTCAAAAAATAACTTTTTTCAGAAATCAGGTTTAAAGTATTAATTTCATTAATTTCACATTTATGTACATCTTATTCTAATGATTTTTTTAAAATTTTTTCTCCTTGCCTATTTGAGCTTGTGCGCTTTCTGTATTCGCAGCTGATCCATACGCTTGAGTTCATTCACTGTATTCACACCAATTTGTATTCCCAACTCTTTTAAAACATTAACTCTTGCATTTTTGCCATCATTAAAACAAATCACAGCATACGACAAATATATCCAAATGTTAATGTTGTTTTTTCAATGAAAAAATTATGGGGTATAGGAGTCCATGTTAAATTATTGAAGGACTCATTTGGGTTTTGAGTTCTGCCATGTAAACATTTACTTAGCAAATCAGGATTTGCTAAATCTTTGTAAATAGGTTTTATAACCTTCATAACAGAATCAGAAATAGAATGTTTATGGGTATAGGATATCTTCAAAACTTTTGCCTTGTTATACTTACACCATGACTCAATACCAGTGGGACATAGTTGGTGACAAGGATTTTGATCAGTTGGTAATCTGTGGAAAAAAGTTGCCCAAACAGCTTTCTTCATGTTATGCAAATTGTTAACATTGCTTCTTATGGCTATACCATAAAACTATTGAAGTTCATTTATTATTTTGTCAGAGAGTCTGCCTCTTATAGTTTTGCCATCTGATAATTTTTTATTAATCAGTGTCTGCTTCAATTTTCTCATCTTGTGCTCATTCTTTTTTCGACATGTCCTACACATTTAATCTTAATTATTTCTTTAGGGTTTAGCTTCTACAACACTCTTGTAGGCTTTCGAGTCGCCATCCCTCAAGAATTCTGTTGCTGACGCATGCACATCGATAAACAAAATGAAAAATATGGCGTAAAAAAAGAATTCCATCGAACGACCTATATATCATTTTATTCACAAAAGTCCAAATTTTTAGAAAACGCTTAAAACCAAAATTCGGTTTTTAAAATTTTTTTCCCTTCATGACTCCCCTTAAAGTAGGGCGCGCGAAATTTATAATCTAGCACCATAATCCAATGTTATTATCATGGAGCGCCCAACTATGCGGGAAATTAATAATTCTACAGTCGTCACCGGGACAAATATGTTAATAGACACCCGATTCCACTCTTTCCACAACTTGCAAAGGAGAATGGGACAAAAACGTTCGCCAAGCGAAGCTACAGTACAGAATTCTCGCATTCCCCAATGATCCTTTTAATAAAATGTTAACAAAAGGGAGAACCAATTTTTTTAAAGTAGGCGCGCGAAATTTATAGTAGCACCATAATCTAATGCTAATACCATGGAGCGCCCAACTGCGTTAATAATTGTATAGTCGTCACCTGGACAAATATGTTAACAGACATCCGATTCTACTCCTTCCCCAACTTGCGAAGGAGAATTGGACAAAAGCGTTCGCCAAGCGAAGCTACAGTACAGAATTCTCCCATTCCCAATTCCCCCACTCAGGCAATGCTCCTTTGGCGGGTGACGCGGCGGGCAAAGCGTCGTCGGCGGCGGCGGCGCGGGCGGCGCGGGCGGCGCGGGCGGCGCGGGCGGCGCGGGCGGCGCGGGCGGCGCGGGCGGCGCGGGCGGCGCGGGCGGCGCGGCGGCGCGGGCGGCGCGGCGGCGCGGGCGGCGAGGAGGGCGGCGCGGGCGGCAGCGTCATTTGCCGGGCTGTCCGCAGTGATTTTTGGCGCGTCCCGAGTGTCGCTCCCCCAGACGCGGGCGAACGTGTCGCTGGCGCTGACAGTGGGGAGCGTGGGAGGAGCGTGGGAGGACTGCGGGCCAGCGAGACTGACGCGCCGCTTGCGCCCGTCCTCGCTGAAAATAGCTTCCGGCTGGGCGGAGGGGACCGACTGATGACGAACTGTCTTAAACAAGAAGTTGGAAAGTAGTTGTTGAAGTGTGTTGCTCAGCAAGAATTTTTGAAAATAAATGTGTGATTATTTTCTATGCACAAAGATAGATGCTGTGGTTTTAATATTGTTATTAATACTACAATAATAACTGTTATATTAATAATAATAATAATAATAACAACAGTAATAACCTTTGGAAACAGTAATATTTTTTCACTGCCGTTAATGTAATCTGAAATTGTATTTAGTTATGTAATGCGCAGTGCTGAAGCAAAACTATTAATTAATGTGAATGCATATCCCTTGAATGTTTCTCTCTCCTGTTTCATTTCAGTCACTTTCCTCTTCCCTCCAAAAATTACATATACGACAAAATTGAATTAAGATGTGGTTAAAAACAATTTTTGTGTACGAAATGTATTTTTAATATATAATTAAAATGCATTTTACTAAAAGAGCGTATTATTTCATGTGATCATTGATATGTTGACATTAAAATTACATGCGCGAACTGTTTTACTTTCCGTCGTGTTTCGTTCTAGTACTGCTTATTGCGTCTCAGTATTGTGACCTCTTTGCTTCTTACTATACTACTACTATGCAACTCTGCACCAACCCGGCTCTAGTGAGGCCAGGATCAACCGTGTACCGTTAGAGCTTCTTGGTGACGTATGGTTTTCTGCTAAACAAGGATGCCGGATCCCGTTGTTTCTTGTGGCCCAACTTACTAGACTGTCCACGATGGAGTAGATAATTTATTGCAGATGGTGAACTCAGGGAATTATAAGTGGAAGGAGGTCGAAAGACAAAAACAAGTGAACCCTGACAAGTTGTAACATTCAAACTCACAGTATAATATGCCTAAAAACACAGAAATTAAATAAGAATATGATACAGAAATTATTTGCAAAACTATATACAATATCAAAAATTATTTGAGTAATCAATTACAAAATTAAATTAACTCCTTTAAAATTAAAAAAAAAATCAGTACTATCTTTAGAAACTTTTGAACAAACATTCGTGATATCAGCAAAGAGAACTGTACTTCTGATTCTAATGAACGAGCGCATATCGTTTAAGAGTAAAAGGAGAAGGATGTCCTATGATTGAACCCTGCGGGACCCGATGGTCCATTAGCAAACAAATAAAAAGATGATTAAATAAGGATCTTCCGCTTCAGTTTGGTATTTCTACTCTTTGCGATAGATTTTTAAGATAAAATTATATCCAATCTAGGGCATTTACGAATTCCATATGAGGATGATTTTGAGAGGAAAGTGTTATGGTGAATGACTTCAAAAGCTTTCAAAAGAACTAAAAATATTCTACTAGGTGTTTCATTTTGAATCATTCATTAAGCAACAAATTTAAAAAAAGAAAAAAATGTCAGTCGCCGTCGCCGCTTCGTGCAAATTTTTTAAGTATATTTATATTTCTCGCGTTATTTTGGAATTATATCCTTTGCATTTTTTGAGTTATGACTGCAGTGGTAGTAGGATAGATGCAGCAATATAGTAATATTCTGTAACAGTTACCAATAATGTGAGAAAGTATATTTTCTTTAGCTTCACTAGTGAATTTTAACATTATTTTCTATTTTGTTTTAGGTAATTCAAAACCAATAGAGAAGAAGAGTGCCAGTCTATGTGAGTATAAAGCACTAATCTTCAGATGGTATAAATTTTTATAGTTATGCACCAAGGACATTATAATGGTTCTAATAAGCGAGTGGTGCCATTACATGCTAGGGCCATTAGATCGAAGGCTTTTTGTCGCTTGAGATGATTAAAACATGTAAACGTCCATCGTACATAAAATATTTTATTTTTTACCGATTTTTATTGTTTCAAGTTTACAATATTAACTAGATATTAATGACTCGATTTGTAATATTTTTGTATCTCCCCCATTCTTTTTCTCAATTCTCTCCCGAAGAAAACCTGTATGTTCATTCATCTATTTTCCTATTTTCTTCGTAACCATGTTTCTCTCAATCCAGTGACATCGACCTGAGAAAATCGAGTTCCATATGGAAAGTAATAGTAAGTAATAACGTGTCTGCTAAAATAAAAAGATTGAATTTCTTCTGCATAATAGGGTGTTTAAAAATATATTTTTATAAAGTTACTGTTAAAATATTTTTTTCTAACCACTTTAACGCATAGTAACGTTTCAGAACATCCAGCTGTAAACTATTCACAATGGCAATTTATTGTTACTTGTTAGTGTCATTTGTCTTATACGTATTGCAATAATACGTATTTACTACGTTTAAAACGTTTTGCGTTTTTAATTTATTATTGAACCAATTCATTTTAATTTGTGAATATACTCGTTTATTATTACTTGAACTTTGAAGATGAAAATGTGTGATAAAATAAACTTATTTTAGAGTAACTTATATCCCAAGAAATCAGTTGAAATAAGCTGTAAAAGACGCAAAATAAATTACAACCTAGTCTCGGAAACCTTTTTGTAATTCGCAGTGAACTAATTTAAAATGTATATTGCGCTCTTGGTAGATAAATTTTATCAACTAATGCAATGACGACTCGTGACTCATAAAGCTAACAGCGCTGAAAGCCACAAAAGCAAATGAAGGTGCAGTTGGTGAAATAGCCTCATTCACGCTTTTCTCCAAAAATAATGCTTCCTAGAAATCTTTCCGATTGGAAGTGACGTTGACAACTCACACCTGAACATTCGTTTATATTCTTGAGGCGATTCAAGATTGGATTGGATACGAGATCAACGCTTCTTTTCAGCGATTCAGAGATTCCATCATCCCATGATTGGAAGAGAAATAAACATGCCAAACATGTTTGAACTGAAAAGTTGTCGATTTGCTCGCGCCATGAGTGCTCTGTCAAGAAATCTTTGAGTTCTTTGTTGGCCTAGGAATTTCTGAGCTATTTTTCGTTGATGTGAGATTTGTATCATTACGTGTGTATTGACATTTCTTCGCGTTGTGGTGGAGAGACTACGTCGGATATCTGTCCTTTAATTTTTCCGAAGATTAGGTAAACACCTTTTCGTTGGTAAGGTTCTTATTGAAAGCAGTATACTTTCTGATGAAAGTTTTGCCTAATTGTGATCTCACTCAAAGAAAAACCCTGTTATTCGTGAGAATTCGACATTAACTTTTTTACAAACGGTTTTAAGACATTGTATATAGATTCTGTCCTAACTTTTGTATCATTTCTAGTATCCCAGAAACAAAATAAAAATTAAAATAAATTACATTTAGCACGAAAATGATGAGAAACGTAGCATTTAAGTTAAGTTTAGCATGTGTGTTATGTATAATCATGATATTCACCTTTGCTGCGAGTTTTTATCATACCGTTGTAATTCCAACCTTCCTTGATGATTCTTTAGTATTATGATTAAATTGTAGATATTTTATTACCTCGTTTTTTCACGAATAAATGTGAATATTCTCCAACCATATATCAGAAACAATCTTGTTTGTATAAACTGAATAATTTAAACTATTTGCCCTAAAATATTTTATAGAACAGGAATTATATTTGTCTATTATTTTACTAACGATGTGTTCTATAAAACGTTCCAGTAGGGAAGCAGCATTTTTATAAAGACATTTTCCATAAAAAATATTAAATGAATTAATCGTAGCACTGTAATAGTGAAGGTATTAACAGCAGTTATGATGCCTTTCCGTTGGGTTGTTGTGTTCATCGCCGGTTTCCCACAAGTTCGCCAGCGACGATGTTTCATGGCCCACGCACTCGACTACGTGGTTGCGGCGCACCTGGCTCCTTCGCTCAGCCTCAGGCCCCGCCCCGCCCCCTCCGCCGCCGCCGCAGGGCGCGCGCCGAATACATTAGGGGCGCGGGGCCTGCGCCGCGCAGCGCCAGATAAGGCGCGTTGGAGGAGCGCGGGCGGGCAGACTACACCCGGCGTTCGCGCCCTCAGCCCCACGCGGGCGCTCTCCACTGCTCCCTGTGCCCACCCCCACCCCCACGCTCACCCTTACCCTCACCCCCCCTAACCTCACCCTCACACCCTAACCTCATCCTCACCCTCACCCTCCCTAACCTCCTCCTCCCTTTCACCCTTCCTATCTCCTCCTGAACCTCGCCCTCACCCTCCATAACATCATCCTCACCCTCACCCTCACCCTCACCCTCTGTGTCCACCCCCACCCCCATCCTCACCCTCACCCTCACCCTCCCTAACCTCACCTCACCCTCACCCTCCCTAACCTCATCCTCACCCTCACCCTAACTCTCACACTCCCTAACCTCATCCTCAACCTCACCCTCACCCTACATAACTTCATTCTCACCCTCGTCCTCACCGTCTCCGCCTTCCGATACCGTCACCACAAGAGGAATAAATCCGCATGGCATTACACATCTTATCTGTGTCTGGTTTCTCCTGCAGTGAGCCGGGTGACACGTTGGTTGGATATGTCTGTAGATGTAAGAAAGGGATCTCCACTGAAGGTGATGAAGATACCGTTACCGTAACAGTCACCCTCATTCTCACGGTCACGACTCACCATCGTCACCAGCACCGTCGCAGTCAAGACCCAGTGACCGTTCCCATTGCCCCCTCCCTTTATGCGTTGCCAACTGCCGCTACCCTGTCACTACCCAAAACGACGGGAACTTCTGCCCTCTGTTTCGACCACCATCTCTACTTCCTCCATGGCATTCATCACCGAAACTAGACAAGAATCAATCCCAATCATTGTTGCTGTCGTTACCACAAGAGTCCACTTTGTTGTTCGTTTGTCCATCAAGGGAACGCTGCGGACACTACACTTTCCAACCTTGCTACTTGTCATCACAAATTGTGTTTCGCCTTGCGTTCGCGTCTCTTGTATCATACGTCTGGAGCTCTGCATTTTGAGATGATGTCCAAGAAACAAGGTAAAACTAATTTGAAATTTTAGGCAGGCAACTGAATAGCTGGAGTATGAAAGGGTAGTCAAATGAAAGTTAGTTATTGTTCAAAATGTTTACTTAGAAAATAACAATTACAAGTGTATATTGTAACTATAGTGAGTGCTACAAATACATTATATTTCTGCTCATATTTTACTAATTGAGAGCAATTTAATGACCTTGTTTGTGAATTTGGTTACTTGAATGACTTTGATTCAGATTTTTGCTCTATCACAATGTTAAAATGAGGCGATGATTTGAAGTACTTGGCGAACATAGTGTGTAGCATCGTATGGGAATATACAGTCAGATATAAGCAGATTGCAGTTATAAAATTGGATTGCTGTTAGACCACTTTTGACACACGTGGAACCGTGTCTACAAATTTTTTAAAACAACGTGTCTTTTTTAAAAAAATACTTCAACTACATAACTTTGCAAATCGTAACTAGGACTATTTATAATACACTTGTGCGTTCGCTTGATTGAATGATTTTTCGTGTTTCCGGGCGCGTCAACTGCTTTGGTCGTTAGTCCCGTTAGTGTAGTGCGTGTTCTTCTCTCGGGCGATGGCGGTGATCTTCCCCCGCTGGATGTCGAGATCCGGCGCCGACCTACCGTCGGCTAGTGGGGTTTCCCCCTAACCAGGACTCTCCCACCAGCGGGGCACCGCCCCAGCCGGGACAAGCTATAAACCCCCGACCGGTCTCCCGGAATATGTGGCAGTGTAATGCATGTTAGTGAAAGTGTGTGTGTAAGGGGAGAATATAGGACAAGGAAGTGGAAGGAAAGATCGCGCGCGGTGCGTGGCCCGTTTGGTAGGGTACCGATCAGAGCAGCCGGCCGCTTGAATTCTCCTCCACACAGCGACTGAATTCGACCTAGCTGAAAAGCTAGTGTCGAAAATCCTGCCGCCGTCAGGACTCGAACCTAGGACCTCCCGATCAGAGGCGCTGCAGTGACATCAGTTGATGCACTGAGCTACCGTTCCCGGTTTTTGCGTTCGCATGGCTCTATTAGGTGCTCACATTAGAAAGGGTTAACTAAAAGAAAATTTAACGACTGCCATAACGCTGGAGGGCAACTGCTCAACTCGTTGACGGTTACGAAGCGATGCAGGTTGTACAATATTACGTAAGCGAAAGTGCTTGTGGAGGTGTGCTTTTGCAACGGATGACCCGAGCAGTCATTGTAACAAATTATCTTTCCACCCATTCCATTCTTGCTCACTCGCACTAGAGACTTGAAAATGACGTAGATCAAATTGAAAATAAATAAAATTGCATTGTAATATCTCTACTTAATTATATGATAAACTCTTTCTGTAACACCTATTACAACCTTCTACTCTTCGTACACAATGAAATCAAGCTAAAATATTTCAGTCGTAATTTTATGGGTTAATTTCACTAAAAAGAAAAACCTCATGATAATTACTATCCAAAATTGCTGTCGTCAATAATTCATTTTTGTAAGAGTGAATGATGAAAAAAATAAAACAGCAGATCAAATAATTATTGAATCTATATTTAATATTTTTTTAATAATTATTGAATCTATATTTAATATCCACATATTGATGAGGATGAAGGAATACCTTATTTTATTATCATGTACATTACATCAATATTTTATGCTTCTTAAATAAATCGTTTTTCTCTCGCGACAGAAAT
The DNA here is from genome assembly GCA_964035755.1 of Teleogryllus oceanicus. Taxonomy (NCBI): domain Eukaryota; kingdom Metazoa; phylum Arthropoda; class Insecta; order Orthoptera; family Gryllidae; genus Teleogryllus; species Teleogryllus oceanicus. The sequence continues at coordinate 21,768,318 of CAXIVR010000004.1, forward strand.
TACAACTATCTTTTGCATTGCTGCAAATGTATTATGATATGGAAGAAAATACGCTAAATACTTTTTCTTCGTTGTTCCTACTTCTTACGTCTCTCTGCGTGTGCTTGCTATCGCAATGCCTTACTCCTCAACCTCTTCAGTGCCTTCATGGAAAATCTCTTCCTCATTCCCGCCCACCCAACCACTGTGGCGCTCGGCTCACCGCACGAGAAACCAGAAACAGATAAGACGTGTAATGCCGGGCGGATTTATCCTCTTGTCGCGGTGTATTTCATTCGCACTGGAGCGGCTTGGAAGTTAAGTAAGCTTTTAAAGGTCTCGCTGCTGGGACACATAACTTTTACTTATAACCCAGAGCGTCTGAAATTAATTTTCACGCAAATTAAAGGAAGCTTTATAACATCGTTTCTATTCTGAGCGCTGGGTTTTGTTGACGTCGTCGAGATTATTGAGGAATTGGCTTAGCTCTGGAGTTTGCGCTGCCGAGCTTCCGTCAACATTCCGTTTTATATGTGGATCATTGCTTTCCGTAAGCTTCTTAGAAGGAAGATAATGTAGGCGGTCTTCAATTCCTAATTCTGTGAGCGATTGCAATCCGTTTATGACTCGAGTCAAGTGGTATCTCATTGAGTGAAACTTTCCAGTTATATTTAGATGGTGGAGATGTTAGTATCTCAGCAATACACCACTCATTGAAAATAAATTAATTATTTGTGAAGTGTTCTTGGGAGGTTATTGTGAAACACAAGGAAACTTTAGGAAAGATTTTAACGTGTATAGGTATTTTTAAAGAATTTGTACGATATGTAAAATGGTTTCAGAGTTATTTCCACTTCTGGTGTAAATGATCGTTGTTTCAGTCGAAAGAAAGAATTTGCTTGCATTTTCATTGGACATTTTGTACTGATGTGTATTCTTGATACATGTTACCATTCGTTAAGTACAATGATTTTGTCCTTCACAAAACCTACATATTCCTTTAAAAACGCGCCATGAAGAATGACACTATCTTGTGTTAAAATGTAGGGAAGAAATTATTACATTACTTAATTTTATGTATTCATTATAATTCTTAAAGTATTTCTATGAGAAGCTGATGCTGACTGCAAAAGAGAGCAAAATAGTTCTCAAAACTTGTTCCTTGTGGATTTCCAACGAAGCTACGGGATCGTAACGTGCGCAGGCCATCGTAAAAATATAGCAGAATTGGCGTTATTCAGCGAAAAGTGCCGGAATCTACACCTTCCACATTTTGCTCCCGCTTACAGGCACGCGACGAAACTAAAGAGGAAAAATTTATGGACGCAGATATGAATTTTATGAAATTTCATCGTTTCCATTTTAATAATATAGCCGTGTAAAATCGATCTCCGCGCCTTTCCATATAAGGGGGGAGGGGCAAACAGGTCGTATACGTCCGATAATAAAATTTCTACGGAATGCTCTCGATATGAGATGAGGAGGCATGCCGTCCGCGTCTCAGCGGCCGCGACGCCTCCCGCCGAGCATTCAAAGCAGCCTAAGCAGCCGCCCCCGGCGCCGTCGAGGCGGTAATGTGAATGCCCGCGTGCCGAACGCCCCCTATCGGCATCCAATCTCCCGCCTCCCCGCGCGCCGCGACGCCGGAAGGAGGCGGTTCATTACGCCCCGTCTCAGGCCCAGCCCCCCCCCCCCATCGGTGCGTCTCCTCGCTCTTCTACACACAAGATGTACCGGGAGAGGTGGCTCAGGGCTTCACCGCAGTGCCTCTGACCGGGTGGGCCTTGCTTACTGTCCCGACGGAAGCAGGATTTTCGACACTAGCTAGGTCGAGTGCAGTCGCTTTCTTGAGGATAATTCTAGCGGCCGGCTACTCTGATCGGTAGTTTTCTGTGTTTTTTCCAATCAGTACCAGGCGAATGTGGGAGAAGTACGCTAACAACGGGTCACAGAGCGCGCGAGCTATTTCCCGCCTCTTCCGTGTCATGTCCTCTCTGCTTACACACACACTTACAATAACATGCATTGCGCACGTAGGGGAAGACCGGTCTGGAGGTTAGAGCTTGTCCCGGTGCTGCGCTGGTGGGAGATATTTGGCTGAGGGAAACCCCACTAGCTCACGGTAAGTCGGCGCCTGATCTCACCATCTCGCAGGGAAAGCTCACAGCCATCTCTCGAAGAAAGAAACGTGCTCTGCACTTACGGGACTTACGGCTTTAGCAGTCAACGCGATATCATCAACCAATCACAATCCACTGAAGATGCGGTTAACTGAAATCAGTAATATGTAATCTTTCAGGAATTAATGTCAATGAATCATGGGAATTCTGACGCGGTATTGCTGACGTTATTATATTAAGGGAAAAAAGAGATAATCTCCATCAACAAAGTATATTTATTGAGATTTGGACACAGTCTTCCGACTTTTGCCGAAAGTAGCGAGACTGGTGACGGCAAAACTGTCGAAAGCCGGCTAACTCAATAAATTTAATTTTTTTATTTTTATTTTATTTTATTTTACGTCAAAAAACAGTTAAAAACTGCGTATGACGCGCTATGGGGAAAAGTGAATTGTGTGCACATTTTCAAAATTCTGTGATCCCTACACTAAGTCATATACTACTTAAATTTTGGAAAAAAAAAGCTCTCATGTAATAAAATCTATTTTCAAGGGGAAAAAGGCAATAAATTTTGGCTCTTATCCATGTTATCCTTCGGAATAATACTTCCTGCCGCGACAACATGGAAACGATAATTTGAATAATTGTATTTCACACTGAATTCTAGACGACGTGCACAGAAATAAAATATACTAAGTTGACGAGATGACCTCTTTTATTTCTTCAATTAATGTTAATGTAAATACAAAATGTTTGAGATGGAAACCATATATTGATTTAATTTCTTGGAGTAATCATCGGTCGAATGAATTAAAAACCATAACTTAAAATTAAAATATGTTATGCCTGCATTTGCATTTAAGATACGTTGTCCACGTCAAGATAAGTGTTCTATACTTTATGTATTACAAAGCACTGGATTTTTTTCTTATTAAGTAAAAATGGAAGTTTTATGTGCAATGACTGATTTGTATAGACAATTAAAATAGTTGCTTTCATCTTTTGAGATGTTTTCAAATATTTTCTGCCGAATAAGTTGCAGAATCATTGATTCAATTTCGATAAGTTTTAAAATGAAGTAATATAATTGTAATACTAACGTTTCGGCCGTCGTACTACGTCCTTTCTTCGGGTGAATTTCTCTAGGGAAGTTGGATTTTGCCTTGAGAAAGGTGGTAATATGGTGATTGAAACGTTGGCACCGGTGCCAAACCCACGGCGTCTTCCGGACAAGCAAGTAAAAATGTATACTTTAGTTTCCACCCTAGATCTATTAACAGAAAAACTTTCGTTTAGAAAATATCATTGAAATCAGTAAACGTATCTTCAATTGCATTAAAAACTATTAATTTGCTAAATAATTACGTCTATCTGTAATTTTACAAAAAAAACCTATCATTTGATTCGTACTTAGGACTGATTGTATTGACTAGTAGAATACTTCACCTGTCAGCTATAAAATAATAAATGATGATTTTGATTATTTGTTTAGATATCTGAGAGTTTAGCCATCCACATCAAAATCAGTCAAAAGTGTGAAAAAACGGAAAATGTGGATTCGACCCTTCACGTCAAACGCAGAAAGATTGGTGGATATTCCGGCAGTTGGAGGCGTATAATATTGTATAATTTCATAATAGAACAAATTATAGGAAATTTTTCTTCTGTAATTAAGTAGTCGGAGAGTTGTTTTCAAGTGCGACGTATTTCACAAACCGTAAATATAATCTTGATAAAGAATACTATAAATTCTTAATGACTTCAGGGGTTAATACTCTTACTAACAACCACTCAAAATATAAAGATCTTGTAATATTTGTTTATCAAGAAGTCTTGACTTAACCTGGTTTAGCTTCGTTATTAATGGGTTTGTACATTGTTATAAAGGCGTCCTGTTAATAGAAATGAAATTGGAGTAGTTGTATTTTTGTAAAAAGTGAACCGTCATGGCGCAGGTATGTATCATGAAAGAATATTTGAGAGCATTGGGTAATTTAATCTTGAAGGGTCTAGTAATCCACCTGAAAGTAACGAGATCCGGCCGGGGCGATATCTTCGCGCACAGGCACTCCAGGCGCCCCTACCTGGCTTCCCGGTGTCCTTCCGTTCGGTCCTTCATAAATCAAAATTACGCGCCTCGCTGGGCGCTCCTTGCCGGGTGTCGCCCCCGCCTGACGCGTCTCCGCTCTTCCTCTTCCCAGCCCTCCCCTCCCCTCCCCACCGAGCGTCGTCTGTGATTAATTAGGAAATAAACAGCTGGCGATTGCTCCCGCACGCCCTCTTCTTGCTCTACACCCAGAGGACGAGCGCTCGACGAGGCACACGCCACAGTGCGTGTTGTTGACGTAGTTGACATCGTGTTGTTGGCGATGGGACTGATCCCTATCCAGCGTTTTTTGGCTGTTTTTAACCTGTATTTCATAGGAGATTGATTGATTTTTTTTCAGGCACATCTGATGACACTGCAGCGCCTCTGACCGGGAGATCCTAGGTTCGAGTCCTGACGGCGGCAGGATTTTCGACACTAGTTTTACAACTATGTTGAATTCAGTCGCTGTCTGGAGGAGAAATCTAGCGGCCGTCTGCTCTGATCGGTAGTTTTCCGTAGTTTCTCCGATCAACACCAGGCCAATGCCGGAGCAGTACCCTAACAAACGGGCCACAGACCGCGCGCGATCTCTCCTTCCTCATCCTTTTCATATCATCTCCCCTTACACACACACTTACACTAACATGCACTACACTACCACATATTCCAGGAGATCGGTCGGGAACTTAAAGCTTGTCCCGGCTGGGGCGGTGCCCCGCTGGTGGGAGAGTCCTGGTTAGGGGGAAACCCCACTAGCCGACGGAAGTGCGGCGCCAGATCTCACCATCCAGCGGGGGAAAATCACCGCCATCTCCCGAGAAAAATCATGCACTATACTAAAGAGACTAATGACGAAAGCAGTTGACGCGCCCGGAAACACGGAAAAATCAATCAAAACCAATCAATTTCCAGTGTCATCAACTGTTATGGTCGTTAGATACGTTATTGTAGTTTATGCTTTATCTAGGGTCAAACGGCGATCAAGGCTTGATGGTGAGATCCAGCTCTGACGTACACGTTGGCTTGTGGGGGATTTTCCCCGTCAGGTATCTTTTCCCACCAGGGCTGCGACTAACCCGCAACAAGCTCTTAAGCTCTCGACTGGTCTCCCTACATATGCGGCAGTGTAGGGCATGTAGGTGTAGGTGTGTGTAAGTAAAAATGTGAGCAAAGGACAAGAAGGGGAAGAAAAAAATGCACGCGGTCCTTGTCGCGTTTGTTAGGGTACAGGCTGTGAGATAACTCATTTCATTACGGTTTTTAAAGCACGTTCATTTTTCCCGTGTTTCATTGCTGTATGGCCTCTTTTTATCATGTTTAATGTTATTCTCGGTCTTCCCTTGGATCTTCAATTCACTTTCAGATATTGTGTGGTAGTCTTTCTGATTTCTACATTCATGCTCAAACTTTTCCAATTTTTTGTTTACCATGATCTTGTTGCAGTTTGTTCACACTGTAAGATGTAGAATTATTTTTTTTCTTTTTTATAATTTGTTGCGTCATTGTCATTTTTGATACAACGTGTCTCTTAACCCTTGTTGGGCGTTCAGCGCTTCTTTCTGGAGTAATCCTCCGTTACTATGTAATTACTACACTGAATAATTACTATATTTATCAAGTCTCGTCACGTCACAGTCAGTCAGTGCCTTTTATCCCTTAGGTCAGGGGCTCGACGCCGTTAGATCCCGGGGTTCTCCTGGCCGGTCACCCAACCAGGAACCCGCGAGTCTCGAATTCGCTTAACCTTCGTGACTTCGCGGAGCGTAGAAAACGAATTCGGCTAGCGCTGCCGGTAATTTGTGTTAAGTAGATAAGTATTTAAGTAAGTTAAGTATGTAAAAGCATTAAAATTGTTTGCTAGTTTCTTGAGGCTATTTAGATAAGTACCTACAGCGGGTTATACTTCAAAGGGTTGTCGTGGTGAATCGCCCTTTGGGCATCCAAACTTCGACAATTTCTTTCGTCCATGTGTCTGGCGGTGCACCTTCCTTTATGCTGATCAAAAAGCTACGGAGGCCGCAAGCGTGTTTAGTCTGAGGAAATGGCCTCCGATATAGATCTGGGAAACATTCCTTCGGGGGTGTTGTAAAATGTAATAAATATTCAGCTCTGAACCGCGTTTATTTTATGATGTTTGAGATGTAATCGGTTTTCATATTATTTCCTTTTTTACTGTAAATATTATGCAATTCGTACCAATACTTATAATAATAGTAATAATAGTAATGATAGTAATGATAGTAATAATAGTAATAATAGTAATAATAGTAATAATAATAATAATAATAATAATAATAGTAATAATAATAATAGTAATAATAATAATAATAATAATAATAGTAATAATAATAGTAATAATAATAATAGTAATAATAATAATAGTAATAATAATAATAATAATAATAATATTAACAATAACGAATGGAACTGAAAAGCTAATAAAAAAGAGAACTGGAGTCTTCTTCGCGTCTCACATCTTCTTTACATGGATGATCTGAAGCTCTATGCAGACACTGAGAATCATATGCGGCAACTAATAACTGTGACGGAGAAATTTACTAACGACAACAAGATGAAACTCAGTTTGGATAAGTGCAGGTGAGTGAATATCATTCGGGGTAATATGCTAGTTACAAATTTTGGAAATGATAGTTAACCACAGATTACCTTCATGGAACCCCATGAAGCTTACAAATATTTTGGTTTTCAACAGTCACTTCGAATCAAACACACTGCATACAGAACATACTAACAACTGAAGTGTGTAAACTATTGCATGTACACTTAAACGCTCAACTCTCTGGGATAGATCTTGTGCAGGCCATCAATTCATCTGTTATTGCAGTGCTGTCATACTCCTTATTCAAGGTTGCAATAGAGACCTCGACAACCTCCAGAGGACAATTCGAACCGCTATGACTCAACACCGAAAACAACATCACTAGTTTTAACCTTCCAAAGTTACAAGGAGGGCAGGTGTTGTAGATCTCATAAATCTGCACAGCTCTCACATTACATCACTCATAAGATACTTCCTGGAACATTGTGGGAGACATCAGCAAGCAGTGAGCGTAATTGCTAGTAAATATAGTTCTCTAAACTATAAAAACACTGATCAACCTGTTCATCCAGTAATTGAAACCGAAGACGTGATGCAGTGGTGAAGCAGTTCCACCAATTATTAGCAATGAAAACGCGCTTACTCGCCACTTTCTTGCCGTATTATAAATATGTTTCTCAGAACGTACTTGAAAGTAGTGAGCACACTCTCTAATGGAATCGTTCCGTTATCACTGACAGACAATTCAACGGCAGTAGACCCGATACAACATACTTCGATAAAAAACATCAGCAGGCCTACCTTATTGATGTATCAATAGCCAACACTCACAACATACCGGCAAAACATCAAGAGAAGATTAAAAAATAGATCGATCTCGCCCACGAAGTCGCCCCTCAGTGGAACTACAGCAAAGTGACAATTATGCCAATAATACTATCAGCCATAGGAGTGATGCCGAAAATGACACTTCGATCACTAGAGTATCTTCACTTGGATGCCAGGATTATATACAATGTAGAAGGCTGTTATCTTGAATACATGCTGTATTGTTAGATGCCACCTGGATCTTCAATAAAGCAATCGCACATCTGGCCATCACACTTGTGAGTGGTTCATTTACCGACCAGTAAAAACTGTCAAATAATAATAATAATGATAGTAATAATAATAGTAATAATAATAATAATAATAATAAAACCAACCCCAAAAATTTCTCATGTACACAAAATGGATACTGAAATAATATAATTTTTAAACCTATATTGAATTCTTAAATAGTAATTTAAGGTCGTAAATAAAATATAGTAATGTATTATTAATTAACTGATTTTTTGTATTATTTTAGCTCATTATTTTGAATTAACATCAGAGACGCACGAACAGAGACAAAATATCATTTGGATTCTTCCACTCCAGCGAAGGTACGAAACGCAAAGGAAAAAGTTCTCAACCGCCAACAAAGCAAAGTCCTCTAGAAGTCAGATATACTGTAGACAATATGATTTTCACGTACACAAATGCAAATATTGAGTATAGTATCTTACTTTTTAATGCTAAGCTTGGAATTAAGCGTCTAAAAAATCTCATTTTGTAGATTAGGAGGTACAGAACTCATGGCCATATACACTTCTTTTCCACACACACTTAAATTATGTCAAATATCCTCCGTGCACGCAATATGCTTCAGAAGGGTTTCTTCTCTTATAACAACAACAACAACAACAACAATAATAATAATAATAATAATAATAATAATAATAATAATAATAATAATAATAATAATATAGGGATATAATAAATGGTCAAATATGTTTTCTCACATGTCACTACGAAAAATGTTTGACCAAGACTAATCTTAAAATTTTCCGGTTCAAGTTCTTGATTATCTTCTACCCACGTGTCCAGTAAATTGATTTTCCAATGACAAATACGAATTTTTCCTTATTCATTAGAGTTGATAACCTCTATTTGCTCAGAAATGGTTCAGAACTTGTATCATAACTCATTATGTTGTAGCTATATCTTGCACATCTTGTGACATTTCTCGCACTTTCACATGGATGTGACACATCTTTATGGAGATATATTTTGTTACTATTCTGGCATTGATTTACATTGTTGTAAAATAAGATTTATAAGTAACATTTTCATCTTTGTTCTCAAATATACATCATTGTATGTAGTCCATCTGTATTCTATTTTTCATTAAAATCGATCGTGACATGAACTAGGTTCATTTCTCTTATACATTCTTTCTTCTAAAAGAAATAGTTCCCAACTTGCTTACTTTAGTATTACAAACAAATACAGTAATAAATTGTAAGAAACCATTGAAGTAAAGAAAAGAAACTGCAGTGCACTTTCCGTGGATACATTCTCTATTCACGTACAATTGTTTCACAAAATCATTTACGTTAAACGTTGCATTGTCAAAGATATAAAGCGGCTCCTAATTCTGACGAAAACATAGTTGTTTTCGAAAAAATCCAGTGTAAAAGGTTCATTTGCACGCATCATGTATGCAAACGTTCTTCCTCGCTGGAGGGCGAGTTGGAATTGCTCTTGAGGGCAATATCTCTCGTAAGCAATTTTCTAAATGCCCAAACGACCCCGGCGACGGCTGTTTAGGCAAACCGCCAGGGCTTAAACGTTGGAACAGTTGCCCGCCCTGCGTTCCCCGACCTGCCTACCTTCGTCCGCACCGGGTGCTTAAGGAGATAGGAGTGGAGCGGGGAGTATGGCGGGGCGGAGGCGGATGCGGGGTTTGCAAAACACGTCCCCAGCATTTCATTTAGCGATGTGCCCAACGCGTGTAGGGCACGTATGCAGATGCGGCTTACAAGCAGATCGCCCCCTCCCCTCTCCTTTCCGACTCTTCCGGGGTGCCCCCGCCCCCTCCTGTTGCAGCTTTATCGCTTTTGTGGGCGCAGCGGTGTACGCGAGACCGCGTTAAGATTAACCTGTAACAGCAGACTCGCAATGAAAACTTTACCTCTGTTGGCAAGGTCTCTTTCTCTTTACAGTTAAACGAATGCTGCAAACGTCTTGTGATATTTCATTGGATTCAGTAACAAAGTCTTTTTTGTTTGTGCAAATATATTCATGTGTCTATTTATTAGAATAGAAAATATTTTAAATAATTAATCTTACAATGGTGTGATGGTTTTATGACAATCCCTTTTGATACTTTGCCTTATAACCTCTTCTGCTCCTTTCACAATAATCAAAACTTTTCAGAACCTTGAGAAGATGGCAACATTACGATTGTAAGACCGACCTAACCACGTCTGCTGTATTATAACCGATTCTTCTTTTCTCTAATTTCAAATCCACGTCTTTTTTACCCTGAATTATCACTTCTAAATCTACATCTTAATATTCTTTAGAAAATAGTAGTAGTTGTTATAATTTAAATTGTAAAAACGTTGGAGAAAAAAAAATTGAGTTAAGTATGAGATTCGATTTTCTTTCACATTTGAGCTGTTTGTTTGATGACGTTTTGCATATGGCAATTCTATTTTGTATATTCGTTTATACATGGTCATGTTAACATAATGAGAATAGTCATGCGAAAGAAGAAAACTTTTACTCTGCATGGTACTTTTTTTATCTTGATGTTTTTGTTTTTGCTTTTTGTATTATGCCTTCTTCACGATATCCGTTTACCTCATTTATCACTTTCATTCCCTCTGGTAGGGACTTCGTGTCACCACCTTCCCCTGTGGATTGCTCTGTCCTCTTGCGGAGACGACTACGTCGAAAGTTTTTTCCTTTTGTTTTTGTACATCGTTTCGCTCTTTTCATTTTGTTTCTTGCTCGAGAAGATTCAAGCTTTTCCGTCCTGTACCAACAAGATTAGTTGGAGCGCGGTTCTAGTTTTCGCATGCTAATGCTTAGAATGAAATTGAGGACCAGAGGAGATTTTTTGGTGTGAAAGTGAAATGAAGATTAATGAATTCGAACGAGTGGATAATGAACCAACCACTCAAGGAATATTTCAGTGTTTGGACCAAATGTTGAAATAATTCAAGTAAATGTTTTAGCTCATGTAATGTAAAAGCGCTTTTACTGTTTTCATAACATTTGAACACAGCATTTTATAAATAATTCAAATGTTTTTCAACGTATTTTTTCCAACCTTAACAAAGTATTTCAGGCACGTCTGAACGTGCATTTAACATACGTGTCTGCTGGCCAATCAATACTTCATCCACCTTCATATACCACGCAGGATCCCAACATCTCCTGAACACTCTCACTTTCCAGTAAAATCGCAAAAACAATTAATCAACGAATCACTCTCTCTATGAGTTTGAATATATCATAATCGATTAATTGCCATTAAATGTACACCAGAGTCGCAATTTAAATTGAATTATGTAATTACCAAGCCTCTTTGTGATTTATGCTTCTAGTCGAACCCATTGAAGTTGAAGAGTACGTTTTACTGTCGTGTAATTGTTTTGCATTATTGCACTTCAAATTCAATGCAGGGGAAACATTAAAATACACGCAGAACGGTAGGAAACTAAATGTCATGGCTAATTTTGTTTTGTCCCCAATACTATTGGCATATTTCCTGTAATGTGATTTTGAACGATATTGACGTTAAACCCAGCTATTACCTCACCAGGATTGGTGCGAGTGCTCGCGAAGTGATACGCACTTGAGCGTAGCGGGCACGCAGGGCTCATTATGATTATAGCGGCTGTTTCATTTAAAACCGCACTGTGGTGTATGTGCTTAAGCCTATTTCGTTCAAATGTTTTGCATTTGCAGTAGAATTCTGGTCGCTACAATTAGAGCTATCAGTTGGTAATAGCTTTCATCGATTCGCGGTGTTTTTATTGCGTTGACCGAGTGGAAAAATTGTCGTTGAACGGTTATAGTTTCTTTTATCGTTGGACCAGATAGGGGCACACTATATATAAGTTCGCTTTTATTATCATGATGCGAGGATAATGGAGCAAATCTACTCACTAATTTTATTTCATGGGAATACTTTTATTGTGGTCATACACGATATCCAAGTGAATGAAATAAATATTAACGAGAATACTGAAATTTAAAAAAAATGTTTGGAATTGAATGCTGATTATTCCAAGTTTTTTACTAGTTACGTTCCACAAGGTAAATCATCACGTGTTAAGTTCTATCGCAAAGCTTCTACAATGCTTGACTGTATCTGGTAACATACAAGCTTTCAACATTAAACCGTATGCTTTTAATGGTTTAACTATCAAGAAGCTAATGTGGGCGGTTTTCGGGCCGCCTATAAAATTACATTTCTTTTTTCTTAAATCTTTCTTTATTAGAACCAAAATGCGCTAGGGAAAATACAGTGGTGTAGCAGTGGGTCCTGTTATTTTTGAGTAATGTTACAAATTTTTCAGTGGCGTTAGGACAAATACTATATTTTTCTCTCAAAAGTATGTGTTTAGATTAAACAGATTATTTAATTACATGAGACCCATTTTCGTTTTCACGAGAAAAAAATACCTCCACGTCCGTATAACAATACAAACAGTGTTTTGTTTTTGACCGTGGTGACGTGTGCTGGGCGCCCAACCAGCGCGAACTCTTCGGGCTTGCCGCTGCCGCTTGTTCGCTGGCGAGGGGAGGGGGCGGGGCGGGGATGGGGGCAGGGGCGGGGGCGCATGTCGCACCTCCTCTCGCGCGGCGACAGCGCAGATTTATCGCCAGCACCAGTCACGCGCCGCGTTGTTGGCTGCCGCGAAGATGCAGATGAGGCGGAAATGGCGCGGGTGGAACGGCGGCGGTGGCTGCGCGCGGCGGGGGGGGGGAGGGGCGGGGCGTGAGTGACGGTGCAGCTGGTGTGGAGGGAAGGGGAGGCATCGGTGCTGGGACAAAGGTGTGAAGGCGGCGGTGGAATTGGTTCCCGGTTTCAACTTTGGATACTCACCATCGAAGGTAAACCTAAACTTCAGATTCGAATACTAGAATTCACTGTCACTCAGTTAATGATCTTTGTTACAGGCGTAAAGTACGTCGAAATAAGTAGTATTGAAATCAGATTAGTTGATGTATACTATTGTATTAATTTTCTAGCGTAGCTATCACCACTTTAGCCCTTGACGTTGATTATTTTTTGACCAATTATTTTGTTATTTTTTTATGATAATAAGAATCACGGCTGTCTGAAACCTTGGTACAAGCAAGAACTTACGGTATTGATAAAGGTAAATGAATCTTTGAAATAGAAGAAGAAAATCTGAAGATTTTAAATTTGTTTATTGTATTAGAAAACACTAAATCTTAAGCAATGTCCCATCAAAAATGGAATAATAAAATTGCAAGAAAAACGTCCTGCAAAGAATGGTTGACAACGGGGTGCTAGCCACGGTCATATCAGCAGCTTGAATGCGGGTGTTCGTTGCACTGTAGTCGTGGTGTAGACGTACGGGGGGCGAGGTTGGGGTTGGAGTGAGGGCGTTGAGGCTGGGCATTGAAGGGCGGTATGGGAATTGGCCGTGGGGAAGGAGTTGTTGGTGGGCGTGGGGGACGGGGGATATAACGGGGGGGTTGGGGGGCGTTGGGGGGGGGAGGGGGTGAGGGGGGATGGCCGTGGTGGGAGCGTGGGCGTTGGTGATGGCGTTGGTGGTTGCGCGTTGGTGGTTGCGGTTGGGGTTGGCGTTGGTGGTTGGCGTTGGTGGTTGCGCGTTGGTGGTTGCGCGTTGGTGGTTGCGCGTTGGTGGTTGCGCGTTGGTGGTTGCGCGTGGGTGGGTGAGCGTGGGTGGGTGAGCATGGGTGGGTGAGCGTGGGTGGGTGAGCGTGGGTGGGTGAGCGTTGGTGGGTGAGCACCGGTGGGTGAGCACCGGTGGGTGAGCACCGGTGGGTGAGCACCGGTGGGTGAGCACCGGTGGGTGAGCGTCGGTGGGTGAGCGTCGGTGGGTGAGCGTCGGTGGGTGAGCGTCGGTGGTTGAGCGTGGGTGGGGTGGGCGTCGGTGGGGCGTTGGCGTGGGAGTGGGAGTATGCCTGCCCTTCCAGCGAGCAGCGTGGACGCGGGCAGGCGCGCTGGGTTGGGGAGGCGCAAAGGGCTCTACCAGTCGGGTGAGGGGCGGCGGGCAGGGAAGCGCGGGTGACGTCAGAGCGACAGCGCCCAATTTCGCCCGCGGGCGAAACACAGCGGCGGAAACAGAGCGGGCGGCGCCGCGCGGCCTCCACCGCCCGCGACGGACATTGATAAAACATTCGGCCGAGTTTTACATAAACCCGCTTCCAATTTTGTCCACTTTACCCGGGACATAAACTACATGCGTTGCTAACTATTCAATTCAGACCCATTTGCATATTCTGATAAATTGAGTCACCTCATGGGCCACGCAGAGCGCTTCAGGCGCCGGCTCCCCCTCCACTTCACCCCGCCACCCGTTTCGCCCTGCCCACTTGCGCCCTCCTGTCTTGCTGAAAGGGCTGCGTCAATTTGCGCGCTAAAGCGATTCGTAAATAAACCCTAAACGGGCGCGGCCTGAGTTTCACAAATGTCCATAATTGCTCTTGTCAATAACGAGGCCGAGTTAAATTCGTTTGTCTTTCCGCGCCTACTTTTAATTTTCGGCGTCCCAATTTCTTTCTTTTCTCTTTCTTTTTCGAGCCTCGGGGCGTTTTGTCACAGCCGAAGCGTCGCTGAGAAGAAAAGAACCCCGCCCAGCGTTTCGTGTTATTTTAGGTCGTCGCTGTCCTTTGGCTTGATTGACCACGGAACACAACATGCGCGGTAAATGTACATGTTGATTGCCTCTAGCACTGCGGTCGCAGCGGCAAACTTTGTTTACGGCCAGGCCGCTGGCTTAATGCATAACATTACCGCTCGACTGCGCCCGGCTGAGAGACAGAGAGGGCAGCGGTGGAGGAGTGTGGAGAGGGGAGAGAGGAGTAGGGGTAGGGGTAGGAAGGATTAGAGGGCAGAGAGGAGGGAGAAGAGAAGATGAGTAGGTGGGGTGCAAATATAAATGATGAGTGTGGGGAAAAGGAGAGAGTAATAAGATGTAGAGAACAATTATACGCTGGTGAGGAAAAATGAGAAATAAAAGTAGGGTTTAGGGAGAAAAGAGAAACAATTGAGAAAAGGACGATATAGGAAGTGTTACGAAAAGACGAAAATGGATAGAGACTGAAGGAAGAGAGGGTTTAGGGAGAAACATCAATGAACGCACGAGATGTGGTGAAAAGGGGAAAAAAAAGGCAGGCGAAAAGAAAAGAAAAAAAAATGATGGAACATATTGTCAAACTGGGGAGAGAAGAGAAAGTCTACAGGAGAGGAAAGAGAAGGCAGAACAAGTAGAGGCCACAAGTACTGATTGATATTGGAGGAACAGGAGTAAAAGTAAAAAATCTGCGTTAAAAGTGAAACAAGGAAGTTGTTTTGAAGCAGACATAATGCTGTCTGAGAATAAAAAGAGAGAGAGAGAGATGCAGGCAGAGAAGAGAATCCGGTAAGTAGGGAGAGGAGTCGAGAAACAGTTCGCATAGGGGGAGCGAAGAGGGAGATGCGGACGCGGTCTACACCGTTCCCCCTCTGCCTCCCTGCCACACCCACTGCGAGCACCGGACCAGTGCCCGAGGCGACTGCCGCTCCTCACCGCCACCCACGCCGCCGCCGCCCCTTCGCCTCCGTCACCTCACCGACTCTACCAGCCCGCCCCTATCACATCCGACACCCCCCTTTTTCCCCCCCACCCTTCCGCCCCCGCCGTCCCCGCCCCCCTCGCTGCGCCATTCCTCCCTTTCCCCTCGCACTTAGTTGCCACGTCGCTACCGTCCCGCGGCCTCGCCGTAGCGGCCCATGGCCGCCTACATATGACTTTGCCACAGCCGCCTGCGAATAGATCCCCCCGGCCCCCTAAAGCGAGCGCTCTTTTGCCGTAATTCAGAACACCGAAGCGCAAGATTGGAAAACGCGCCAAATGATACAGTTGTTCGTTCGGCCTAATTTATCCTTATCGCGAAGATTAGTTCGTAATTTCCGACCCATAGGGTAACGTTTGTTAATAATAAGGATTTTTATAACAGAGGAAAAATTACTCAAATGAGATAAGTTTACAACATAATTTTCTAAGATTTCGTTGATTGTGACGCATGACGTTCAGTTTGTACTTGCCAGCGTGAAAAATAATGATTAATTTTAAAAAATACACATTACTAAACACTTTAATGTCTCCAAATTCAGGTATATTACAATAATGCTCAGTAAGCATTCGTTACATGGCAAAGTTAGTTCACTAACTTACAGTTGTGGACGAAGAAACAATACTAAAATTCGTATAGTCTTGAACCTCATACACGTGCATTATACTACCACAAGTGCTAAAACTGCGCCTTTTTGTTGTGATCATTTATTTATTTAAATATTAGAAATCTAAAAATAGAACTAATTCATCAAATTCCTCAGTGTAATTTATCAGTATCAGCTATTGAGCCTGAACATCTGATAAATAGGAGCTAATAATTTTTGTGCTTTGCTTGTTACTATTTGTGTAAAGATACATATGGTAAACTATTATTTTCAATGCAAACACCACCTAATTACTTCCGTGAGGGGCAATTTTAAATTAATATGAAGTCATTTGGAAAAGGCAGTAGCAGGTATTGGTGGATACAACAGAAAATGGACAAAATTCAATTCGCCTGCCTTCACTTTTGCCTGCCCTTCATAATGAAAATCGATATATCAGCCGCACATAACATCTAAGTGCATTTAAACAACCTTTAGTGTTCGGAAATTAGAAGAATATTTGTCGTCTTCTAGACGACGGGAAAAGATTTAGCTTTTGTGTTAGCTGTCCTTATCGCTCGGCAGAGGGGTTCGGGCTTGTCATCCCAAGGAGAAGCGTCAGCTGAAAGCAAACGTCACACGGAACGGGCTTCGAACGCGGCCACGCAGATCCGTATAAATGCGCAATGAGCTTGGAAATCCGCACCTGCGACAGCCAACAGACGGTGCGACGCCAACCACGCCGCGCCGGCGTGAATCACGCAGCGTTCCACGTTCATTTGGTCGCCATTAGGCACAGGGCTAATTGTGAACACCTCTTCATAGAAGAAAATTGCAATTTGAGCGCTATCATTACATTTTTGGAAAAACTACTGAATATTCTTGTTCGTCATTCTGAGGTGCAATGCTCCCTTTTATTCCGAGCAAAAGACGACATTTTGTGTAAAGTGCGTTTCTGCCTATTCATGCTATAATTGTTCGTGCGCGTGCCGCTTTTCGGATTTTTTTTCGTTTCTTTTTACTTTCTCGCTACGGAGTAGAGAGAAGTTTATGTAATGCTGCGTGAAAAAACGGTGAATTTCGGTAGTAAAAATCGTATTACGGAGCTATGGTAACAAAAAAGTGGATAAATCCAGTTGAAAAATTTAGAAAAAAAACTCCCCTCACACGTGGGGTAACCAGAATACACGTTTTGTCAGTCTTTCATACCGAAAAAATGATTGATGGCAAAACGTCTGTCTGTGAACAACGCTAGCGGCTAAACTATTCAGCCGATTTTCTCCAAAATTAACATTCCCCTATCGATCTGAATAATGTTACGGCCCCTTTGATTTGAATCCGATATTTTAATTTTGGAGGGTACTTTACATGAAGCCTCTGGGACATTCTCCAAATTTTCAAATCATGGCTACATCGTTTTTGACTAAATTTTGTTGTTTAATAGTATGAATGGCGTTTAAGAGAATTATGCAGATGACATGTTCGTTGAAAGCTCAGATTCTTCGAAAATTTTAAACGTTAAAAAATGTTTCAGAGTGTTTCTACAAGTAAAATATTTAAGTCAAATTCTTTTCCTTAATAAAATCAGTTTCTTAAAGGCAAATTTTGATCTGAGATCTTGTACAATTTTTTGAAACTTTGAGTAGTTTTCTCGCAATTTTGCGTCAAAATGCGGGCTAGAAAGTACGTGTTTGTTTAGCCCCTCTAGTTTGGCGTTTCTTCCTGCGGTTCCTCCAAGAGAGCAGCGAGAGAGATCCGCGCCGCGTGCGTTCTCTGTTGGCCGGGAAGAACAACATCCGCGAGCCAAAATTTCAAATGGAGCTGATGAAGATTTCATTTCATGCGGAGGTGCTGCTCTCTTGTTTTGATTGGAATGAACTCGCTGTTTGGTAACCGCGCGCGCGGATATTAAATGAGCGCGTGTCAACTAGCGGTCTCCGGGCGGGCGCGCCTCAAGCGACCGGGGTTGGATTTATTGATTGATTGATTGTGTCGTGTTTCCGGCACGTCAAGTACTTTGGTCATTAGTCCCGTTAGTGTAGTGCATGTTTTTTTCTCGGGAATGGCAATGATCTTCCCCCGCTGGATGACGAGATCCGGCGCCGACCTATCGTCGGCTAGTAGGGTTTCCCCGTAACCAGCGGGGCACTGCTCCAGCCGGGAAAGCTCTAAGCTCCCGACCTGTCTTCCGGAATGTGTGGTTGTGTAGTACATGTTAGTGTAGGTGTGTGTGTAAGGGGAGAAGATAGGACAAGGAAGAAGGAGGACAGATCGCGCGCGGTCCGTGGCCCGTTTGTTAGAGTACTGCTACGGCATTCGCCTGGTGTTGATCGGAGAAACCACGGAAAACTACCGATCAGAGCAGCCGGCCGCTAGAATTCTCCTCCAGATAGCGACTGAATTCGACCTAGCTGAAAAGCTAGCGTTGAAAATCCTGCCGCCGTGGGGAGTGGGAACCTAGGATCTCCCGGTCAGAGGCGCTGCAGTGACATCAGTTGATGCCCTGAGCTTCCGCTCCCGGTACCGGGGTCAGACCGAGCGGGGACCTCCACCCCGGAAAGACTACTCTGCGTGCGGTGGAATTGGCGTTCGGCATGCCGTCCCTTTAAATGTACGTAGGTCAGTCAATCATTAAATAGACAAATTGGTCTGGAGAAAAAAAAGTTGGTAGGACAAGTTTGCTAATTTTAGCACTTTAAGCTGGCATCACTGAGATGAGCCCTGGCCACCTGGAGAATCATTGTTGTGCTCATTACCTCAAAATTAAGTTGAACGATGGCGAGTTCACTTGAAAATTCCACATTGGTTGAACAACAACAACAACAAAAAAAAA
The DNA here is from genome assembly GCA_964035755.1 of Teleogryllus oceanicus. Lineage (NCBI taxonomy): Eukaryota > Metazoa > Arthropoda > Insecta > Orthoptera > Gryllidae > Teleogryllus > Teleogryllus oceanicus. The sequence goes on from CAXIVR010000004.1 coordinate 21,787,137, forward strand.
AAAAACTAATATGACTGTAGAATGACTAAAATGTGTGATGAAAGTTGTATTAACCGCGGGAAGTTTTACAAGTGGGTAGAACAGTTCACAAGTGGTCGAGACTCAGTAACGTACGAACATCGTTCTGGTCGCATCGGCAGGAAAAGTCCAGTTGATGCTGTTTTGGGACGCTGGAGATGCGTTGTTTGTGATTATCTCAAAGAACAGCGTAAAATAAATAGCCAATACTAAACAGATATGCTTTCGAACAAGGTGGAGACAGCCATGAAAAAAGAGACGAGACATCGTGGTTCTCAGAGGAGAGGTGTGATACTCCAGCGATAAAACGCACGTCCACACACAGCTCAACAAACGCGTGAAACCATCGACTAAAGGAGCTGAAAGGTACTGCCTCATCCCCCATATAGCCGGGATTTAGAAACATCTGATTATCATTTGTTTGGTCCACTGAGGGAGGCATTACGTAAGAAGAAGTTCCAGGAAACCGCGAATGTCAAAAAAAGTATGGGAAATTGGTTCAAATACCAAGATAAAAAGTTCTTTGCAGTGGATATAAAAAAGCTAGTAACGTTTTGGGACATGTGCATAAATGTTGGTGAGAATTATATTAAAAAGTAGGGAAAGTCCTGTTTTGCAAAAATAAATCTTTATTTTTTTCAGACCAATTTGTCTCTTTTAAGTATTGAATGCCCCTCGTAAGTTTTAGGTAGGGTGAACGTACGATGTAAGAGAAAAGCTGGGGGTCTGCTTCCTCCCCTTTTGTATTTCTTAAACAAATTTGAAAGTCTTTCATAGCTTCTCCTTGCAGTAAACTGAACTCCACTTGGGTATATCTGATGGTGCATGTAATATCTAGTTATTTACAACTTGTTATTTACAACTTAGTCCTGTAAACTTTGTAAACATTTAATATTGAAAACATTCAATTTTTTAAGGGATTCATTCCAGAAACACGTACACACTATTGTCGAGAGATAGAGGGAAAGTATGTACTCTTAAAGGGGAGAATATATTTCCCATCTACTATATTACTAATTTATATTGTGCGCCGAAAAAACCTATGCAGTCACCATACGTGTGAGAAGCGTCTATAGTTTCGTTAAATACCCAAAAACTCGTAAAAAATAATAAAGCATCTATATTACTAATTTCCAGTTTACTGGAAGTATTCAAGTATATTCTTTTTGTTAAAGTATTTAATTTATTATATTAATCGAAAGTATTTTATTTATTGTTTTTGAGCAGTGGGCATGCTATTTTTTGGGAAACCATTTTGTGTGGGTTTTTTGTTCAGCAGCATATATCACGCTGCACCCCACTATTTGGAAATAAAATTTTGTGAATGTGAAAAATAAAGGGTCACAAAATGTCGGTTTTTGTGTTTGTATAAATGGACACTGTAGTGTACTGAAATGTAGTATAGACACCTGAAACTAAAAATAAATGTTTGTATTATACACTTCTGAATTATATTCAGATGTGAGAAACATAACTATGTTAGTGTGCGTTGGTAAACCACATGCTTCTAAATTTTATTTAACGTCAATTTCGCTTTGTGCTTACAAGTTGCAACTCATACCAAGCTCAAGGCAAATAGAAAAAGCGTAAGAAGAGAGAGAAGAATAGATAAGTGGGGATTGTTTATAAAAGTGAATGTTCGAAGCTTATGATATGAGCAAGCTGCTCTTTCTGTTAACCCTCCATCGCGCGCCTGTAAAATTGAATAAGATCGGGCGCGCTGTATCTCTGAGATAAACACGCACACATCGACTCTCAAAGACAAAAAAAATAGAGTTACTGTTTCATTAGATACTTTATTTGAAATGTTAAAATTTCATAAATATTTAAACACATTACAAACATTTAATAGAATGTTTTAACACTAAAATATAACTATTTAACTTCTTTGGCACAAAGTAAGCAGATTGTTGGCGCAGTTCTAGTCATAACTATTTTGAACATATTACGTATGAATACTTGGTCAATCTTGTTTTCTTTGTTTGTTGTTGACACGTGTTACCTCGATTTCACATTTGTTTTTTTCTACGACATTACCTTCGGCCGTAGGTTTTTATGTAAAAGACAAATTCTGTGGAAATTCCCTCCTTCTCTCAAGATGATGGCAGCAGAGAGACTCTTCAGAAACAGTCTACGTGTTTTTACTTCTTTTTGGTATCTAGAAAAAACCTTTTTCATTAATACCACTAATATTTAGGTGTCTACTTAAAAAAATTCATTTCCTTCTTCATTGTTGGAATCGCCATCCAACTCACTCTCTGAGTCACTACTTGTCTCCTCAACATAATCACTACCAGTCACTGATTGCCTCTTCATCGCTGCTAACGTTTCTTTATCTTTTCGTTAATCTTCATCACTATCACTATGACACAACAGGAAACGAATTTCCTCTGCATTGTCTTCTTTGTCCCGATTAAGACGTATCATTCTGCACACCGATTGAGTAAGTGAAAACTTGACACGATCGGGCGCACTGCATCTCACAGATACAGAATGTCGACTGAGGCGAAACGAGACGAGGGAGCAGGAAGATTAACATGACTACGTATTACCAGGTTAAATATAGACAGCTATTATTACGCAGAAATCTGTGAAGCTCTTCACTTCCGAGAAATTGAACAATATAAAGGGTATGTATCTCACAGATACGCGCCCGACGGACGGTTCAACAGGATTGAGATGAAAGGCATTAGTTATATCCTTACTCAATGTTGCGATTATCTTAGTAATCGTTCCGTTGCAATATACGGGTTAGTGTTCAAAGGAATAAACGAACAAAATGAAATTAATTCAAGAGACTACATAATATCATTGACATGTTTTTGTTAAGAGTTTTTCACAAAAAAAAACCACACAACAAAAAACAATTCAAACGAGAGAAATAGCATTATTCTTGAAAATTTTAATTTTAAGCATTATAATTAAAAAAAAATCACAAAATAATCTAGTGAAATTCTGGAATATGCACACTTATGCAGTATATCCCTAAAATAAATAAATATCAGAGTAAAAGTTTGAAATAAGCATGTAATAACTTCAATTTGGATGGAGAATCCAACTATTTTCACGACTAAGCAGAAGAAATATGCAATTCCATAAAACTCAGATCTCCATACGTAAACATTATGAACACGATTACTTATTTATTATTTTGCATATAACAAATTAAATATCCCACTATGGTTAATGCCTGTATATGAAGGGTCTCTAACGAGTAGTTAATTACCACTTGAAAGAAATATAAACTCTTAATTTTTCCATTCTCCTGTATATTTGCGACCGTATGCATCACTTTCACTCACACATTGTCCCCTATTTTATCTAGAATATTGAACTATTAGAAAGCAATTTTCTGTAATGAACACCTTGCATTCATCACTTAACCGATAATTGACTTCATACCTCATTCTGCCTACCTTTTTCAGTGTAAATTACACTGTTATGTTTACATAGAAGAGCTAAAAATGCATAATTGCCAGACCTATTTTTAAAATAATACGTAATCTAAATTTCGACAATATTCAAAACTACCTTATAGCCATAGACGTAAAGAAAATAGATTAAACGCGAATTATTCATTTTTCGGCAAAAATTGTCAAGCCTTCATGACCATTAAAATATGTCTACCTTTTTCTTCGTTAATATTGTGGCATTGGAAATTTTATTTGCGAAATGAAATTCAATGTAAGCTGTTAGTACGTCCTATAATACAATATACCTACATATAGATTTTAGGCATGAGCATGAGAGAATATTAAGCGAATATTAATTCGGTATACCTGTAAGGAAGACAATCAAATTGATTTATTACCTTGATTTCTTTGACAAATAGCAAACTTGTCCCAACAACATTAACGCGTACTAATTTTGCAGTCGATGGTATTTTAAAAGGGGTCCATAGGATCAAGTAAGTCGAAAACTGATCAAACCCATTGATAATATTTAAAAAAACATAAAATTTGTAATTATGTGTTTCCTGATATTTATTATTTATTTTTATTACGTATATACGTTTCATCTCAGTTTTCATCTCTATTGGGATTACATAACTTTCACATAAACTTGTTTATATTTGAAAATTAAAAACGATTGTGCTAAACAATGAAAATATCTAATAAAACTTTTTTTCAAAACTCTTGCTCATATTTTTTTAAATGGTTTCCGTATGACTATTAGTGTTAAAAATATACGTATTGTGTGATGTGTAGTATAGTTAAAAAGTATGATGGTCGATAGAGCAAACCATTCTTTTAAAAGAAGTCGACGGAAGAGGAAGTTGCGAATCCCTGAATTAACCCAACGCTCATACTTCGATTAAAACATTAAGTCCGTTGATACTAGATCAGCTGTGACGCAGTCATCCAATCGAGAGCTTAAACATCGCCGTAGTGACGTCACTACAGTGAGATTCAAGCTCCTGATTGGATGACAGCGTCACAGCTGATCAGATGTCAACGGGCTCAATAATTTAATCTAAGTGTAAGGTGGTTGCTGAAATAATACACGTAATCCGCGACTCCGCCATTTTTATAGAAGGATTTTCCTAAGGATGAACCAAAGTGACAGTTCGCGTAACAAGTGAACATCACATGTAGTTTAGAGAAGTATCCCACCGCCACGACAGCTGTTCAGTCACACCCCTTCGTAAAGTACTAATGGCGCCTGCCAAAACATCCCTTTGCAGAAGTCTAAGAGTTTCGTTAAGGTATATGCACGTACACGAGGCCGGGAAATATTTAAATTTAATTACGTATGGGAAAAATCTCTTAACATGCTCTCACAATCAGTAAAAGAAAACTGCCACGAATGTAAATAGAAAGAAAAATGATTTTAAGCCGGAAACACGTGCACCGATACGCATCTCGCATTCAAGTCTCTGTTTTAAAATAAACATAATATTTATCACACAAAGTAAATTTAATGTAATGTATATGGAAAAAAGAATTTTTACCTAAGAGCACATAACCCTGCACTTCCGAATTTCAATTATTTCTCGCGGCGCACTATATTTTTGTCGGACGAGGACATCATCAAAAGGAAGCGTCGAAGCCATTTATAAGTTAACCAACTGCAAACGAACGAATGCAAGAAAGGATGCAGCAATGGGGTCGAAGGCACAACGACCACAAAACCTTCAGTTATGTTGCTAGCACTAGCTGTCACTTTGGATCATCCTTAGGAAAATCGTTCTATAGCACCGGGTGCGCTTTTTTTTCCGCTCGTGCGTGCGTGCGCGCCGCCTGGCTGCGGGAGGCCGCCGGCTGCCCTCGGAGCCTACGCGGCTATCGGGGTGGCGGCGGTGGCGGCGGTGGCGGCGGCGGCTCGGCGGCCCCGCGCTGGTGTATCGGGGGCCGCGTTCCGTATATTTGATGTTTGGCTTGCGGGGCCAATCTGGGGGCGACCACGCGGCGACGGCCACTTGCTCCCGGGTTTCGGCGCCAATCACAAGCGGCAAGGTGGGGTGCACGCGCTTGCCTATTAATCCAATTCCGCTTGATGTGGATTTGACAGAATCCTTGGAAGATATGTCTCGGCCTCTAATAGCATTAGAGGCTCTGTGGGCCCTTGGGTTGACCTCCGGGAGTTATATACGTTGTCTGTTGTTGGTGAAGACTTGGTGAAAGTAAACTCGAGAGAAGTAGTATACACCAAGTTTATTACGAAAAGAAATGTGCAGTTTTCTACATTAACGATCTGTATGCTAATGAACTCCTAATAATGGCTTGTAGCCATTATATCTCGTCTTGTTAACAGAGAGCCGAGCAACATACTGGACGGCCAGTTATGTAAACAGGCATGAGCACCGATCCGCGGGGTAGCCTGTTAGTGGGAAGGGTCAAAAGAGAATCTACTAACCTATCTATAAATATAAACAAGACAGTGCTTCCATATCACATGACAGAAAGAATGATTGATAGCACTGGCGCTTATCAGACATCAAGAGTGTCATTTGTTACAAGGAAGGCAATTAAAATTGATTTTCTCCCTTTGCTGATGGTCTCTATGCAAAACTCTGTATGGCGTATTCATATACGGACGGATAACTCGCGTACTCATAGTAATAATAATAATTAATAATAATATTAATAATAAATAATAATAATTATTATTATTATTATTGAGTTACATATGCAATTCCAATCGGGTATGACGAGTCAGATATGACGTATACAGTTGCATGTCTTCTTGACTTCCAAATTTCCTACACTTTCTTACTACACAATTTTGAGGAGAGGTAGAGAGCAGCATATTAATATAAGAAATGTTCAACTCCATGTAATAGAACTACAAGCGCCATTCAGATAGTGCTGTCTGAGTCTTCTAAAATATTACGACTTTAAACGAACACATTTTTATTTGTATTCACGACAATCTAGACGTCACCCATCTTATGTTGCCTCAGATAAAAATTATATAACACGGATAGAAAATGAATCTGCGTTTAAATTAAACAAATGTTCAGAATATTCAGTGTACTACCATACTTTGTCAATAAATATTGAAATCAACTTCCTTTTATTTAAGAAACTTTCTCTTTAAGAATCTATGATTAAGAAATAGATGTATTCTTTGTTCCTTTAAAGCTCGTTTACAACAGGTCTCGCCCGTGTCAGGCGAGTGCCGCGTTGTCTGCTTCTACCTTCCCACTTCATTCGCCGTCCTTGCTCACGTACTCCCCTTCTCATCCCACTCCTGACGATTCCAGTTCACTTCACCCTATCCCACCCCGTCACACCTCATCCAATCCGATTCTCTTCCCCACCCCATTATCCCACCTCATCCCATCCCACCTCACCGCTCCCCACTCCATCTTATCTCACCCCAACCTCTGCGCCGCGACATGCTCATCCGGTCCTGCCCGCTGCGCTGCACCCCATCCCCCCAACAAACCCTCACTGCTCACTCAGCCAACTCCCCTTCCATATCGACTGCCTGAATCCGCGCAGCCCGCGTAGCCTTCCGAGCCAGAACGCCTCCCCCCCCAACGCGCTCACTCCGCCCACCTCGCCCACTTCACCCAATTCTTTGTTGCCACATCTCTTCCATCTTCAACACTGCCCACCCAGCCGTGGCTTCCCTCCAAGCATCCCCTTCCGCCCGTGAAACGCTCCGCCCCGTCTAATCTATCCCACTCCGATAGTCTGTGCCCCTTCTCTCCATTCCACCCGCCAATTCACCCAATCGTACACGACCTATTTCATCGCTCGTCACGTCTCGCCATTCGGAGCGGGTGAGGCAGAATCGACTCCATTGCCACCATCCCACCACATTCCCCCACCCCGCCCCCTCCGTCCTTACCCATCATCACGCCTCAGTCCACCGCTTCCCAGCCCAACGCGCACTTTTCCGCTGTCTGCCCCCCCCCGCCCCGCCCCCCCCCCCCGTCCCATTCGTGCCCGCCCGCCCGCGGCCTGCGGCGCGCCCGCCGCCGCGTTCAATAACGCTGAGCCCCGGCGAGCACTTGAGAAGTTTTTTTCCGCTAAGTCCCCTTCAATCCGACCACACCTTTCGGCAAGTTTTCGATATTACGGAAATCGATGAAAGCTTCCGGTCAACAAGGCAATAGCCGTAAGCAGGGCCTCCGGCCGCATCGTTAGGGCAGCGCGCGGTGGCCGCCCCCATGCTGACAAGGCGCCCGCCCCGCGCGGCCCGCCCACGAAAACAAGGCCGTTGGACGAGGCGGGCGGACGTGGGTGGACTGGGAGCCGGCGAGCCGCCGCCTTTTCCGAGTTCTCGCGTCGAGTTCTGTGTTTTCGCTCAGTGGACTGTTACAGAAAGCTCACGATATTCTTGCGGAGAGGGGCGTTCAAGGAACTCGCGACGTAAGCGTTTAGTAAATTGAATGTAAGCCTCTCTGTATATTAGAAATGGTTATGCAATGCACTGTCCAAGTAAAATGAAAAGTAGTGATGCAACGCCTTGTACGATGACTTGTGCTTGCGCACCTTCAGATTAAAGAGGTTTTAGACGTGTGTGACTCTGTCAGGATCAAGAATATGTCGAAAAGTTTTGTCGTGATTGAAAACTATTTCGAATTTCGGTGAATTTATATAAAGATTTAAATGTATTTAAAAACAAAATATTTTATAAAAAATTCAGTAATGAGTATTCCATGTTATATAATTCATGTAGAGTTGTAAACATTTTAAAGTTGGTATTATGCGTTTTCGATCTTTGGCTGTGCGATGAAGCAAAACGTTGGAACGTTTTGCCACTAAAAGGTACCACGGGATGAAGTTAAACACAGCGTTTTACAATGAGTGCTGCATATGCGGGGTATTTCATTACACATAAACCCGTTTTGCAAAACGCGGAACAAATCATTAATTTTTCTCAATTTTTCAGAATGGGTGTTCACCCAACCGTATCAAATCATCGTAAACCTGCTGATAGTATTTTCATGTAATTCGGCGTAAAGTAGTTGGACGAGCATCCATCAGCAATGATAACAAACGTATCGTTCTCCCAGTAACGTTGCTTTTCAGGTTAACGACGCAGTAAAATCTACTTTATAGTTAATCTCCACGTCAAACATCGTTCGATAAACACACGCATTGTATTACATCAAGTAGCGCGTGTGCTTAAATGAAAACGCGAGACTATGTGTAATCTTCAAATCCTTTGTCTACCGACAATGCGTTTCGGTTGAAAGGTAGTATATCCAAATACCGTAGTAACGCCAAGTGTCTATTTGCTCATCCCTCGATTACCCATATTCGCCGGCGACGATAAACCCAAATGCGAGGCAGGAAAGCGGAGCTTGGTAATGTAGCTTCCTCCCGCATCTCGGCTGCAAAATTGTGTTTGCTGTCATCAGATTTCGCCGGGAATTGAATTTTATTCTCGTAGTCGCCACGTATTGCGCCTGCCAGTAATATAATTGGCGCTGTATTTCTAGGGAAGCGCGCGCCCCGTCGCTACCTGGGTGGAGGCGAAAGACGCGCGCGGAACGAGGGGCGAAAGAAACTGAAAGTCAATATGCGTCCCCGGCTGCCGGGACGCGCGTGTAAGAAGGCACTTGCACAGCCAGCGCTGCCAAGCGGGACTCCTTATTGCCGTTGCTCAGATGGCACGTGGGCGACTGAATGCGTACGGTCGGAACAGGTAATTGGAAACGCAATGGCGGAGCAGCAGTTCTCCTAGTTTAGGGAATTCGAAGAGTCGAGATTTTGGAATGTACGTGGATTTTTCAGTAGCAAATTGACGAGTTTCGAGTGTGTCAGAGACATCAAAATTTACTCTCCGGTTAAGTATGAATCAAGAAGGTAATATCTTGAATGGCATTACGGGATAATTGCTGGTATGATTTCGCCTTCCACTTCACAATCTGATTTTTAGTACACACGTTCTTTATGCGTATTTCAAACTCGCAGCCATGAACGCAGAACATTCTCTTCAGCATATATTTGTTTGAATAAGTAGGAAGTGGTTTATGACGGCACTCGATAGATAAAACGTTGCATTGATGGAATCATGAGAAATTACTTTGTTGCTCACACTACTTTAAATTTTCGTATTCGCTTCTTGATTTACTTCTACATTAAATTCGCAATTAAACATATATTATTCAAAGTGAAAATGTATGCTCCTGAAATAGTGTCATTTCTTTTTAGGCCTAAAGTCAGTTATTAGTGATGTTTGTACTTTATAAATGTGATTTCATGATGTGATTTTCAACTTTTAAAGCGCTCTCCTGAAAAACTTTTTCACTTACAACACTTTTGTACTGGAGGTGCGATTTATGTCTCCACTCTTCCCTCCGATCTTTCTGTGCCTCTCTTCGCCTTTCTCGGCCTGCAATAATGCAATTTCTCTTGTATCTCACTTCCTGCGTACTTTCCTTCGATCTTCCTTTTTCTCATACTGTGTTCCACAGTGACTCTGCAGCCTCGGCAAAATTTGGCCCGGTCGGCACAAATTTTGCTCAGCCAAAATGCTGCTCAGTTGGCCACATTTAGCGCTTACGGCTTCGCCTGCACTTCTGCATCCCGACTTCCTCCCCGACCCTTTCACCACTTGCGCGACGCGTCTTCTCGCCTTCCGACGAGCTCTGCTCGCTCGCGCGCCCAGCGATTCGCGGTGTCTAATAAATATAATAAAGCGGCATGGGAGTTTAATTAGTTTGGGCCTTTCTGGAGCCCGCGTTAATATTTTAGTTTATTGCACGCGGATGTATTTGCATCGGGGGAGACAGTCGCCGGCGCCGCAGACTTTGAACTTTGCGCTCCTCGGAGAGCGGCACTGCGCGGGGAGTTGAGACCGCCAACCACTCCGACTCCGCACTCCCTGCGCCTGCCCCGCGCCACCCCGCTCCGCTCGACTTCGCCCACCGGGAGCGGCAGCTCAGTGCATCCACTGATGTCACTGCAGCGCCTCTGACCGGGAGGTCCTAGGTTACACTCCCCACGGCGGCAGGATTTTCGACACTAGCTTTTCAGCTAGGTCGAATGCAGTCGCTGTCTGGAGGAGAATTCTAGCGGACGGCTGCTCTGATCGGTAGTTTTCCGTGGTTTCTCCGATCAACACCCGGCGAATGCCGGAGCAGTATCCTATCAAACGGGCCACGGACCGCGCGCGATCTGTCCTTCCTCTTCCTTGTCCTATCCTCTCCCCTTACACACACACTTACACGAACATGCACTACACTACCACATATTCCGGGAGATCGGTTGGGAGCTTAGAGCTTGTCCCGGCTGGGGCGGTGCCCCGCTGGTAGGAGAGTCCTTGTTAGGGGGAAACCCCACTAGCCGACTGTAGGTCGGCGCCGAATCCCGCCATGCAGCGGGGAAAGATCACCGCGCATATCCCGAGGAAAAACATGCTCTACACTAACAGGACTAATGACCAAAGCAGTTGACGCGCCGGGGAACACGAAAAAATCAATCAATCTATCGACTTCGTCCCCACCTTACCTCTACTGAAGCTGCAGTTGGACTTGAATCTACGACCTGACCGCACTCCCGAGCCCGCCGATAACTCTCATGCTTGAGACCGCAGGCAATGATGTGCAGACACGTGCGATACTGTCATCTTTACCGTGTACACTTGAGTTTACATTCAAAACAGTTGTTTACTGACCAAGCACGTAGTAACGACCCCCTGCATCATATCCCAGTTCTTTCCATGGCTTACTCCCCCTCCATCACTTCCAACTCGTTACCCGTAGTATTGCTTACGTCAATCTCTTCCGTAGATTTCGTTTTCTTGCTGACATTCGTCTGCATTTTCTTATTTGTTTTCATCTTTGACCTGAACTTCATGTTTTCTATGATCTTCATCTCCTTCATATCCTCCGCCTTGATCACCTCTTCCTCTCCATTGTTTATTCTTTCAATGCCTTCTCCACTTTTACTTCAACATATTTCCCATAGCCTCATCGCTTCATAAAGCTCCCACAAGAAGATATCTACGCGTGCCACTAACGTGACCGCAAGTTAGTCACGTTAATTAGGAGTGCAATGCTCTTTGGACTCTATTTACCATATGTGTAACAACATTTTCATTGAACACTGGTGTCTACCGCAAACATAATTGTATATTGCCATGAATGTTCCTTGCAAATATGATCCCAATGTTTTCTAAGCGTAAGTAATAAAAAAGTTGATGTTACGATATTTAATAGTAAACAAAATAAGTTAATATAAAATATATTATAATATTAAATATATAATATTAAATTATATATATATATAAAATAATTAATATATAATATTAAAATAAATAAGCATGTTTAATATGTGTGAACTTCACTGCTTCTAGCCTTTCTCTATTAACACCTTCTCGACACAAAATTCTCAGCTGTTTTACACCGAGGTCGAAACAACGGCCTTCTGGTAGTTGCTTCATCGCCTTCTGCTGTCTCCATCTCGCGAATTCCTCCTCCTCTGCCGGCGTCCTGGCGTGCCGCCTGCCCGCGCGCTGCAGCGCAACGGCAGCTTAGCCAATTACAGCAACGCCGCTTCTGGCGAATGGAGAAATACCGAGCGAGCGCGGTGAGGGGACGCCGTTGGAGCTAGATTCGTGAAGTTTTGCATGTCGGGAAAAGGGAATGGTTGTATGATTTGAATTTATGGTGCCTCTATCGTATAAATATAAACGAAACATAAATCATGGGTTGGTGGGAGAGGTGATGTGTCAAAACGTTTGTATGCATTTTACGGCTGAATTGCCGGAGCTATTACGTTTCAAAGAGGCAAGATAGCGTTCGGTTGGGGCACGCAAATTTAGTTTTTTACGTTTTCACTCTGCGGCTGACAAAGGTTCACAGAAAGATCAAATCAGTGACTTCGTTACTCTAATCCTTTCAGCCAAATGACATACAGAATGACAACATTAGCGAGTCTTTTGTAAAGACGTACATTTTTAGCCCTCTATTTTTCTTTAAATTTCTTCCTTTGACTTCTTGAACTTGTTTACATTATGTACGATTGTATTATACGATTATATGTTATATGTTATACGTATTATATGTATATTCGTATAATGAAACTATAAATTCAAAAATTAAGACATGTGGATTGAAATTTAAAAAAAGTTGGGAGTAGTTTTACTATTCTTGTTTCTCTTCGTACTTACAAAAATCAATTTGGTTATAATTTTTGTGATAAAAATTGTTCTAATAATAATTATTAATAATTATTTCCGTATTAAATAATCCAAAATGAAACCATTTTAAATATACTTTAAAGCCTAGCTCTCTATTCCCAGAAAAATGCAAATAAAAATACGTATGGCGATGTAGGAGAAATTGTAGGACAATGTAAATAAGTATAATATACAATGAAGTAAATAGAATACCTTTATACCATTATAAATAGTTTTTGTTATGGCAAAGCGTTACACATTGAAACTAGTCACAAATGATCAACCATCGATTTACAGTGATTTTTAAATCTATGTCTATTGTAAGTCTATAGTAATATGTTATGAAGAATATGTAATATGTAATAAAACTACCGACTTTGCTGTAAATTATTTACATGTAAACACATTTTTTGGTTTCTTTTCGTTCAGACACCACAAACGTGACCCTTTTCAACATCCTATTTTCACATTGGCATTTACAGTACGTGCAAACGCTAAAACGAGTAACCAGTAGACTACGTTCGGTAAACTACAGCGTTTCGTCACCCATTCCACGCCTACCGATAAACTACCGCAATGGAGATTTGGCCGAAGCGCATTACTGTGAAAATAGGGGAGAAGCCCACTACAGCTAAATCCGGAGGCGCAAACTAGAGGCCCGAAAACCCAAATGACGTAGGCTGCTCTGCGGTGCGCCGCTTAACGGCAAGCGCCGCGCACACCACTCGTTCAGCTGGTTTACGGTGCGCGTTAACTGAACTTCATTGTACTGGGGTGGGCCGGCCCGGCGGAGGGTTTTTTTAGGTCAGTGTTGCTCTCCCTGATTACACCTGAAATCAACTCTGCCATTCTTGGACTCGATGTGATTAGCTGACGGATCACCCTGTTCTTGAATCTAATGTATCATTTTCCGTCATGAAGTGCGTAGTGCACGTTGTGTCTGAAGTATGATTAGATACACAGTGTGGGTTGGAGTGTATGCGTATGTGAGTAATATGAACATATGCGGGTCAAGCTACGTGTATTTGTACAGTGATGTCTTTAAAAAAATTGTGTTGGATTCTGAGTTGTTATATTAGGTTCTGAGTTGGAGCTATTGTATCAAAAATGCAATATCAGGGTCATCTGGCGTATAGTTGTGTTTCCCTTCTGCAGCGTACAGCCGTGTAGTGACGAAGAACCATTATCTTATTGCCACAACTTCTTCGTATTTTAACTTGTATGTATTGATTGTGTATTTTTGTTAATCTTACGCCCTACATACCGCTCCAAGTAAATTTAACAAATATATTTCTATCGAAAATCTCAACGAAGATGTGATTGGGCCAGGAATGACAAAATTGAATTGGCACGGCAAGATTGGAAGGTGATAGTAATGATGATTCTAAGGGCCCCACTATGCCACTACACGAATGCAAAACATACCAGCACGCGGCAGCATTCACACAGAGGCCTCTTTAAGTCGCAACAGATTACAGGACAGTTCGACTTCTCGTGATCGGCAACCCATGACGCCTTCAGAAACGTTTATGTCGTCACTTCGAAATGTAACCTAAGCTTGCGTTCTAAGTAAGCTCTCCTCCAAAATCATTTGCCAACCCTCTTCACGAAAGCCGAAAAGCACAAATTGTACGTCATTTAATCACAAGAATGGCCAGCGTACTCGTGACTCGCCAGCCAATTCGAAAAATGCCTTTAATTCCCCTGCCCCCCCTCATGCGCAACAGCAGAAAATTCACATCCTCTCGGCGCGTCCACTGTCCCACTACCATCTTCATCTTGTAGGCTAAACTTTTTACTTATAAATATATTCTAATTTTCCTCGTTAACTGTTAACTTTTGGCCGTTGTCGTGGTTTTTATTTTTGTTTTTTCGCCCACTTCGCTCGGAAATGTTTTCTCGTCCAGTATCCTAATGAAACCCTTCTCGAAAATCACTCTCCAACGTCTCTCACTCCAACACACAAAATTCACGCCACTTTGCCGCCCCTGCCCCACCCATGAAACCACTCCCCGCCGGCTCCGCCTGCTCAGCAACTCCCCTCCTCTCCATCTCCTCGCCTTTCCTCCCCACCTTGCTCCTCCCCACCTGCCCTTTTTCCCCCCCCCCCCCCCCCCCCCCCCCCCCCCCTCCCCCCCCCCCCCCCCGCCCGTTTCCCTCTCCTCGCCCCTCCCCTACCCACCCCCCCCGCCCCTGCTCTCCCCGCCCCGCCCCCCCCCCCCCCGCCCGCCTGCCCCCCACCAACCTCGCCTGCCCCTCCCTACCCACCTCTCCGCCCACCTCGCTTGCGCCTCCTTCGCCAACTCCACTGCCCTTGCCCGCTAGCCCTGCCGCTCTCCAGCTGCCCCTCGCGTTCCAGCTGGCCCTTCCGGTTTCAATTCATCCCGCCCGCTCCGCAAAGACCCTCCTCCTCCCTTCTCTCAGCCCCTCGCTCTACCCCGCCAGCTCCTCCCCGTGTGCCCTCTTCCCCGTCCACCCTCCCCCAACTCCCCTCATCACCCTTCCTCCGCCCCTTCCTACCCATCCCAACTCCCCTTTCCCGCCCATCCCCTACCCACCCGCCCACTGGTTTGTAGGCTCGTTGCGCAGGCGCGCGCGGTGCGTGGGCGGAAGTGCGTGGCGCTGTGGCGTTAGCGGCGGGGCCGAGCGGAAGCGCCGCGTGACGTAGCACTCCGCGCTAATTGAGGGCGAGCGACGAGCGCTAATTGAAGTGGGGGGCGGGGAGGCAGGGGCCGCGCCACGCACGTATTACCTCGCCGCCATATTGGTTGCGGTCGCGCACGTGATTGCTCCAGCGGAATCGCGGTCGCCGCGCCTGAGCCTCAGCCTGAGCTCGCGGGGCGAGGAACCCTTTTTCGTTTGGGATGGAACGCTCTGCTCCTGAACAGTTGGATCCCCTGGGTCTTTTTTGTTTCTTTTAAAAAACAGATACAGCCTTCTCTTCTCCATCCAAATGTAGATGTCAACCATGAATTTTGTCTTGGTTTGGTTTGGTTTTGTCGTGTTTCCGGGCGCGTCAACTACTTTGGTCATTTGTACCGTTAGTGTAGTGCATGTTTTTTCCCGGGAGATGGCGGTGATCTTCCCCTGCTGGATGGCGAGATCCGGCGCCGACCTACCGTCGGCTAGTGGGGTTTCCCCCTAACCAGGACTCTCCCACAGGCGGGGGACCGCCCCAGCCGGGACAAGCTCTAAGCTTCCGACCGGTCTCCCGGAATGTATGGTAGTGTAGTGCATGTGAGTGTAAGTGTGTGTGTAAGTGGATGAGGATAGGACAATGAAGAGCAAGGGCAGATCGCGTGCGGTCCGTGCCCCGTTTAAGTTTAAACGAACATAATAATACGGTTCATTTAAGTATCTATTACATTAATCCCCATTTCAGTCTAAAAATGCATAATATGAATTGGTTTAATGAAAATAAATTTTCTTACAAATTTTGTTACTTACAGAACAAACATTACCGGTTAGAAGAAAATAAATGAGAATTATTCAGAAATATTACTTCTTCCAACTTTCAGTGAATAAATCAGTAACTATACACAATCCGTGAAGGTGAAAAGAAATCAATTACGGGGAAAAATGGTTTTCTTAACCTATTTTGAAATTTACTCCAACTTGTGCCCCTTAATTCTCTTTCCGCGCAGGCGTAAAATAAGATGAGAAGACATGCTTTGATATTATATAACATTTCTCCTTGCATCTTATAAGCACCTTAAAACAAGTTAAAACAGCGACCGAAACAAAACCCGACCGGCAAGAGAGTTTTAGATAATCTAAATGAAAAACATATTTTTTCTTGTCTGTAGTATCAGCTCCCCTGCGTAAAAGAAAACTCGAAAATTCTGTTCGTAAAGAACATTCCGACAATTTCTTTCCACCCTAAGACGCAAGAGCCAACGCAAAGGGCGACCGCCTTCAGCCACATCCTTCGCCCGCGTGCATGGTATCGCCTAACGTACCGCTCAAGCGACAACCTAGATGGACAGATAGCCACCGCAGTCTGGGGGCGGGCAGTCCGCTTTGGCACGTACCTGAGCTGTTGCCGCAGTAGGGTCCTACATTATTTTTAAAAATATACGCAACATATAGGATTATTAGAATGGTACAAGATGTTAGGCGCAAATTATGATAATTACAGAGCTATGTTTTACGCCAAAGGATTCAAACATGCATGACAAGGTAAATTGGTCTTACCACTCTTCAAAACGTAAGGATGATAATATGCTTAAATGGTGTGTTTGTATTCTCGATTAATTGAAGGAAGAAACTGGAGCAGTATTTTAAATGACGGTTCGTGGACTGTATGCGTTAGTTTTCCCCCGACTTCTTTCCTTTTCTATTCTTAAAGCCGGCAGTTGGATACCACCATTCCAATAAAGGCATTTTACTAATGATCTGTAAAGACACTTGCAGTACTGTGAGTGCGTGAATGCGGGACGGAAAAAAATATGAGAAAGATTTGAGAAAAAATAAATACGAAAGAGGAGATAAAAACAAAGAAAGGATAGGTGAAATGAAAGAAAGAGAGAAAATAAAAAGAAGCCAAAGTGGGATCGTGTTGTACCCGATAATTGACCTGTCTGGGTGTCTTGGCGTATTGCAGTGCTGCCAACCGGCGAGCAATCAGAATAGTGTTTGCTGGACCGATAGATCGCCTGCCACGCATGGCTATCTAGCTATTGCACGTGTGCCCATGGACCTAGACTGCCTCGCTGCCGTTCACACCGTGATACTACTCCAGTCAAACACTACGCCTTCGATTTGCCAATAGCGGGTTGCTCTGGGTTCATATAAATTGACGTGGGAATTTCGATAACTCTTGTTCCAATTGAAGTAGCATGTGCACACTCTGATTAAACTCTGTTATTCAGCAGTAGCTGCAGTTCCCCCTGTAGCTCGAGAATTTCTTTAATGCAATCTCCCTAAACAAAATGTTCCACCCTTGCCCTTCCTGCCCAGCTCGGTCATATTGGCGACGACCATCATTGTCACATCATCGTTCTTGCAGGCGACTGTAATCAAATATACATTCTTGTCTAATGACAGCAAATCTCCAGTAACAATCTTGACCTTCACGTGCTCATTTCCTATTGACGCTGTAGGAATGTATCAGTAACATTTTATAGAAAATAGTGTTTTGTACAAAACTAACGTTTTGTAGAAAACTTGGAGAAACGTTTAATTACCTTTCACATATTTACTCACTGATAATGAAATATTCGTGAAAATCTAAATAGTGCACAACTGAATTTTATTTAAAGGCAAGAAAGGAAAATGGAGGTAGTTTTCCAAAATCTCAAGTAAACAGTAATATTTATCTCGTTTTGAAGATATTGTCTACAAACGTTCACTTAGATGAGAGTAAAACTACATTTGTATAAAATATATGATAAAAAGCGTTCTTTTTTATGATATATCATAATAATTTGAAAAATGTGGCCGAAGTTGTGATCAACAAAATATTATATTATTGCACCTTTCCGTGCAAACCGGGACACAATTGGTGAAGCCGTTTCCGATGTTAGTCCGGACATTGAAAAAACAATTGAATGAGATTTTATACCACACCAGTGGACCCGGAAATGCCTCGCTATTGCAATGTATTACACTTCACACGCCACTGGTCTCGTGATTGTTAATCACGTTTAACGCTATGCAGCAAACATTTTAACGCATGAAAGACTTTCTCGCGAGTATGGGCTATCAAGCATCCTATTGTAAAAACGTTCTCCTTCGAGTAAATCGAACTCCTTGGAGAAATTCGATTTACTTGTCCCTGATAACGCTCAAGTAATAAGTCCGGCCGATATTTCACAATCGCAGGGGCAGAATTTGCAGCTGAAGACAATTTTAATACTTGAGAATGCGGCGAGATGCGTAGAACTTCTGTTTAGGGACGCCTCAGTCATATCAAAGTAATAAATCATAATCAACAATTTTTGCATATTTGCTATTGCAAATTGCCTTATTTTGCGTCTAAGTGTGACAGACATATGTGCATTTCCATCGTACACAACCTTCGCGCAAGTGGAAGCAGTAGTTGAAAAAGAGTTGTCGGAATCTGATGAAAGGTACGGCAATGCATAAAACACACATACAAAACACACACACACACACACACACACACATACATATATATATATATATATATATATATATATATATATATATATATATATATAAATTACAGTACAGATTAAAATTACAGTTATCTTTAATTCACAGAGACTCAAATTTTATTAACGTAGATTAGTTTAAAATCCAAACA
The DNA here is from genome assembly GCA_964035755.1 of Teleogryllus oceanicus. NCBI lineage: Eukaryota > Metazoa > Arthropoda > Insecta > Orthoptera > Gryllidae > Teleogryllus > Teleogryllus oceanicus. The sequence goes on from CAXIVR010000004.1 coordinate 21,806,008, forward strand.
GAATTCTATGAGGTTAATATTGGCGCTAAGCTTTCCTGTCAGTTAAGGTAACAGCCTAGACAACTAACACATGCTTCAGTTCGTTCAACAATAGTTTATTCAATAAACATCAAAGATAGATTTTATCATTAAATTTGTCACACTGGGATTAAAATCTCGGAGTAACACTCAAACACACCCACACACACCCTACTTCAGAGGAATTCCGACACTCGATCAACGATGATACTATGACTGCAGCGTTGCAACCGCCGTTGCTAGCTTGCTTGCGTAGCTGCAAATAAGTGTACTTCTTAACAATATATGCCTCTAGATTATTAGGAAAAACCGATTTCTTTTTTTTTGTGACAAAGTTATGTACATCTCAAAAATTCAGTAGCCATTGCCATAGAATCCTCAAAAGAAATGTTTGGTAAAGGGCAAAATTTACACATTTCTTGTCCTAATTCTGTTATAAAAGTAAAATAGCATAAGAGCTGTAAAAAATAAAAATTCTTTATAAAATGAATAAACTGAATAATGGATTTCTTCACCCAACTTATCACAAAATTATTACAGAGAAATCAGTTCCCCTTTTCATTTTAATATCATTAAAACCGAAATGTATCTTTATTGATAATAATGCCTCAAAAGAATTGAGTGACCTTTTTAAACCTAATCATTGCTTCTCGGCGGTCTTTTGAGGTTCATTTAACATTATTGATAATAATGAAGTTCCAACTATTAAAATTTCCATAATCTAATTATCCAGCACTGTGGTTAATGTGGCATGATTAAACATATCAACCTAATTCTTCATTTAGCCGCTTCTTTAATCGCCAGTTTGAAAAGATATTATGACAAAATTATCCCTTGGCGACTGCGGATATTACGGTATTGGATGCGCAGAAATATTGCAGGAGCAAATAAAACGCGAGAGATAACGCTTTAATGAATAAGTAAGCATCAAAACGAAATTTAGTTCTATTTTATTCCCCTGCGGTGGCGGTCTGGAAACCATTATCTCCATCATTAAACTGTTCTTCTGATTTAAAGTTCATATAACTGTGTCTCTTTAACGGTTAACCAAAAACGTCTTCTCCTTTTCTTTAACGTGTCTCTCTTTTTACGACTCCGAGGTTCATAGAAGAAGCTGCGGATCGAAAATCTACTTTCCTATTCTCATCTCACGTACAGTTAGCCACGGAGCGCGGGGCTTAGCTCAAGCGGACGAGGCGGTGGAGGAAGGGAAGTGCAAGGGGGGTGAGGGGCGGGAGGAAGGGCGGGGTGAAGCTAAAGGATAGGGGTGGGGGTGGAGGTTTGAGAGAGAAGAGCGGCTGCATGCAAAATGGGCCGTGGCTGTAGGAGAGCGGATGGAGGAAGACATTGGAGAGGGGTCAAGCAACACAAGATGGAGCTGGGACGAGGCGAGTGCGGAAGATGTGAGATGGTGGGGCAGTTTCGATAAATATTATAAAGTGAACGGGCAATAGATGAAGTCGACCGCCAAAACCACGGGCGAGAACATGTGTAAGGAAAGATTGAAAACAATATAAGAGAGGAGATTAGTTGACGGAAGGAGAGTCAGCTTAAGGTGATGCGGATAGAGCTCTTGCGTGCGTAATATCGGGTTGTGGTAAGGAGGAACAAGAATTGAAGGGAATGGAAGGAGGGGAGGGTGCGTTGATGGAAACGTTAGGGACGAGGAAGAAGATGGGTGTGGGGAAGGGATGTTAGCACATCGAGATTATGAGGTTGGTACGATGGTGGGTAGGCAGGACGGCGGGAAGGCTCGTTGCCGGAGGACGAATCAACGAGTGAAGGTCGAGTAGGTGAGTTGAGGCCGTGTGCGTGAGTAGGTAAGTGGAGAAAGTGGGCGGGTAGACAGTTGATTGATCGATTGAATTTTTCGTGTTTCCGTGCGCGTCAACTGCTTCGGTCATTAGTCCCGTTAGTGTAGTGCATGTTATTTTTCCTCGGGAGATGGCGGTGATCTTCCCCCACTGGATGGCGACATCCGGCACCGACCTACCGTCGGCTAGTGGGATTTCCCCCTAACCAGAACACCCCCAACAGCGGGGCACCGCCCTAGCCGAGACAAGCTCTAAACTCCCGACCGGTCTCCCGGAATATGTAGTAGTGTAGTGCATGCTAGTGTGTGTGTGTGTGTGTGTGTGTGTGTGTGTGTGTGTGTGTAAGGGGAGACGATAGGACAAGGAAGACGAATGACGGATCGCGCGAGGTCCGTGGCCCGTTTGATAGGGTACTGCTCCCGCATTCGCCCGGTGTTGATCGGAGAAACCACGGAAAACTACCGATCAGAGCAGCCGGCCGGTAGAATTCTCCTCCAGACAGCGACTCAATTCGACCTAGCTGAAAAGTTAGTGTCAAAAATCCTGGCGCCGTGGGGAGTGGGAACCTACGACCTCCCTCCTCAGAGGCGCTGCAGTGACATCAGTTGATGCACTGAGCTACCGCTCCCGGCGGTAGACAGTTGGTCCAGCGGGGAAAGGCCGCCGAATAGCCGCCTAGGAGCGCGGACACAGCGGGGGGAGGGGGCGGGGTAGGACTTCGGGGGGCGGGTCAGAGACCGCTGGGGCGAAGACTGAGATGAATGCGCATGCGCCGGCGGATCAGTTCGGGATAAGACAACGCGAGCGGCGCTCGGGCCCCGGAGCGCAAGAAAACGGCATAAAAAGTTTGAAGTAAAGGAGTTGGCACAGAAAATGTAAGACGTGGGGGTTCGGGGGCAGGGAGAGCGGGGGTCGAAATAACGGAAATGTAAATGTGCACATACTCGTAAAAAACACACTCTGATAAATGAAATGATAAAAAATATAAATATAAGAAGGAAATGGGAGGCTTCAAGGAAAAGGAAATGGATATGGTCCGCGGAAAAGGAAGACCCCCTGCCACGGTGGCTTGAGAGGAGGGGGGAGAGGAGGAAGCCAAAAGTCAAGAGGCACAATACCGTCTGGGAAACAGACCTTTCGTTTATATTAAGTCTGAATATCGTGGGCGAGAGAATACTTGCTCAATCATTATTCGCGCAAATGTGTGCTTTTCTATTTGTTCTAGTACTTTTTGCTCTGAGTAAGATACTTTTTTATTTAATATGCTACTTGAATTGTAAAATATTTAATGTTATATGTTTTACTGTAATGTAAAGCTACGTGTGTTTCTTACCTGCTCTCGTACGTATCTTTTAGACGAAAATACATTGTCTGTACTTAAAACGAAGAATTTTTTGAAATGTTTCTTAATGCAGAGAAAGATAGAACATTTATGTGCTACGTCAGTTATGTGGAGATGAATAATATAAAGTTTCAGGAAGTAATGGTTTCGTTTTAATATTTTTTGTTTCAAGTCAATTTTTGTTAAAGCTTTAGGCCCCTCTTAACTCTCTGGCAAAGGCGGATGACAGCTTTAACTCCGCTGATAGAGCATTATAGGAATTTTTCAGAACCCCGTCCTTCTTACAACCTCTCTGCTTTTCTTCTAAGATGACATGGCTCATCCTGCTGACTTTATGCTGTCTTCAGACCGTGTGTCCCCGAATAGCTTTTCCTAAAGCATGTGCGATAGGTTACGTAACTTCTTAACATAAGGTCCTGTGAGTACGTTTTGAGAGGGATGGTTACTATAAAAAAGTCTTGCAGTACCCACTAGGAAATGGTATATAGATACTGACTCACAAATACAAATTGTCTCAGTTACCCCACGGTTACATAGACATTTCTTCTTACTTTATTACCCTATTCTTTATCGACAGATGCGCATTCTCGTGTATTTTTTTGTATAATTTGAGGAAGATCATAACGAGCTATGTAAATTCCATCACATAATTAACCTTTAATTTTTCTAGGAGAGGACATGAAAGTTTGTAATAACTAAAAAATACAACGATTCTACCCGTTTGAAATTCTCAGAACCTCTTAACTAAATGTTTACTTTCCTAGTTAATAAAACCATTGTCCCCGCTACAGCTGTTGAAATAACATGCTTTGTTTTTGGGACTCGCGATATTAAAACAACGCAAAATTGAATTATTTGTTCAGCAGTAAGTGACGTTACTGAAGCAGCAAATTCTTGGAATTTCCGAAAAACACTAATTGATAAAAGAAATTGTGTTTATTATCTCTAAAATATATAAGAAACATACATTATCGCATTAATATAATTAGAGTGATATAATATTCCTATTTAGATGGTTTTTCACAAGAAAAATTTCATATTCGTTGATTTTAGATTTGAGAATGTAATAATTATTTGAAAAATGTAAATCTTAAAACCTCAAAGAATATCAGCAATTATTAGTAATATTTTATAGGATTCATTGCGCACGTAACGTGGTCATATCACACAAGAGATTTCGAAAAATTAATCGGTATGGCGTGTCATTCGCAATTTGTTTTACGTCATTGCAACTCCCTCACGTTCCCCCTCCGAGGTGCAAAGGTGCAGTAGCGCTCCGAAAGTCAAAACTAACCGCCCCGGATGCACGCGGAAAACCTTTTCTCGTTCAAAAACGCATCCTCGGTGCAGTTCTCTCTCTGCGACATCCCCACTCTTGCTCATTGTCATCCTTTCCCACCGCCTCTCTCATAATGCCTGTTATATTCCATCTCCACGCTTTCCCACCCCCCCCGTCCCCCGTTTCCCCTACCACCCACTATTGCTGACCCCACCACTGACGCAGTTACTGTCACTGTCACTGTCACTGTCACTGTCACTGTCACTGTCACTGTCACTGCCACTGCCACTGTCACTGTCACTGCCACTGCCAACATCACCACCGCTCACTCTTAATGTCAAGGATAAAGCAATTCCAGCTCTGGGTCCTATCCCCGCCCCCGCTCCTTCACACATCAGCTGTCCTGAGACAACCACTCCGATATCCCGCCCTATCTTCCGGCCCTACACCTTCCTGTTCCGCCCCCCCCCCCAAACACCCCCCACCCCCCCCCCCCCCCCCCAATCACCACCACCACAATCACCACCACCACAATCACCACCACCACAATCACCACCACCACAATCACCACCACACTTCACCACCATCACTATCACCACAACCACTATCACCACAACCACTATCACCACACCACTATCACCACAACCACTATCACCACCACCACTATCACCACCACCACCACTACCACCACCACTACCACCACCACCACTACCACTACCACCACTACCACTACCACTACCACTACCACTACCACTATCACCACCACTATCACCACCACTACTACTTTTAGCACCACCATCACCACCACCACCTTCAACACTACCAGTACCACCACCACAGCCACAATCACCCCTACAACCACAATCACCGCCAACACCATCTCCAATACACCAGCACTTTCACTCCGAACAACAGCGACATCACCATCTCGCACTCCACCGCCATCGTCACCGCCGTTGCAGCGATGTCCCCCCCCCCCCACCCCCCTAACCCCGTCCACGACGGCCGCGCTGGGATTCGATGGACCGTCTACGACATCCTCCATCTCCCCGAATAGTGTCTACGCGACGTGCTTTCAGAAATAGAGGACGCGTAGGTGCGCTGTGCTAATCCGCGAAGAACGAGATAAAGTTCTTTTATGCGAGAATGAGTGTAATTAAAAATCTATTTTTAAAAGAATACTCTTATAATGGTTCTTATGTTGCAATTTTAACCATATAGAATACCCTCGCGATCATTTTTAACAGTTGCCTAATAACGAGGACAACGTTGGTCTCCAGGGAAATTTCTCCCTCTATTATTTTATTTAGATTAGGAGTTACTGTTTCATCGTTTAGCACATTTATTATTAGAATCTTTTGTATCTCCTGGTGAAAGTTTCGTTCTTCAACGCATAGCTCATATTGTATTTTCAAAATATTTCGAAACTGTCCACGTACGTAATCGATTCGAGAAGCTCTGGCGTTCTCTTACAGACAGGCGTGTTCATGGAGACCTTGCAATCTTATTTTAGTATCCTTCGATCGAGAAAATAGATGTGCATTAGTAATAATATAGTCAATGTTGAAGTACCGTACCGTGAGCGGTAGCTCAGTGAATCAACTGTCACTGCAGCACCTCAGACCGGGAGGTCCTAGGTTCCCACTCCCCACGGCGGCTGGATTTTCGACACTAGCTTTTCAGCTAGGTCGAATTCAGTCGCTGTCTGGAGGATAATTCTTCCGACCGGCTGCTCTGATCGGTAGTTTTTCGTGGTTTCTCCGATCAACACCAGGCGAATGCCGGAGCAGTACCCTACCAAACGGCCACGGACCGCGCGCGATCTGTCCTTCCCCTTCCTTGTCCTATCCTCTCCCCTTACACACTCACTTACACTAACATGCACTACACTACCACATATTCCGGGAGACCGGTCGTGACCTTAGAGCCTGTCCTGGCTAGGGCGGTGCTCCGCTGGTGGGAGAGTCCTGGTTAGGGGGAAACCCCACTAGCCGACGGTAGGTCGGCGCCGGATCTCGCCATCCGGCGGGGGAAGATCACCGCCATCTCCCGAGAAAAAAGCATTCACTACACTAATGGGAATAATGACCAAAGCAGTTGACGCGCCCGGAAACACGAAAAAATCAATCAATCAATCAATCAATTGTAGTACCGTTATTTGCCGGTGTATTACACGCACTTTTTTCTTTTAGTGAGTCTTCAAAAACAGGCTGAGCCTTATAGAACGGATGGGAATTTTGTGACAGATTGAATGTTTAGTTTACAGCATTACAAAAATCAAATCTTTTACTCCAAAAAACAGGAGTTTGTATGATGTGTCTACAAAATTTATTATAACAAAAACTACAAGTTATAAAAGAAAAAAGAATGCTGAAAATTTCGTTCTGTCAACGTCGTGGGTACAACATTTGTGAATAGGCACGGTATTTCCACCCATTTTGAAAATATATCATAAAGACTCCCGGCGGAATATGAAGGAAATATGATTGCTTTTTACAGGTTACAATTACCATTCCTTTCATGAAAATAAATATCAAGTATAAAATTTAACATTAAAGAATGAAATTCTTCTTGAAAATATAGAGGTGTGTTCTATACACCGATGCTTCTTATTCACCGGCAAATACGGTAGTTAGAAAACGGAAAACAGCGAACTTAACGATCTGTGTTCCAACGGAAAGAACCTCAAGCACAGCAAGTGTACAAACCAAAAAATGACGAAATGGGGATTTAAGTTTTATAAAATAAAACATCGATACTCAACATCGTGGCGCACTCAACTTCTCGGAACGTGTAATTGTTCTTTGGTTATTAATAGTTGTACATCGCATTCCTTAGAAGTAATATGTAACATTAGTCAAGATGGATGAGTGTGCAGATGATCATCGCTTGAATTTTGTTGGCTACATCTTTATTCCGGGCACTCCTTCACTGCAATTTATTCTGTGATTTTCCGTTGATCCCCCATCTTCCTTTGGTGTTGTCTGACTGCCGAAATGGCATTCCAGTGGTATTGTTAAAAACGTCCTATCTCTCGCATGCGTCTCTTGTAAGCGATTCGTGGCTGTATTTGTGCATGATTGTCATTGTCCTTCTGTCTTATTGTTGTGTACTGGTGCTCCCCCGCAGAAAAAAAAGACTGATTCGCTACCGACGGAACCTATCCCGCTTGGCGTAGGAAGATGTGTTCAATTTCGAGACATCACAATAGAGTGAATTGAACACTTTAAAAGCGTCCACAAAAACATACTATTTTCGTTACAAGTAGTTACTTTTGTAGCCTTTCTATTCTCCCAATTATCACTACCAACATCAAGAACTGCACCGTACTCTTATCGAGCAAGATTTCCACCTACAAAAGAGGTACGGAATACGTAGCATTTGTACGGTTAAGTTCGCCTTCAGCAGTCGTTGAAAACACTTCGGGAGCTCCCTTTTAAGAAATATGGGCTCTTTGTGCACTCAACTTCCGCTGATGAATTCCTCTCGTTCCTTTAAACATAAATCATTAACTTTCCTCCGAAACGTCTGCGGGGGAGTTTCATCTGGAAGGTGGAATCCGAAGTTTGGCTGCTCTTATCTAACCTGGAAGTGGGGCGCAAGGTGCAGCGGGGGCGGGGGCGGGGGCGGTGGGGGCGGGGCAGAGAGTCGGTCGAGGCATCCAATTCCGAGATAGGCTGCACGCCGCCGCCGCCGCCCCGCGCTTAGAAGTTGGCGACTCCGCGGAGTTATCTGAAGTGCGGCCCGGGGCGCCGGAGGGGCGTGGCGGCCAGGGCGGCGACGGAGGTTACATCGCCGGAGGTGGCGTTAGAGGGTAAAGCAGTGACGAAGGTAAGACCCGAGAACGATCTAATGCGGTAAGCGCCAAGAATGATCTAATGAGACAAGCCAAAATATGATCTAAAGATGCAAGCCAAAAAATGATCTGATGAGACAAGCTCATAAATGATCTAATGACACCAGCCAAGAATAAAAGAGGAAACCTAAGAAAATGAAGTGGACCAAGAATGAATTAGCAGTGGCAGGATTTGGGGAAAAGAAAAAGTTGAAAGGGTTGGGTAAAAAAAAAAGAAAAGGGAAATATATGGATAGGATTTACGCAAAGATTATTTTACTTAAGAAACTTGTATTCACTTACGTTACGACATGAATGTTTCGTCGATAGTTTGAACACTGAAAGAAAAGTAAAAGGAAGGAAAATGATGTGAACATGAGTGATACTAAATTACGAAGGAACATTCTATTATTGCCAATGAAACATTTTCACTTGTGTTATCATTTATTCTCGGAAAATAGTGTAACTATAGACATTGGTCCACATTTATCCAGAGTATATAATAATACTAGATATCTGAGTAGTATCTACTCGTTGCTTTTAAGGAGATACTTTGTAAATTACAACAATGAGTACAATATACTTTTAAGAGTCTCTTTCTGAACGGGTCATGGAGGCGATGCGAAGGCAATTTTTAAGAGGTGCACTATATGTAACATGCCTTAAGAGAATTAATTTTAAGAGAACTAATAGAATAGTGCAAAAGAAGATCGAAGAATAACAAAGTGAGTGATCAGGAAATAGCAAAATTTCTGTTGCAAGACGAAATAAATGAAAAGAAAAAACAAAAGTAGCTGATACGTTTATGCTTTATGGTCCACTCGGCTAACCAATTTGCAAAGAACCAATAACCATAACCTCCAATAATAATTTCGTTACTGTAGTTGCGTTCAGGTCTGAGAGTTTGGGGCTACTTATTACTCGTACGTTGAACTCCTTAACTTTTACCCGTTTTTCAAATACATTTTGTCAACCGTCCTGAAAAATATTTCAATATTAAACTTATATATTTTCATAATTGATTCAGTTACATTCTCTCTCCCATTCCAAAGCTGTTGCTGCTGTTGTTCCAACATGCTTTCAAGTCCTTTACTTCACCTTCACTTTTGTGTACTTTGTATACTCAATTATTTCCCGCACTATTACTTATAAATTCTTTCGCGCCCCTTTCGTGCTCTTTTCTCGTTTCTACACATTTCCCACGCTCTTCTATCTACGCCACTCTCTCCTTGACTCCTTGCATAGCCCTCTTCGAATCCCCACTCCTGGGACACCTTTGTTTCTCCTTTTATGATGCTTTTGCTGTGTTTGCATTTCACAATTGATAGATTTTCTAATTTCTCTGCAATCTTTTGTTCTTTAAACCTATGTCTCATTTTTTCTGCTTCTTTTTCTGTCCCTGTAGTTTTCTTTCCTATGCATAGTAATATTTTCAAACAGGATATCTGTTCAAGGATGTTCTGATGAAATTAAAATACACCTTTGATATGGTCTTTACTTTTCTGTTCGTAAACGCGTTAAAGGAACATTACTGATTAAATCAAAATATACAGCCAAAGATGTCCGCCAATAAACAGAAAACTTCTTACTGTTCGAAAATCTGAAAGATCAATGGAAGAACATTGAGTAATATATTCCTACAGTACGTAATAAAAGCCATTAATTAGGATCCAGGACATGTTTCGAAGTCTAAACTCAATCCTTTATTGTCATCTGACATTTTATAGACACGTCAGGAACGAATTGCTTAAAATTTATTGTACAATTTTGATGGTTTGAAGAATAGCTAGTGAAATTTTAAAGAAATTAAGACTTTATTTAAAATGTCTATTTGTTGTTTCCTTGTGCAACCTAAGAGCTTTATACTTGTTGACTCCCTGCATGGACCTCTTCCAATCCTCACCCCGTGGAACATCTTCGTTTCTTCTTTTTATGATGATTTTGCTGTGTTTGCATTTCACATGTGCTCATTAGGAATGAGTTATTGACATTATCGATGTTATTATTTTTGTTTTAATACCTAATATTTTTGTTGTTTAGTGTTAATGTTGCATCTTTCGAGAAATCGACTGAAGATCCATGGGTGATAGGGAAGTTGCATGTCTTGGCGCTGAGGTCCACAGTGGCGCGGGCCTCGTGGCTCCGTGGGGACCGCACGTTCCGTCGCCCGCGACGGTTGGCCTCCCTCCGCCGCCGGCGCCGCCAGAAAAGAGTGGGAAGACGAGGCCGCGCTCAAATGGGGAGCAACCAGAATGGAAGTACAAGTTGTTTAGAGAACAAATATAAGGAAGCGAGGGCGCGGCGCCGGCCCGGCCCTGTAGGTAGGAGGGGGAGGGGCAGGACGGCAGATAAGCTGTTTAAGACAACAGGCGAGACGGTGAAGCCAAGAACCAAGTGGCTTTAATCACTCAGACGAGGGCAGAGAAAATAAACGCAGGATAAGAGCGCGAGCGGGGACAGCAAAAAGACAAGCACTTGGCACACAAAGGAATAGCGGACCTCTGCTATTAACTACTGCCTCCGCCGCCGCCATCGCGGCCTGGGAAGCGAGGGTCGAGGGCGCACAACCCGAGGAAGGTTTTCCCCCCGAAGCGAGGACGTCCTGGGATTAGCTGTCGGGAGTGCATTTGCTGCCCAGAGGGGAGAGCGGTTGGGGACGACCGATGATAGCCCGCGATGAAGGTCTGGGAAGAACGACGGATGTAGTGGGCCGACCCTTGAAACAGTTGGCTGTAAGTGTTTCATACTAAATGTTCTACTGGTTATTAATATTTTATAATGGAGGTGAACCACGAGTTAGTTGCTGGCAACAAACCCATGCGTTGGTTTGAGCGGATAACGTGTTGAGGTTCTAATGAACAAACATAAAGTCTACGCTGGTAACACCTCATACTGGCACTCTGAAAGATTGTGTGCGGAAATACTCCTCCACCCGAAATCCGCGTTGCTCTATGTTGAGGCGCATCGTAAGTCAACTTCAAAACAATCAATGAAGACTCAACCTGTTTTGCTTTGAGCAGGTATGACCAAGACCACGGGAAGGTGGCAGGTGACGAAAAGGGGGGGGGTGAATGAAGCGACTGTCGCAGAGATGCAGTTAAAGGAGCTGTCCCAGCAGCAGTGTTGCAATTTTTTCACTTTTCTCTCAGGGCCTCGAACAGCAAGGTTGCGTTTTAAGCTGATCACCCGGTATTAGCGTACAGAAATCGTGGACGTCAATCTGTTTAAAAAGTAAGAATAGTACTGTAAATTTAATTATAAACGTAACTATTTCATTGTGATGAAAGACTGAGGTGGTGTAGCTTCAGGTGACGATACATTCAGGAGGAAAAGCAGAGAACTCGTGAAGTATTTCTCTATTGCTCTGAAATTTATTTATACACAATAATAATAATAATAATAATAATATTATAATAATAATAATAACTAATAATAACTTATTTTTTATTATTATTATTATTATTATTATTATTATTGGCGAATTCTCCCCAGAAATGAAAGACGTTCAGCAAGTAACTCGATCAATTTTTCTTTGAGTTCATTTTGTTGATCCAATAGGCTTTCATTCTTTCCGAGAAGGCTCGTTTACGTTCTGACCATTTTGGTCTGTACTGTTTTTGTTTAGGTTGCTCTGACATAACTTCACTAACTAACAACAACTAACAAATGTCTGCTGGTCTTATGTTTGCGTTTTTGATGTCCTTTCGAATTTCATCTAGCCAAGGTGTGGAATTTTTAAGTGACGTTATGTAATTTAGTATCCTTTATCAGTCGATTTTTGGGTAATCTGTTGAGATGACCAAAGAATTTCATTCTTTTCCTAATATCAATCTCGATGTTTGAAAACTGTTCTGTTGTTTTAATTGTTTGCAGTCTGAACCGTCTTGGGTATTTTGTTCCTAGAATTTTCCTAATAATCTTTCTCTTCTTTTTTGATTTTTCAAGTTCGTGTTTTCTGTTAAGGTTCAGTGTTTCACTGCGTAGAGGATTGTTGGTTTTTTCCGTTTTTGACATGCATTTTTTGTTGCAGAGATTTGCACTAACCCTAATCCTTTTTTGACTTTTTGGAGGCGATGTTGCTGTGAGATTTTTTCAAGGCCTGTCGGTTCAATGAATTCTCCCAGGTATTTAAAATAGGGGACCCTATTGACTTCACCAGATTTTGATTTCAAGCTCGCGATTTCTGTTTTTGAACAAAAGAATTCAGTTTTCTCGAAAGAGATTTGTAAGTCTACTTTTTCTGCACATTCTTTAAGTACTTCCAGCTGTTTGACAGCAGTCTGTTCATCCTCTGTTAGTATCGCTAGGTCATCCGCGAATGCGAGGTATGGTATGTAGAGGTTGTTTTTGGTAAAGCCCAGTGGGATTGGCTTCCTCAACCCACATTTCTTGAGTTCTTTTTCCCATTCTTCCATAACTTTTTCTAGAACGACATTGAATAGAATAGGAGAGAGTCCATCACCTTGTCTCACACCGGTTTAAATGTCGAAGGGTTCTGAAATTTCCCACATAAATTTTACTTTCGATTTCGTGCCAGTTAGTGTTTATTTTATGATTTCGTGTGTTTTGGTATCTAATCCTCTCTCTTCTAAAATTTGAAATAGTGATAGCCTGTCTATTGAGTCGTATGCCTTTTTGAAATCTACATATGTGCATACTATGGGTTATTGTCTAAGGGCTCACATTTTGAGAATGGTTTGAGAGGTTGAAAATTTGCTCTGGACATGACCTGTTCGGTCTGAATCCTGCTTGATATTCTGCTATTTGGGGTTTTAACTGATGTTGTGTTCTACTCAAGAGACAAGCTGATAGAATTTTGTAAGTGACTGGTAAGAGGGAGATCCCTCTATAGTTGTTTACTTCTGATTTATGGACTTTTATATGTAGTGGATGAATGAGGGCAATCTTCCAGTCATCCGGGATTTTTTCAGTTTGCCAGATGTCTTGAATTATTTGTGTAATTTCCTTGAAAGAATTTGGGCCTAAACATTTTAAGAGTTCTGCTACAATTCCGATCTCCCCTGATGCTTTGTTACTTTTAAGTTTCTTGATGTGGGAATAAATTTCTTCTTGTGTTGGTGGTGACGAGTTTTGAGGTGTGATTTCTGGCTGCACTTTCAGGAATCACTCTTTAGGTTCCGGACCTTTTAGGAGCTGTGTAAAATATGTGGCTAGTTCCTGTCAATTTTCCTTATTTGTCAAGGCCAATTTACCATCTTGTTTTTGAAAGCAAAGGTTATGTGGTGAGTACCCTTTGACTTGGTTTGAGAAGCTCCTGTAGAAATCGTGTGTATTATAATTTTTGAAATTGTCTTCAATTGATTGCAATTGGCCGTTCACGTATTTTCGTTTATTTTGTCTTAAAATCTTAGATGTCTGTTTGCGAACTGCGAAAAATTTCTCCTGTGTTTCTTCTGATTTGTTGCAATTATAGTTTTGAATGCCTTTCTTCTTTCTTCTAGCGTATTCTCACATTCTTGATTCCACCAATGGTGTTTGGGTCTTTTGCTGTTTTATTGATTTTTGTTTGAAATTTCTCCCAGTCTTCTGCGTGTTGTTCTTCCCACTTTTTTTTGGTTTTATGTAGATCAAATTTTGGCCGTTTTTCTTCGGAAATTCCTTTTGGGTGTGAATTTAATTTTTTCCGTGTACTTCCTGCATTTCTTTTTGATAGTCGTATGATATTGCAATATGATCAATCTGATATTCTCCAAATTGATGGATGGGTGATCGCCACGTGTTTTGTTTTTCTTTGGTTTTTCTGAAGTGAAGTTGACATAATTGTTTGTTGGCATAACTCAATGAGTCGTGTGCCATTTTTATTGGTGAATTTGTGTGCAGGATAGTTCCCTACTGTCTTCTTGTATTTGCGTTCTCTGCCGATTTGTGCATTGAAGTCGCCGAGTAGAACTTTTATTATTATTATTATTATTATTATTATTATTATTATTATTATTATTAAGCTTCATCTGAAACTTACACAAACACAATGTTCATACTAATGTGATTAATTGAAAATCACTTTATCCGTGTTGTATTTTGAACAATTTTACACTATTACTTTAAACAATAATTTTAGACTATTATTTTGAAGCGCGAGGCTTTATCTATAGGAAGAGGTAAAATGAATACAATTAAATAAGGTTTGTTGATTAGTCCGCCGCCGCCAGGACACAAGGGCTACTGTCCTGAGTGGCAGATGCGCTTCCGATCTGCGGCGTCTGCTGCTCGCTCTGACGCCGCAGCGCAACCACCAGCGCCTCCGACAGAGGTCACGCCAGGCGCGGCTGTTTGTCCCTTTGTCGAAGCCTCTCCGAAGTTCGGCCCCTCGGCGCCAAGTCACCCGCCCGTGCTCTGCCACAGCTAATCCAATGCCCCACCCCCACTCCCAACACTCGCACCGAGCCTGCCCCCCTTCCAACCCCCGCACTCCCTGGCGTTTCGCGTGCAGCCCGCCAGCCTTCCAGGACCTCGAAGAAGAATGGTTGGATCGCTAACTGCAGAAAGGCAACTAGCCCACATTTACCAATTTTACGGGAGATACAAAAAACAGCATAAAACCAGTTTTATGCAATTTTTTCTACTTTTTTGTTATCTAATTATAAATATACTTATTTGATGCTATAAATAAAAATATTTTATGACCAAAGGTCAAGCAGAGAGTATTTATTTTTAAATTCGTACATGTTTTCTTACAGTAAATGAATTTCCTAATGATTTCTTGGATTTTCTTAAATTATTTGTTAAACATTTTAAAAACACATTTTACATTTTGAATGGTCTAAATGCTAAGTAATTTCCATCTTCATGAGATGTTATTGTTGTCGGTCAAAATGCGATTGCCAAAACTACATGTTTTCAGGGATATAGACCAATGTTTTGACGTCATTCTTTTTTTTTTACTTTTTCATATACGTATGTATATACAGATTAATATACAAAGTATAGGAAACGTTATGTAATGCTGCGGCAAATCGACATCAAAATTTCAACGGAAGTACACCTTTTGGGGTTCCCTGATACCGAAAAATGTTTTCTTCAAAACGTCCGTTAGTCCGTATGTCTGCCCGTCTGTGAACACCACTAGCGCCTAAACCATACATAGAATTTTTTCCAAATTGGATATTCCCCCAGTCGATCTTGTTCGTCGCGAGGCGTTGTGATTTTGAAAAAAAAAATCTTTAAAATTTGGGGATACTTTATATAAAGCTGCTACAACCATGGAATATTCGGGATTTTGTCGCAGATTATCTCTCAATCTGCAGTAAGCGGAGAATTGAAGGCGTTGTTAAGCTTGTACTAATATGTGGGCAAGTTTTATTTCTGCATTAAATAATGCATTGACTCGCTCAGAAACCTCCCCGCCAGTAAAATATTTTCTGAAAAGTTGGTCTTTTTGCCTTTCTGCAGTTAGCGGTTCAGTTATTTATGTAACTAGTACAAACAATTAATCTTTGGCGTACGAGTGAAATGTAATTGTGAAGTGAATACGCAAAAGACAATTTTGTACGAGTTGCGTACATTAGTTTAGCGGGATATTATGAAAACTCGCAAATATGTAATCTGGGATACATTCCCAATAAACGAGGCGGCAGCCATGTTGATTCATGTCGTTTCAGTGTTCCGTTTACTTCCGTTTACTTTCGTAACTTACGTTACGTTTCAGTGTTCCGTTCACTTTGCTTTGTCTAGTTAATTGTTTTATACGCTCACGACTCTTGGCGGTAGACGTACGGCAAAGTAGAATATGCCATATTCAAAGTACATTTTACAATAAATATCCAATAAAGTAAAGTTCTAGTTTTCATCCATTAGTGCTGAAAATGTTTTTTAGGTTGAATGATGTGTCGCGTATGCTCAGATCTTGCGAAAAACACTGCCTTATTTACTTGACTTGGAGATGTGACATAAGTAGAATAAATAGTAGTAATTACGAAAACCATCTTATACGCTAATGTACGAATATCAGTTTTACTTTGTCAATTTAGGATGCATCTACTGTAATTTCTTAAGCATGTGAATGCCTTTTTCCGCACAAATCTCTCCTGATATTATTAGATTAGTGCAAGACGTCAAAGCAAAAAATGAACGTTATAGAAGTCTCGAAATGCTAGACGGACGTGAGAGATGGGCGTGCATTCACACCGACAAGTAGAAATATTTAAAGGAGCAATCATGAAATTGCGAACACCGAATCCGATTTATCAGAAGGATAAAATTTCCCATAATCTGAACCACGCTATCACCGCCGCCACCACTACCACCACCTCCACCACCACCATCACCACCACCATTATCACCACCACCACCATTATCACCACCACACCATTATCACCACCACCCCATTATCACCACCATCACCATTATCACCACCAACACAAGTACCATCCCATCCAGCACCAAAACAAGAACCACCACAACCACCGCCACCCTACCGCTACCACTACGACCACCACTTGCCACCCGTCAGCCCCGCATGAGTTGCCGCCACGGTGTCGCTCTGTCTGTGCTCACCGCTTCCGCCCTCGCATCAAGCGCACAAAGCCCTCCTTCGCGCCCCTCCTCCTCGCCGGCGCCGCGCGCGCGGCGCGGGACCAGCCCCCAAGGGCGCGCCGGCCCCCTCCCTGTGTGCACCCCGCCGGCACGCCAAAGCCCCGCCCACGTAGCGCGCGCCCCACACGCCCCCGCGCCACCGCAGCCCCGCCCCCGGCCCCGGCGATGCGCGCCCCCCGGCCCCCCCCCTTCCCCCTTCCCACCGCCCGCTTCACCCGCTTCCCTTCGCTTTGCTTTCCTTCGAACTGCTCCGCTTCCCTCTTCTCTGCTTCGCCCGGCTCCGCTTCCTAATGTTCGGCTTCACCCACTTCGCTGCGCTCTGCTTCCTTCTGCTCTCCTTCAATCTGCCCCGTTTCACTCTAATCTGCTTCTCCCGGCTCAGGTTCCACCTGTACGGGTTCGTCCATTTGGCTGCGTTTTGCTCTGCTTCGCCCTGCATCGCTTCACCACGATCCGCTTCGCCCTGCTTCGCACCGCTTCGCCCAGCTCTGGTTCGCTCCTTTTCGGCTTCACCAACTTCGCTTATCTCTGATTCTTCCCTCTCTGCTTTGTCCAACTCTGCTTTGCCCTGCTCCGCTTCGCCCACTTCGCTTTGCTCTGTTCGACTTCATCCACTTCGATTAGCTCTGCTTCATCCTGCTCTGTTTCGTCCTGTCCCGCTTTGCACTCTTCGCTTTGCTGTGTTCAGATTCATCCACTTCGATTCACTTTGTTTCGACGTGCTATACTCCGATCAACACCAGGCGAATGCCGGAGCTGTACCCTACCAAACGGGCCACGGAGCGCGCGCGATCTGTCCATTCTCTTCCTTGTCCCATCCTCTCCCTTACACACACACTTACACTAACATGAACTACACTACCATATATTGCGTGAGACTGGTCGGGAGATTAGGGCTTCACCCGGCGGTGCTCCGCTGGTTGGAGAGTCCTGGTTAGGGGGAAACCCCACTAGCCGACGGTAGGTCGGCGCCGGATCTCGTCATCCAGCGGGGAAAGATCACCGCCATCCCCCGAGAGAAAAAAACATGCACTTCACTAACGGTACTAATGACCAAAGCAGTTGACGCGCCCGGAAACACCAAAAAATCAATCAATCTAAATGCTATGCTTTGCACTGATCCGCTTCGCGCACTTCGCCTCGCCCTATTCGGCTTCCCCCACTTCGCTTCGCTCTTCTCTGCTTCACCCTCCTCGCCCGCTTCGCTTCACTCCGTCCAGGGTCGCGTCGCTTTGCTTTGATCCGCTTTGTCTCGTTCGGCTTCGTTCCGCCCCACTTCGTCCCGTTTCTCTTCGCCCTGCTCCACTTCCAACTTTTAGTCACATACCCTTGTGTGATAATTTGTACTTCTTCTAATAACTTGTCACCGCAATCTCAAATTTTTCGCTTATGTTCTTCTTTCTAGTGTTCTCTTCGTCTTGAACTCATATTTTTCATTTTTTTTCACATCACGATCGTGTTGCAAGCGCAAGCTATCATATCCCGTGATTAATGCAGTTTTGTAAACGCACGGAAAAGTAGACACGCGGAATCATGCGCGCATATCCCACCACGATGTGATGTCACCTACACATCTCTTTCGTCTTTTTCCAAATATGCAACATGAAAGATAAACAGTGGTTAGAAGTGACCTTGTGAAATGCAATACATATTTGATGTCCGTGTTGTTTCCGTTCTCCTTACTCCAGCATGTGTCTGCGTCTCGTATACTTTACAAGGTAGTCAGATTTCTGCGATCTAAAATGAGAAGATACTTAACTCGTGATACATATTTTCCGGGAGAACATAGCCAAGGACGCCCAGCGCTTGTTTTCCAATGAGTGTGCCTTTGCTCACAGGGTCGTTCCTTTAAATACGTGAGCGCATGGGCATCTGCGCCGACTAGCGGGCGGGCGGAAGAACGGGCGGACGGACAGACGGAAGGACGGACGGGCTCGGCGGACGGTCGGACGGTCGGACGGTCGGACGGACGGCGGACGGCGGACGGTCGGACGGTCGGACGGTCGGACGGTCGGACGGTCGGACGGTCGGACGGTCGGACGGTTGGACGGACGGTCGGACGGTTGGACGGACGGACGGACGGACGGACTGGCGGCAGGACGGACGGACGGGCGGCAGGACGGGCGGCAGGACGGGCGACAGGACGGGCGGCAGGACGGGCGACAGGACGGGCGGCAGAACGGTCGGATGGTCGGGGGTTAAAGGGCGAAGGAACGGCTGCCGCCTGGGGCGGCGCACTTGACCTCCGCGCCCGTGCGCCCGCATCGCCCGCCGAGGGCGCGCAGCCAATCGGCCTCCCCCGGCGCGGCGCCGCCGCTTTGACGCGCAAAGGCTTCGCTCTGCGGCAGACGCGCGCCGCGGCGAAGTCGCGCCTTTGCACCGACAATGGCTGGATCAGGGCGAAAAGTGCACACGGCGGCTGGAGATAAAGAGTGTCTTCAACAGAAAAGCGGAAGGAAATCTGCCATATGCAACATTTGATTTTCGTATTTCTACACAACTTCGGTATTTAGTAAATACTATTGTATACAATTTCCCCCCACAATTATTATTATTATTTATTATTATTATTATTATTATTATTATTATTAATTTGATAATTATTACTTTTAACTGTCGTTCTTCGTAGGTTTGTTTAAAATGTCTTGTCTGAAGCAAATTTTACTCTATTCACTACAATTCATTGGCTGAATCATAATCTTCAAATCCGCCACCTGAATCCCTGAACCTAATAAGACATTATGGTAAATACATTTTTATTTAAACTATTAGAAAGCCAACAACAGTAAACAAATTAACTAGTGCAAAGCACTAACAGCAGCCTACATTTTTTTGAATTTTGGGTTGCACAAAGTAGACTACTAATCTCACAGGCTCTTTCTGCAATTTAAACAACATCGATATCTTTATTATAAACCATTCTGTTCACAATTTTTCACTTTTAGAAGCAGTACAGTGCGTTTACACGAAACATAAAAATGCCATGTTTATCCAACCAGAAGAATCTTCTTTTAAAATGTAAAGCTTCAGCTTGGTAACTTAATTTCTTGAATGCCTAAATAACATAGGGTTGCATAAAATCTCAGTTTTACTTCTCCAAAATAGTGCTAATAATGGATATCACTGATTAAAGAAAATAGGTAGGTTTGTTACATAGTTTATTAACAAATGGCGCTGATGATTTTCTCGTTGAAAAATGTAAAATGTAGGCTCACGAAATGAGTTCTTCTCACATTAAATCACGCATCGCCCTGTGAACTTCCATTCCCAATGTCCGAAAACACATGCCAGCGCGCAAATCCCACCGCGCGTAAAGGCAAAGCAAATTTCCGCTCCTCATTACCATTCGTGGAAATTCTTTTCTGGTTCCAAACTCAGCATTCGCTTCTTTGCGGCCATGTTTGTTCGTCTTCGCCCGGTCAACTGCTGGCGCATTCCGCTAGGTACACATTTGGCCGTCGGGAGTGCTGCGTTTGCCGTACGCTGAAGGTTCGGCAGTGAAAAACGTAACTGCTGAGCTTTTCGGCTTATTCACGAGTCCGGTAAGCAAAAACACTTCGAACGCCGCAATATTGGAGTTCGCTCTCTTTCCTGCCAATTAAACGACAATCCCAATAGGCCACCAGTCATTATGCGATAAAAAGGAATGTTTGCATTACAGAAGGCTCAAACGAACAAGTTTCTTATCAGAAATGAACGCCAAAGCCGAATACGTTCGACTACGATAAATCGGAAGTCTCCGATGTAGAATCTAATTTCAGAATCTCGTCTACTATTTAAATGTGCGACATCGCACTAGCGTCATGGAGCGTCAAGTCATCGCACTAGCGTCAAGTTTAGCGGGGAGAAAAGAAATCGCTTCTAACATTGAAACCGTTGCTCACATTGTCTTCTTATGTGCTAATCTGCGTTGACCATTTGTACTAGAATATTTCTATAAAAGTGTTTGAGACGAATTATTTCTAATAACGAAATAAACGCTCAATGAGGAATGTTTGGTTGAAAAATGTCAGTTTAGTTTCCACAAAATGCAATTGTGAATTTCACGTTTTTTAAAAGTGAGTAATAACTATAATCGAAAACAATTGCAAATCGAATACAATTACTAGTGGGATTCACGCATCTCTGACAGTACAGCCAGGTCTTATTAACGTATGCTCGACATAGTGACCACGGACGTTCCGTGGATTCTCGTTCGTAAGTATAATATTGGGCATTCCAAACATGTTTCTGTTTCATTCATGCGGAGGTTCGTGAGAAACAGTGCATTACAGCTCTTGAGTTTGGCTTTCTTGGAAACACTAATTAACAAATGACGTCTCCAATTACGATATAAGAGACCTAGTTTTTTTACAGACCATTTCATACAATCATGTTTAACGCAGATACGAAAAGCACTCCGCTTCCAATGCGCTGAACATTGAAGACGTCTCTGTAGTGCCAGAAATTTGCGATTTATTTATCCTATCATCAATTGTACATGTCCTTATTAATTTGAATATATTTTATTATTACAAAACAGCAAACGAGGTAATAGTTACATCAATATGTGTTTATGTACAGTTGAATATGATTCCCATGAAAGTTCTTCTGTCTTATTGATGTCGTATATGTAGGTACAAAGTACTTTATTGTACGTTAAAATTTATAAAGTTGTAGGAAGTAGAGTATTGGAGACGTGAGCTTCACGTCTTTGAAAACGCGAACAAACAAGCGACGCCACGAATGATATCGCGAGGGAAGCGGTGATTTCACAGACCATAACGCGCCATCATGTCGAACGCCCAAATGAGCCGCACCGGGCGGCCCGCGGGCTGCCCGTTGCAGGCGCCGCCGCCTGATTTACTGTACAGCCGCCGCCGTTCCTCACTCGCCGGCGGCGTGTCTGAAGGCGACCGCGCCCGCGCGTCGAATCGACGACATTGTCTGAACGCGCGCGGCCGCTCGGGGCGCGGGCGGGAGGGGGCGTGGTTCGAGGCGCGGTACTGCACGGCTCGGCGACGCGCCGGCCGCGCCGGCGGGCGTCCGCGCACTAAATTAAGTTTAACGTTATTCCGCCCGTGACTTTAATAGTCGCAGCTGCGGCGTGGCAGATGTCAGGCGCCGGGCGCGCCGAGAGAGGTGTACACAATGCGAGGCCGGGGGTGGGGGTGGGGGTGGGGATGCCGCCCCCGGCGGTGGGAGGAAGGGGTCGGCGACGAGGGGCGGTTGCAACCTCGCACCCGCAGAGCGGGGCGTGGTCTATATTGACAGAATGCATGCATACTAATGGACAATTGTATCACGCGGGCCTGCCGGCGTTGGCCTGTCGATCATAGTAATGGCTTGCGGTCGCCCATAACGACCATGTGCTAGTAATGCCTGCTCTATGTTCAATGGAATGCAAATTGGGGCTGCCGCGCGCGCGCGTCGCGTCTGAAGAGGCGACGCAAGAAGAGGCAGCGGGGGCGGGGGCGGGGCGGAGAGCAGATGGAGGCGACGTGCAGTGGATACGGCGAGGACAAGGGCTGGACATCAGTAGTCGCACACACTCTGAACGTGGCAGTGGCTGTGACGAAGGCGGAGATCGTGTCGTGGGCATCGGTTGGGTTTGGAATAAGAGTTGGGATGGTACAAGCGATTGAATCTGGAAAATGTGTGACACTGAATGGGACGCAGGCGGGGACCGTGTCGCGGACAGCGGTTGGGTTCGGAAAGTGTGGTGATTCACTCGGCGGTGCCTGACGGACAAGCGATTGAATTTGCGACTGCGGCGGAGGCTGGAGCGAGAACGGTAGAGGAATTGGTCCATGTGGCTGAGGATGGTGGTGTGCAGTGGCGATGGCGGCAGCGGTGGCTGTGACCAGGTGGCCATGGGGGTTTGGGCGGCCTGGGGGGCGTGGGGCGGTGGTGGGAGGGGGGGAGGCGGTGAACATATGGCGGAGATGTGCAGTGGTGGTGCCGCATGTGGAAACTGACGAAGCGGTGGTGGGAGGGGTGAAAGCGAGAGTGACGTCAGAGCGAAGGAGAAGTGAGACCAACGGAGAAAGATGTCGCAACGGTGATTGAAAGGACGTTTAGAAATGAGCAACGAATGGTGTTCTGGAGACTTCAACAAGTGCCAACAAGTATGTTTGGCCAGGCGAGGGAGAGTGAGATTTACGGTGTATCTGATTGAAATGACACTTAACACTAGAACTCACGCGACTGAATTTGAGACGTAAACATGCACGTGGGGTGTATTCTGCCCCAAAATTTACGTCATTAATTCTACAATATAAATTAATTCACAATTTTCGGGTTATAAAACATTTAACTCACGTGCGAATGCTGTGATTACATTTGATTAGTAAAATTCGAATCTGATCATTTCTGCTAAAATGGAAGATACCGTCATTTGCTTTCTCGTAAAAGGTTTGCTTGTACGTCACAAGTGGTTTCAAGTCTTATGAATGCAAAAGGAAACGTTGCGTAACATGCAAATGCCCCACTTGATGTCAATGAAGTTGTGTGAGTGCACTGTAGGAATACATCCAGAAATGTACCGGAAATGGGAGGCCGTAAAACATTAATTGTGCTTTTAACATAGAAATGAAATGTGTTGAGGGTATTTCATCTCAGCACGTGTGATCAATGGATAAGTGAGACTATTAGATGAACTGAAGGAATGCAAGATGGAAGAACCATGCTTTTGGGCTGAAGACTGCGAGTAGCAAAAACATAGTGGGATTTCTGAAATTGAGAATTGAAAATTGTTCATGAGGTATTAAAAAATTAAATATGTATTTGATACTTACGTAATACAATCGCATTCACAAGAAAAGACAAAAAATAATTTAGAGGTTGCTGCCAAAATTAGATCGATTTATCCGTTGGGATAGATCACATGTAAACTAATTTATTTATTTTATCTGAAGCCATTATTTGATAATATTTTTAGCAATAAGGCGAACGTTGTATTTTTTGTTACAGTTAATATTTCTAGATTCTTCATAAATTTTTAAATGAAATAGGTTGTGTTTCATTTGTGACATTACATGTTATTTATTTTCGTTATTTATTTTCTCAATAAAAAACAACTTCAATATGATGAAATATTTTCTGAATTTCTTTCATTTCTCTGACGAAGCACTTTTGAACTACGCTAACTTTGATCATCCTCAGGAAAATCTTACAGGCTTTTCTTGCGAAAATAATTCAGCAGTTTCAGAAGAACAACGAATATCCTCATAATTTACGTCTTCACGGTTCATGCTCCATCGTGACGCTTTGTTCAATTTTGAAAAGCTCATTGTAGCGCTAGAAATCTAAAGAGTTTAACCAGGAATTTATGAAATGTTGCCTTTTATACAAAGGACGTCCAAATGCGGCTCTTCAAACGGTTTGGACGTGTCCATGGCAGACGTTATCTTGTGAACTCGCCGTGCGTTTTGCCCTTTATCGTTCCCACCAGCGTGCCTACCTTTCACTCCCACACAGCTCTTACAAACAGCGCATCGGTTTGTGCTACCCCTTTGCCCCATCGCCCCTTCGCCGACCCCTCTGGACCCGGCGTTCCCGTCCCCCAGCAATCCCCGCCGCCCCAGCGGTCCCCGCCACCTGCCGGGTCCGCCCTTCCCGTCATCTAGGCCATCCCGGCCGTCCCCGCCGTCCCCGCCGTCCCCGCCGTCCCGCCGTCCCCGCCGTCCCCGCCGTCCCCGCCGTCCCCGCCGTCCCCGCCGTCCCCGCCGTCCCCGCCGTCCCCGCCGTCCCCGCCGTCCCCGCCGTCCCCGCCGTCCCCGACCTTCCCATCGCCTAAGCCATCTCGCCGCCACAGCCGTCACTGCCGCCTCAGCCGCCCCCGCCGCCCCAGTGCTCCGCCGCCCCAGCGGTGCCCGACGCCCCAGTCATCCCCGCCAACTTTCCCGCCGCCCCCTCCCGCCCCAACTTGCCGCGCCCCGCCGGCATGGTGTCCCGTCGCCAACCCGGTCGTATCGCCCCCCCCCCCGCCGCCGCCGCCCCTTGCCGCCCCCCGGGGCCGCCCAGCTACACCACATCGCCACACTGGAATCAGAGCACGTACAGTCGACTCCAGACACAGTGGACTCGGATATTGTGAACGTTCAGTTACAGTGAACCAAAGTGACACGTCCCGATTCACACATAACAAACTAAAGACCTGCAGAAGCAAAAATGCCGCTGATCAAAACCATATACACCGGGAGCGGTAGCTCACTGCATTAACTGATGTCACGCAGCGCCTCTCACCGGGAGGTCCTAGGTTCGAGTCCTGACGGCGGCAGGATTTTCGACATTACCTTCGTAGCTAGATCAAATTCAGTTGCTGTCTGGAGAATTCTGGCGGCCGGCTGCTCTGATCAGTAGTTTTCCGTGGTTTCTCCGATCAACACCAGGCGAATGCCGGAGCAGTACCGTGCCAAAAGGGCAACGGACCGCGCGCGATCTGTCCTTCCTCTTCCTTGTCCTATCCTCTCCCCTTAAACACACACTTACGCTAACATGCACTACACTGCCACATATTCCGGGAGACCGGTCGGGAGCTTAGAGCTTGTCCCGGCTGGAGCGGAGCCTCGCTGGTGGGAGACTCCTGGTTAGGGGGAAACCCCATTAGCCGACGGTAGGTCGGCGCCGGATTTCGCCATCCAGCGGGGGAAGATTACCGCCATCTCCGGAGAAAAAGCATGCACTACACTAACGGGACTAATGATCAAACCCGTTGACGTGCCCGGAAACACGACAAAATCAATCAGTCAATCAATAAAACATTTTACAATGTAGTACGCACGCTGATCAAGAACAACGAAAATCTCGTATGATGCTGCAGAAGTTAAATATTTCAACAATATGTCATCATGAATACTTCAAAAACATAGTATAGTGTATACGGATATACAGAAAAAATATTCTCTAAATATTAATAACATAAAAAAACTCGCTGTTGCGCATCGACTAAATATTTAAAAGGAAAAAGTATCTTCCTTGGATTCTGCCGTCGCATGATGTCATCAGTGGCCAATGAGTCTGAGAATTTAGTAATTTTACGAAGTTTGAGAATGAGCGTAATTTTTTTCATTTTTTCGTCAAAATCAAAACTGTTTGGTTGGTTTTCCTGGGTGGCTGACACTTTAAGAGAGAGTTGGTCGGATACCGAACAATTTTCATTTGATTCCCGATTGCTTAATTTCGATGGTTTTAGACATTGTGTTAATTAATTAGACATAAACACCAGATGATTTGGAAGCCGTGAACTCTTCACATAAATTGGAGACAACGTAGGAAGTTCTGCAAGTTCTGGACTGCTACTGTTTTAGGATAGGCATCTTTCCAAAAGTAGACTTTACTGTAACGTAGACAGTATTATCATCACCACTTTGTCGCATTTACCATTACTTTCCTCAGCTCCACCTGTACTCTGCTCTCGTCGTCACCATCGCCCCCACGGTCTCCAACCTCCATGTATTTTCACTAATATCATATCACCATCCCATCCACCACCATCATCATTCCCACAAGTACCATCACCCACACGACCAACATCACCTGCCTCACCAGTACCTGCAACACTATCATTATCATCTACACCATCATGAGCACTTTTTACACTACCACCATCATCTACACCCCCACCAATATCCCTTCCAACCATACACCATAGACACTGCCATCGCCACCACTTTCACCACCACCACCACCACCACCACCACCACCACCACCACCACCACCTCTACCAAAAAAACACATATATACCTATCGCTTCTTGGTGGACCAAATAGTACTACTACTAACATCGTTTGGAACAATAGTACCGAATGTAGTACCGACAGTAGTACAGAATGGAACAATAGTACCTACAGGCCTGTACTCCTACTCCGAGCATTCTCAGTTTCACCCCAATCCGCACATTCTCTGCCGCGTCACCCCTCCCTTGCGGCGTGCAACCCCAACCCCTGGCAGGAAGGGGCCCTCCTCGCCTCGCCTCGCCGCCGCAAACACAGCCGCCGACAAAGGGAGCGCAAAATGAGTTTTGTGGCCTCAGGTGAACAGAACAGGAACCGAATCCCTTTTTTCTTGCGCGCGCAGCCGTGGCGCCGCTGTTTTTCCGGTGGCGGCGCGGACGCGGGCAGCGGGCGCTCGGCGCATTTGGACCGGAAACTGCGCTCACCTGGCGCGCCACGTGCCAAAGACGCGCGCCTGGCCGATGCGCGCGCACTGCGTTGGGCCCATGGAGCCCACGTCTCTCGACGCTAACAGTCATTCAGGTGGAAGGAGGAGCTAGAAGCAAGATAAGATAACCAATAGGCTTTAATTTTCAGGTTTTTATGTTATTGTTAGTGAATAACTCACTAGAAATTAGTGAATAATTCACTATACTTTAGTCTATAACTCACTATACGTTAGTGAATAACTCACTATACGTTGGTGAATAACTCACCAGAAGTTAGTTAATAACTCACTATACTTTAGTCTATAACTCACTATACGTTAGTGAATAACTAACTGTATTTGAGTCTATAACACTATACATTAGTGAATAATTCACTACACGTTGGTGAATAACTCTTTAGAATTTAGTGAATAACTCTTCAGAATTTAGTGAATAACTCTTCAATACGTTAGTGAATAACTAACTGTATTTAAGTGAATAACTCACTAGAAGTTAGTGAATAACTCACTTGAAGTTAAATGAATAACTAACTAGACGTTAAGTGAATAACTCACTAGAAGTTGTGAATAACTCACTAGAAGTTAGTGAATAGTTCACGTAGTAAGTAGTATTAGATGTTTGTTAGAACTGAAAAACAACACTTTATTTGTGCAATTAGGATCAATTCCCGAAAGAAAATCGCAGCAAGGAAGAGCGCTACCTCACTATGAGAACGTAGTCAGAGCCCTTTTGGATGATAATTTTGAAGAATGCATTAGAAGAATCGCATCATTAAATGCCCTGCGGGTTCGCAGGACATCTAATAGACTTAGGAATTGTGGAAAGTTTCAATAGAAAAAGTTTATTCCAAAAGCTGCAGATCTGCAGCTTTAAAGCAATGAAGTATTTCTGAAAATAATTTCGCATGTATATTGAACATAAAGGACGACACATTGAATATTTCCTTTAAATAATATAACCATACATTATAATTGTTATAATAATAATAATAATAATAATAATAATAATAATAATAATTTTCATGGTTGATGATTGAATAAAGTTAATAAATTTGCGAACACACGTTTTTGTCAAGTGACTACGGCCCACGAGTATAGCTAATGGGGAACAAAAATCCAGATAGGTTTTAAAAAACGTAGTTTAATTTTGTATTGTTTTAAACACATAGCTAATTATGTTTCAAGGCTAAATTAGAATATTTTTGATTAATGAAGATTTTAAAAACATTGAAATTTAGGCCAAGGTTATTTTTTGTTAGTACACTTGTCTCTTAATGTAGTAATTTCTTTACCGTATTGAAAAGAATATAAGACCTTCTCCCTACGTGAAAGTCCTGATTTTATACACGAAATATGCGCGTGTGTAATACCGTATCCTAGGTTCGTTGATCATCAGGGACCATCGTTTTTCGTACAGTATTCAACCGTATTCTGCTTAGTATACCACATAATATTACTGAAGAACTGGTGTAAAAAGTTGTTACTGGTTTAGTACGCGAAAATTTGACTTTAAGGACGGTTAATAGTGACTTATTTAACAACTCAGTTAACTGCAATCGAACACAGAGCAGGGAAAATGTCATGAGTGCAAATACAATTCTGCTACTAGAATTAACTCGCCAGCTCAAATAGTTAATCGAAAAAGTCCGAACTCGCTCGACCGTTGACCAGAGAATGTATGAACCGATAAGATAGTTACGGACATTTATTCGGAAGGCTACGAGTGAGGAAGGTTGCTGGAGATCAAAGGTGTGCCACGCAATATTCGGCTGATTGATGAAACGAACCATAATGCATCTTCCGTAGTTAAAATAAATAAGGATTCAATGGTAGATAATATGTTATATAAAGTACAATATAACTAAGGGTTCATTTATTAGAAATATGATGACTGATAAGAGTCGTAACGTGTGATGAATCATCACGTGCACGAAACTAAATATGCATGCAATATTTGGAGTTGTGTGTCTTCTTTCATGTTTAAGAATTACAATGATATTTTATGATTATAAGTAGAGCTTGTGCTTATATTATTATAATTTTTTGAATTAATATTATTTGAATTGTAAATTATCGGATACAAATCGTAACTTATAACATAGAAAACTGAAGACGAAATAGGATGACCATGGTGTGAGAGGCGGACTGAAGCATCATGAGAATTTATTGTCATGCAGAAAGCGTATTTTTATTTATGGTGTTCTTTAATATGTGTATTTTATAATTTTGTGCAAAATTATGGTACGAAGTTTTCTTTCTCGCCTAGTATTTACGAAATTTCATATAAAAGTTTTGCTTTAAAATCGGAGAAAAAAACATGCTCGCTGCTGGCTTCATTTCTTTCTACTGTGCGGCTGCATGGTTCCAGCCCATCACTAGCAAATGCTGTGTGTCAGGTGTAACGTTTAATTCAACGAGATACAAATCTACTCGTCAAGTGCTTAATTTGCCGTAAGCATCGAACTGACAATTTGTTCATACCTTCACGTCTCTTTGATGGTTATTGATGTGACACACCACAAGCATCGTAAATCACAAATGCCACTGTGTTTTTTTACCCTCCGCTGCCAACTGCCTATAAAATACTAACGCTTAGTTTTTGCATCTCTGTTTCAGGTATGTGCGGCATTTCATATCTCTACGTCGCTCCTATGGAGGTACTCTCAAGGTTGGTGCATAAATTACCCTACTAATTGAGCGTGCGTAGCGTATGCGGAAGATATGAAAATAGATTTTGTTCGACATTGGCTTCCATATTTCAGCTCGTTTATTGCGGGGCGTATCTGTGTCGCCATCGCCAAGGCTCACGTTCGCGCTCGCGAGGGGGCGTGGCAGGAGCGTAGCCGCGTGCGGCGGGCACGCCCCCCCTCCCCCGATCCTTCCCCCACCCCCGGCCGTCGCCGGAACACGCCGTGCAAAGGCAACCGAGCTCGACGCGGAAAAATCCCGTTCTGCCGCTCGTGATTTATCCTTGTACGGCGCGCGCGGCGCGTTCAAAAGTTCCGTATGACTAATACGGTTCCCGAAAGTTGCGCGCGGGGGACGGGAAGGAGGAAGCGGACGGGCGGGGAAGGGGGAGGGGAAGGCGTGGGCGCTTTGACGCCGTCGAATATTTACAAACACGTTAGGAGTTACGAGGAGTTTAGCGAAGCGCGTAAAGAACCCGGGGTGGGGTGGGAGGGGTAGCGAGGCAACGAGGCCGCGATTGCGTCGGTCGGCGGTGGGAGCGCCGGGGCACCGGAATCGGTCGTGGTCGGTTCCGCCGCTGACTTACGTTCCTGACCTAGTTCGAGGGCGGGGGCGCGCGACGCGGCCAAATGCGCCGTTCTGTATGCGAGGGTAGGTGGCGCCCTCGGCGGGGGGTGGCGGGGGTTACGGCGGCGACCCTTCGCCTCGACCCCGCTCCCCCTCCTCCCCCCCACACACCCTCGCGGCAAGGGCACGGCTATTGCGGGCACCTGGCGCGGCCGAGCCTTCGCCCCTCCCCTCTGACTTGTACCCACCCCGCCTCGACCACGCCGCCGGCCGCGACGGCTTAGCTGCGCTATCTGCAACACCCTCCGTCTTCCGCATATTATACGGCATAACTCGGCGGCGGGCGCTTCCGCGCCAGCCCCGGCCGCGGCCCCGCCTAAGCCTTCCTGCTAAGCGCGCGCGCAAAGCCCGGGCCCTTCCCTCGGGCGCTGCCTCCGCCCCTCCCAAACCCTCCCCGCCCTACCGAGCCCCTCAGCGACCATCCCAGCCACTCCCGGCCTCTTCCAGATCCTCCTCGCCCCACAGAGCTCCTCCGCGACCCTCCCCCTCCCTCCCCGTCTTTCCCACACCCTCCCCGCCTCCAGAGCCCCTCCGCGCCCCTCCCAGCCGCTCCCCGGCCTCTTCCCAGACCCTCCTCGCCCAACCGAGCCTCTCCGTGACCCTCCCACTCCCTCCCCGCCCCCCCCCCCCCCCTCCTCCCACACCCTCCCCGCCTCACAGAGTCCCTCCTTCTCCCCCCCCCCGCAGAACCTCCGCTGTTCTCCTCTCCTCCCAGGCACTCCATGACTCTCCTCGCCTCTGCGCTGCTACCTCTTAACCTCTTTCTCTCACCCTCTCGCTCGCCGCCGGTCGAGGCAGCGAGCGCCGTGCAATTTGGGTCCTAATATTGCAAGGGTCTTTTACAGCGGAGGCCGATAAGGGGAGCTGTGGTGCAGGGCGAATGTGTGGGTGTGTCCGAAATTATTCAATCCAGTCTCATTTATTCTGCATTCTCCTCGTGTTGAAGCGATAAAATTTACTCGTAGTAATTGAAAAGTGACGTTCCTCCTTCTTCTGTTTTACAACATCTGAAGTTGTTCATATTAAAAATATAAATAACATAGGATAATTTATTTTTAATTTATTATTAAAATCGTTAACCTAAATTATATCACCGAAAGGTCTTAACAATAATGACTTAAAAGTCATAATGAAATTGAAGGGGACATTTATGTAGATCCATGCAATAGTATCGTAAATAAAATTAAAGTATTGGAAATATTTAATGTAACTTACAAATGCAGGTTAAATTAAACTTCTGAAAAGTTTATTTGTGCTTTGTAAACTGCAGTTTCACTTTTGTACACTTTTCAGTGATGCACTTCAGTTTTTAAAACAAAACGAAATTAGTAACGTGCTCAAACAGCACATATTTTCTTGCATTATTTGTAAAATTTACAATTTTCGAAAATTGAAAGAGTTGAAGAAAAATCTGACCTGCTCCCTTTTTGTAAACATACGTCGCTTAATCACCAAATTCATATTTTGCCCGGGCTGTTTGTTTGTCCTTTTGTATGATAATATTAAAAGATATCGGTGAAGGGCTAGAATGGTTGATAAAGAAAATAGATATTTTCAAACACTCAAATCGTTTTTTTCGTTTATTCTTTTTTGTATGTATTCGTCAAAATTAATGATGACCAACAAATTCATGCGTGAAAGCGATCATATTGTAGTTTGTAATGAAAACCTAATGAAAAATGATAACCCGAATGAATAACAAGCAGATGGAGCACTTATGAAATTATAGATTTTTGGTATAAAGAAAAGTAACATAAATACTTTCGAAAAGAGAAACATAAATCGCGGTACTGGACGGGTCAACAGTGTCATATGTTCACGATCGGAAGCCCCGTTGTGCCTCCGTGCGCGCGCAGCTCAAGAAGGAAATGTTGCGTTATTCATACCGCAAAAGTAGCGGGTTGTGTTGCGAGGCGCTCCGGCGCGGCGACAGGGAAAAGCTTTCCAGGTCGAGCCTACTGTCCTCTCGCAGCGATTCCCGGGCGCGGAATCCGTAAACACTTCCAATTTTTCGCAGAAATACTGCCGGAAAGTGTTGCGAACCGGAGTTCCGTGAAAACCGGGTATTACAATTAATCGTTCGTACACCAGCATTCATAACCAGGACGCACTGATTTCTTCTATAACCACCAACAGATAGTGAGCACCGATTGAAAATTTGAGCTGCTTTTGGATCTTAGAAAAAGCACTGTGCAGAACTGTGTATCTTTAACGCCATAGTCGACATTTTAAAACACGTTTTTGAGCGATTTTACGGAAAATCACCTTCATCGTGGACAACAGAACTGGAAAAAACTGATTTTTATATTTACAATGTAAAATGTTTATTTATTGCGTTTTGTGTAGAAGTGAAGAGCACGTCAAATTATGACTATAAGTTCTGTTGCTTAAATATAATCTGCTGATAAAGGGTCATACAAACCCGATCATCCTACACGGCGAGTGGTGCGTGATTATGCAAGTAAAAGCATGGTGTTAGGTATTCGGCAACACATCGCGGTTTGATTTATGAAATTATAAAAGTCAAGCTCATATTACCCTTATTATTCCCTCGATTTCGGCTATTGGAGGTAGGTAAAATAACTTTTTCCTCATATTCATTTCCATCGTCACTACCTGTGAATCACGGCTAAGTCCTTTAGTATCATTTTGCTTGCTCTTCTGCTTTTCTTCCTTTCAGAATTCCTTCATTATTTTCTTGAATTTCCTCCCCATTCCTTCTGCTCGCATATTAGTTACTCATTATTAATTTTTTTAACCTCTGGAATTCAAAGATCTAGCATGATATGCTTATATCGCAGATATCTATAACAATAACAATTGTTGGTAACAGTATGTCGGAGATGGTAACGACAACAGTAGGTCAATATTACGCCAGGAAAATTGCAACATATCTTTAATTTGTCAATGTACATCGACGCGTTACATCTCTATCCCGGCCTTCCGTTCTCTCGCCGGGCGAAGCGGCCGCCTCTTAATTCCGCCCACGCGCCTGGAGCGGGGCTGGGGCGCGCCGCCACGCGCGGCAATTCACCAAATGGAAGCTTCTAGTTCGCGGGCGCCGCTCTTCCCTCGCGCGCCTTCGCATCCCCCGCCCCGCCCCGCCCCCGCCCGCCCTGTCGCTTGTTTAATTAAGATAGAGAGGCGGCGGTCGCGGCCGCCGATGTACGCGTCTATCTCCAAATGAAACGTCGGCGGCCGGCGCAGTAGGTCACTCGTCCCGCCCCGCACCGCCCCGCGCCCCACCGCGCCGCCCGGCCTTCCAAAGCCCGTCTGGGCCAAAGCCTGTCTCCCGCCCGCGCTCTCGCCCACCCACCCTATCGCCCATTCACCCGCCCTCCCGCCAACCTGCCCAACTACACGACACCTCCACTGTCCGCCAGCCCAAATGTCTCCCAGCCTAACTGCCCGCCAGTCCAACTGCCCGCCAGTCCAACTGCCCGCCAGCCCAACTGCCCGCCAACCCAACTGCCTGCCAGCCCAACTGCCTGCCAGCCTGACTGCCTGCCAGCCCGACTGCCCGCCAGCCCGACTGCGCGCCAGCCCGACTGCGCGCCAGCCCGACTGCGCGCCAGCCCGACTGCCCGCCAGCCCGACTGCCCGCCAGCCCGACTGCCCGCCAGCCCGACTGCCCGCCAGCCCGACTGCCCGCCAGCCCAACTGCCCGCCAGTCAAACCGACACCCTACACTGCCCGCCCTTATGCTGAACTGCAATCCCCTCCACCAGGATTTTTCTCGCGACAGCCTTCTCGCCCTTATCTCCAACGTCTTCCTCTTACTCCCCCTCCTGCGGCCGCTCTCACGCCCTCGTTTCGCCCATCGTCTCAAACATCCGATCATTCCCACACGCGTCCTCTCACCCACCCGCTCGCCGGACTTCGCTTCTCCACTGCCGACCTCTCTTCCACTCGCACTCCCACACGTGTACGCTCTCGCCCTTTTTCCCCTCCCTCGAGCAGTTTCGCCGCGGCCCCGCTCGCCCACTCGGCGCGTCGCGGGGAGGCGCCCGCGTGCCCGCCCGCCCCAGCGCCACCGCGGCGCAGTGCCGCCGCCTGTTGTGTATCTTGTTCCGGGAGTGCCAATTCCATTTGCGGGAGATATTGCATCTCTCGGAGCGCGCGCTGTGGCGCAAGCTGCAAGCCCTCGCGGGGGCGAAGAGGTCGCTGGACTGGAAGTTCCGCGCGGACTCGAACGCTGCAACTTTACGCGCTGAGAGCTCTACCGGAAGTGACTTAAACTCTTATCGATATGTCATTGCTAAGTGTTTAGAAGGTCCGCAAAACGTTCAGGTGCAAGTTGACGCTAGACAAATGAAAACGGGTCTTCCAGAAAACAGACTAATAATGGATGTAATGGTCTATATTGGTATAGATTATGCCGGAGAAGATATTCACATAGCATTGAATAATGACATAACGTGTCAGGGAACTATTATTGTTCGAGGATTTTTCACGATACATTGAATTTTGAATACGATGAACTTTCCGGCATTTTCGGAGTAAACCAATGGTTGCATTTCACTTCATTGTACACAAGATATTGGAGCTTAGCAATCAGTATTGTGCGGAGAACGAAATTGTAAGCCGAAGAAGTCGCGGTACTGATATGCTACATGTAGGTGCTTATATTAATATCAAAAGTGACAAATGCTTTAGTTAATGTTGTAATTTGAAACACTAGAGTACTGATGTAACGCATACTTACATGTAACGAAAAATACATAATGGATGAAATACTAATCTCGAAAAGTTAGTTGGATTCGTGTAACCATTCATTACTTAGTAAATCACTATTTTAAAAGTGAAAAACATATCGTACTGAAACTGAACTTAAAATAAAATGGGTGAGAACTTTGCAATTTATCATACAGACTTGGTACTGTCCGTGCGTAAGCATTCTACATGTATTCGTATAAGTTCTATTCTATTAACAAACAGAATTACTTTTATTGTTTTCATGGTATCTGGTGAGACAAATTCTATTATCATTGGTCCTGTTAGAGTAGTGAATGGTTTTATCCTGGGAGTTGGTGATATTTCTCCCTCCAGTATAATGTGATATCCTCGCCGATAAACGTTGCAAGGCGTCTCTGCCAAAAAGTCAGTCCCAGTCGGGACTATATCCATGCGCCCAGCGCATCTCCTGCAATGCGTGGCAAGTAATTGAATGTTGTGTGATTTGAGTGTGTGAATGAGAGGATTGGAGGATGAGAAGGAAGAGAAAGAAAAGATCGCGCGTGGTTCACGGTCCATTTGTTAGGATTGAGCTCCGGAATTTGCCAGGTAGTGTTCAGAGAAGTCATAGAAAATTACCTATTAGAGCAGCTGACTGATAAAATTATCCTCCAGACAGCGGCTAAATTCGACCTAGCTATTGTCAAAAATCGACCACCGTCGGGACACGAACCCTAGGCACTGCAGTGGCATCAGCCAATAACTCAACCAGGAAAAATACTTAGACTCGTGTGAACAAACAGTCCAGTACAGCAAAGAGATAAATTTAGTTGTATAAATGTTTTCGAAACGCTGCCTGTGTCTGGCAACCTGTGAAACCAAATATATTAATAAACGTAGTGGAGTAAAAATGTAATAAGATGGCGATTCTACGTAAGAGACGACGGCGAAAAATTTATTTATTGCAGTATCCCCAGGATGTATTTAAAACAACGGTTTTGGTAGACAAAAATATAATTAAAGTAGGTTAAACATTTGATGAAACAAAACAACTTGATGAAAGATGGCATGTTCCACATGTATATCTGAAAAGAATATACAGTGCATTTCTATTTGTTTTCGAAAATACAATTGAAATGCAACTAGTCGAGATAATTAAAGCTGAGTTAATGAAACTTACAAAATAATAAGACCATTAATTATTCAAGAATTACTATTTGCTTTTTATAGCATTTGTTATAACAGTTTCCTACAATACTTCGAAAATGGAGATATTAACTACGTTTATGGGAAAACGTACTTACGCTGTTACTGCCACAAACCCTTGAATTGGAACTAAAAATATTCTTGATTTCTTTTGATGTCAATTATAAGACATTGATCAATGATAAGGATTTAAAATATTCCTTGGTTCTTAAGTTTTTTGTAAATTTTAAGATTGTTTAAAATAGTGGGAAATGGAATTGATATTAATTACATTAAAACGCATAAGTTATTTAGCAGGACAAATATATGGAATAACAATTGTAGTTTGCACAGGTCGTTTAAAGGTCACGCAGTTCAGGTGCCGTGTTTACACGTTATACTTCCGATCTGTTTGATATCTCAATTGCTCATTACCGTGAACGTGTGTAATTTGAATCTGTTTGCTTTCACTCATCATAACATCCTGTAAATTGTATCATTTACACTTAGCT
Source organism: Teleogryllus oceanicus (assembly GCA_964035755.1). Taxonomy (NCBI): domain Eukaryota; kingdom Metazoa; phylum Arthropoda; class Insecta; order Orthoptera; family Gryllidae; genus Teleogryllus; species Teleogryllus oceanicus. Next base: position 21,842,678 of record CAXIVR010000004.1, read on the forward strand.
ACATGTTGGAATATTGTTTACACACATAGAAACGCGTAGAGTTGCTACCACTTGCGCTGTGGAAATTTAAACTTTTTTTCACCATGTCATTCGTTGATGCAAAAATTATTAAAGACTATTAAGTAACGTACTTACATGATAGTCTAAAAATTGAACCAATATACTATTTCAAAGAATGTAGTGGTCGCTAATGTCCCAAATGTTTATCTAACATGAATAAGTAAATATTAGCCATTTAGTTTTATTATTATTAATAACAATAGAATTATAATTATAATAATAAAGCGTGTCAATTTTAGTCGTTTTCAAATCACCACAATGAGTAACATAATAATTTATTGAAACTCAAAAGTTTGCACAAACAAACATTCGTACATTTTGTAGATACTAAAATACGACGGCAATTTTGTTTCTAGACTATTCGTATTGAAAATGTACAAATAATTCTATGTGGTCAATGAAGCGACTTCATATTATTTATTCACTTTGGTTATCTAAATGCAAACTTTAAAAAACAGAGGTTTGGAACTCTTTTCAATTACACAAAGCTCTATTTGAATTAAGAACTAATTTTCAATTCTAAGTATTCTCCTTATGCTTCTGAAGTGTGATTTTGGAGATACTGGTAACAACGTACTATGATGGACGATTTCAAACCAATACTATTAAAATTCGTATTCAAACCAATTCTATTAAATTTGCACATAATAATTATATTTGTAATGAAAATAAACGTGGAAGTGAAATAAGACCAAACTTTGCTTGATTCACGGAATCGTAGTGCTTTTCATCGCTCGGCAAGTTAGTGTTGGCTAATGCTTCAACGTTTTATTTATCAATAATAAATGCTCTCTTACACTCCTCATGTAATAAAATACTATTAAATTAAGTGCTCCTTTAGGATTTGTTGTGCCAAGAAACATACGTACCACTGCCCTATAAAGATGTGATCTCAACACGTCGTGAAAGCGACATAACCATGCTCTTTGTATGCATACGTACATGTGCCCACGTGCGTGCTGTGAGTATTGTTTGCGCACGCAACTTTCCAAGGCCCCTTTTCCTTCCTTGTCGTGCCCTGCTCTGGGAGCGGAGAGCCCGGCGATAGCGGTATCCGATTACATTGCGGATGGCATGGATAAAAGCTACTTAAGCGGCAGATCAAAGTGTTCCTGATTTCTTTTCAACACTTTCAGCCCACTAATCGCCCCGCGAGCGGGCAAATCCCCCGATTTTATCGCGAAGAAATCTTGAGTGCGGACAAAGCACGCAGTCTGAATTCGCCCGGCGGCTTAGGGATGTCGAAGGGACGGCCCTGCAAAGATCGGATCCGCTTGCGTCTTTAAAGCCTTCGCAGCGAAAATGCGAATGCTCTGATCGAGTTCTCCTCGGGTTCCCTAAATGCACGGAACGAAACTAAGTAAGAAAAGCATTTGAAAAATTCATGTACACACATGTTCATAATTTTACAACACATTACCAGATGACATTAAACGATTAAAACTGATTAACACATTTATGTGCAAAGTAAAATCTTTTCTGGTACACAAATGTTTCTACACAATTACAGACTGTGCTGAGCGGCAAGAAGTAAAAATATACTGATTTTAAAAATCATATTTAATGTATAAGTTTCCATTTGAACTGTAGAGTTCGAAAAGACTAAATGTGCTTATACTAAATGTTCAGTAAACAAGTACCTGAATTTCTAGATCAATGACCCCATCATGATGAGATTTTCCTTGACCTATTGAACAAACGCTGATGGCGTCTTGTTTTACCTCATGCCTTCGAAATGAACGCAGCTTCACTATCATTGCTCTGTGCAAATTTTCTTGAGCTTAGTGATAGGTACAATTATTTTACATACATACATACATTTAAATAATAGTTCTTCATGTTCTCGCAGTAGTGCGTCGATTTCTTTTCCCAAGGCAGGATAAGAGATGTAGCTAATTTGTCTATGCAAAGTTATTATTAAATGGTAGTTAATATATTCTTATATATTCCCATGCTCGTTCCTACCTGTTTTCATAATTCAACTGAAGTGTGGGAATTCTGATTGGATGTTGTTGACGTTCTTATAAGAAGAAATAAAAGAAGTCATCTTCGTCAACATATCAGCTTTATTAAGATAGCCGGCTTTCGACGGATTTGCCGTCATCGTAAGCCGACGATGACGGCAAAGCCGTCGAAAGCCGGCTATCTTAATAAAGCTGATATGTTGACGAAGATGACTTCTTTTATTTCTTCTTCAACTGAAGTGCTAAGACGGGATTTCCAGAGCTCAATAAAACGTGCACTAATTGCACTTCTCCTCCTTGTACGTCACGCACAGTTTTAACTGTTTTACATTAAACTAGTTGAATGTGGCGGCGCCGACACTTCAAACTGTTTTAAAAGTATTTTCATATCTTGACAATTTATGTCATGTTCAAGTTCTTTGTTCAAGTAAGTTCTTACAATCTCTGGCAATGGACATAGTAATGAATTGTGGTAGCTGAAAATGTTTTGCTCCTGTTCAATACTTGTCTTGTATGTTACTTGCATAGGGGATATGAACTCGTAAAATTGAAATACCTAATTATGTCATTTATGAAATTAAATTTGAGAGCATGAGAAAGGGTTAAACTGATTCTTTCTTCGCTATGATCATATAAAGAGAAATTGCATGTAGCAGAGTTTATATATATATATATATATATATATATATATATATATATATATATGGATGGCATTTTCGACCTCTCTACATGGCTTGCAAGTTTGAGACATTTTTTCTGAGACACGTGTATATGCACATCTCTGGTATTTAGCAAATAAAAAACGGAAAACACAAAAGGATGTAAAATCCAAATGCGATATACAGCCGAGCAACACGTGTTTGAACAGACAAAAAGATCACCCGTAATGGAACGCGCAATTGGTAAACAACGCAAACAGCAGCCCCCGGAACAGGATCTGGAGCGGAACCGGAACAGACGCGCGCCTGTGTGCGCAAGGACTACGCGCAGTTTCGTGCTCCGGAGGTGGGGGCGGCGGGCGGCGGGCGGCGGGCGGCGGGCGGCGGGCGGCGGGCGGCCAAGCGGTCGTGCCACGTACTTCAGCAGCGGTGTCTCCTAACAGAGGCGAGGGACAGAGGGCGACTGGTTGTCGGCGTGTATAATAGGACTGCAGCACACACGACGCACCGGCGAAACAGGAAGAATAAAAGGGCGAGGGGGGTCGGTCGAGACCAAAAGCTGGATGGCAGGTGGGAATGAACATGAAAAACGTTGTGCAAAGTTAAGAAAGGTTGAGGAAATATAAAAAGGTTTGGGAGGATGTAGGAGAGGCTAGAAAGGGGAGGAAGGTTGAAAAGATTGGGACGGTGGGGAAAGTTGAGTTCAGACGGAAAAGGAAGCTTTTAGGAAGGGTTATGTCAATGATGATAATGATGATGGCCATGACCAACAGAGTGTTACTAAGACTCTTTTACCATGAGACCCGAACTCCAGGGAAATTGTACTTTTGGAAATTGTACAGGAAACTTTTCTCCGAATACTCGCAATGGCTCTTGGACTTCGGAGATTTTCTCTAACAATAGGGAAAGATCTGGTGAGGATAGAAGAACGCTAGGCTATAAGACCAGGAATAATTACCGCGTGAGGAAGATATGATGGTCCGCAGATCGTAGTCTTCTGAGCAGGAAGGATCACAAAACTGAGCAGGAAGTGAGAAGTAAATCCGGAATCCGGAAACGTGAGAAGTAAATCCTACAGTTTTGGTAGAGTCCTACTAAATCCAGTCTACGAATATGCAGGCCAACAATGACTGCAGCGCAGAATATGGCGGCTGCGACAAAATTGACTCGGGAGCAAAGGCAGCTGCGGGGCAAGTTTAATGGCGGCGGAGGTTGAAAATTCAGGCGCTCGGGTGCGAGGACCGCTTCTGAGACAAGAGACAGCGGAGGGCGTGGCAGCGCTGTGGCGACGCGGTCGGTGACGGGCAACGGGCGGGGGCGGGACGGGGGCAGGGGGGGCTGGAATCAGAGTGTCCGTGCCTCCTCTTGCGCGCTTGGGATGTCGCCTGCTCGTGCCACGCTGTAATGAAGTCCGCGCGGTTCCACACACACAAGACGTATCAACGCAGTGTCAGGTGTGTCGTTTGTTACTGCCGCCTGATTACAAAGTCCTTATAAATAGGGCACCCGTGGCCGTGGCAGCTCGGCCATGCTGGGGACAAGGGACCTTGTATGCCCGCAGCTGATTCGAGGCCACAGGAGATCAATTGTTGCTATGGTTCCCCGTTCTGGTTTTTGCTCTGTCTCGTGCTATTATCTGGATTTATTTGACGTTCGGTATTGACTGTTAGTGACTCCGAGCGCGTCAACTACTGAGGTCATTAGTCCCGTAGGTGTAGAGTATATTTTTCATCGGAAGGTGGCGGTGATCTTTCCCAAATGGATGTCGAGATCCACCGCCGACCTACCGTCGACTAGCGAGGTTTTCCCCAACTATGTATCTCCAGCAGTGGGGCACCACCCCAGCAGAGACTAGTTACAAGTCCCCGATTGGTCTCCTGGCGTGTTCGGTAGTATATTGCACGTTAGTGTGTGTGTGTGTGTGTGTGTGTGTGTGTAAGGGGTGGAGATAGGGCAAGGAAGAGGAAGAGGAATAAAAGATCGCGCGCGCGGTCCGTTTGTTAGGGTACTGCACTGACATTCGCCTTGTGTTGATCGGAGAAACCACGGAAAACCACCGATCAGATCAGCCGGTCGCTAGAATTCTCCTGCAGACAGCGACTGAATTCGACCTAGCTGAAAAGCTAGTTTTAAAATATTGCCGCCGTGGAGACTGAAACCTAGGACTTACCGGTCATATGCACTGCAATGACATCAGTTGATGCTCTGAGCCACCGCTCCCAGTAGTTTGATAATAATTTATGGTAAGTTATTCTAATATTTTTTGTTTCATTTTTCTGTAACCCAACTAATAAATAAATGTTTCTTTAAAGCAGTTCTATTATATATTTTGTGTGATGTACTATTTTTTCGATGCTAGTTGCATCTAATTGGAACAAACTATTTGCTAGTTTTCTGGAATAGTGGCTCTCTGGGTCATAAGAATAAGATTGGATTGATGTCTCTAGACCAAAACAGATTAGTTTAATAAACAGGATTTAGAACTAAACATGTAGAAATCGTTTGCACACTTCAGTCTTGCAGTCAAATAGCAAGGCAAAACCCAGCCAACCGAACTCTGCACTCCGGGTTACATGCTTTCCATGTCACCATGGAATGATGGCCCGTGCTCTCTCCGATAGAGCATCGCTGACGTCAGTTCCCGTCACCATTCCTGCCTCCAGTTTCACTGCCTCCACTGCGCGTAAACTGACCTCATTTGGGTCAAAATATTGGATCCCATCTCCCCAGCAAGAAAGTTTCGTGGCTTAGTGGAACTTCTCGCGCACGAACATTCGTCAAATCGTCTTTTCTCCTTTTGTTCCTTAGCGATTGAATTGAAATTCACATTCTTTATTAAACAAATTCAGGGGAAATTCGTAGAGCTTTTTGTTTTAGACATTCGTATTGATTCTATTGGGTTGTCTTATGAACGTGTATTCAGAAATGTCTACCCCGCTGCGAACCTTAGAATTTCAGTCATATTAACCTAATGGAGAAAAAAATCCAATTGTGAAATTTTGGAATATATTTTTATAATTTTGTGGCCAGTTAGCACACAATATCTGATGTTTATAATTTTCGCTATACAATAAAGATTTCGATTTTATTATAAAAGATCAAGAAAATGTCATGGTTTCACAGAATGTGCGTGCCAGATCTTTCAATTACAAGTACGTTGTTCTTAAATTTAGTGCATGAGGTTAGGGGTCCTCTAAAGCCTATGTACATACTATACTGCCCAAATTAACTGATAAATAGTGATCGACATTTGCATTTAACTAACTGGAACAACATCCAATGACAGGCCTTACAACAACCGCTTCCTTGAGAGATAAAACTTTTAATCAAATATTTCCGCTTCCCAGAATGCTCTCCTGACCTTTCGCGAATTCTATTAAGATCTACTCGATAACCGTCTCCTCCAGTGACAAATTCCTACATTTCCCCTACTCAGCGCCGGAGAAAACAGACCTTAATTCCGCGAAGCGATAGCGATTTTCCTATTAGATTTGCGCTGTGCTCTCGCGAGGGAGGGCGAGGGGGTGGCGACGGGGGTGGAGGGGGGACTTCTAGAGAAAACCGAACTCCGGGGAATTCGAGATACGATTCCCGTCGCGGTCGTTACTCACCCGTGTTATGTTCAGTAGCGTCACTTCCTGTGATGTACGGCATCCCCGCGTAATCTCGCCCGTTTCTTGGCCGTCGCCAATGCCACTTCCCCAACGTCGCTGCAGCGCCTCTGACCGGGAGGTCCTAGGTTCGAGTCCTGATGGCGGCAGGATTTTCGACACTAGCTTTTCAGCTAGGTCGAATTCAGTCGCTGTCTGGAGCAGAATTCTAGCGGCCGGCTGCTCAGATTGGGAGTTTTCCGTGGTTTCTCCGATCAACACCAGGCGAATGCCGGACTCTACCAAACGGGCCACGGACCGCGCGCGATCTGTCCTTCCTCTTCATTGTCCTATCCTCTCCTCTTACGCACACACACTTACACTAACATGCACTACCACATATTCCGGGAGACCTGTCTAGCGCTTAGAGCTTGTCCCGGCTGGGGCGGTTCCCCGCTGGTGGGAGAGTTCTGGTGAGGGGGAAACCCTACTAGCCGACGATAGGTTGGCGCCAGATCTCGCCATCCATTGGGGAAAGATCACCGCGCATATCCCGAGAAAAACATGAACTATAGTAACGAGACTAATGACCAAAGCAGTTGACGTGTCCGGAAACACGAAAAAAACAAATCAAATCAAAGTTCCCCAACCTTTGGAAACCACCGGACCACCCCTCCTACCGTCTTCACGCCGTCACCGAACACTATTGTTTCAAAAGTGTGTTAACTATATTTTCTACGATATGCGTACGTACTATGTTGTATTATGTGTGTTGCGAGTGTACTAGTTATATTTCGCGAGTATACGTGTGTATATTGTTATATTGCGTGTGCACTTGTTATATTGTGACTCGTGTAGCAAGCACTTCCATCAACATGTCGAACTAGTTTAGATAAAAATTGAAGAATGAAAATAGATATGTTCCGTTCCTTCGCCATTTGCATTTATTTCATTTATTTTTTGGAAACTTATTATCTCACTTGTTTCCATGCTGTTCATTAAAATTTGTCAATCACCATTGTTGCACAGAACAAAACACATAGAAAAGGCTTCTCGCATTTATTTTGACATTCACTTTTAATGTAATTGCGTGGCATAATTTCAGTTTTATATTTTTGATTTACCGTTGTCTTTTCATTTCATTGTCCGAGTAGAGCTATTATACGGGCTCTGTTATATAAGTTCTATTCGTATAAATTTCAATGCTTTATAAATTGTATGTAACATATTGATGTAAACATTTCATCAGAATGAACGGAATAGGGCGATGTAATATATTTTCAACTTCATTACGCTTACATCTTCGTGCTGGAACTGGCTACTTTAATGTTCATGAAGAGCAATAGTACATGAGCAAACGGCAACATCTCTCATTGCCGATCAGGAACACTTATTACTAGGGGGCGGATTTTAAATAAATGTCATTTTTTCATTTTAGAACAATGCCGTTTAGTACAGAAATTCACTTTGTGATGTGACAAAAGGAAGTTACTCATTTTTATACGTAACTTTTTCATTTTCGTCATTTTTATCATTTTATCATATTAATGCATTTTGTTGCTGATTTTATCGATTTTAATATCATTTTATTGGTACTTGCTTCAAATAATATTTATGAGATGCAACAAATGTTCTCCACAGAATTCCTGAGAAGCCTTCTTGATTTCGTCAGCCGTTGTACGTAATTTAAGGTTCCTGTAACGCCTGACAGCGCCATTTGCGGTTCTCGGGATAAAGAAAGGCAGAGATTTTCTGGTAAAGAACAGTTCAAACCAAAAAATTTGAAGCTGAATTTACTTGAAATAATAGAATGACCTTGGTTACAACAGTAATCTGTCCAACAGATTGAGTTGTTCATCCCAACTTTTTTTTTACATTTTTCTTTGGTTTTATGCCTTTTTTACGTAATTTTTCTTTGGTTTTAGGGCATTTAAAGAACATTTTAGCAGCATTTTATTGATATTTTTGGCGATGTTTTCAGTCATAAAAATCCTCCCCTACTAATTACCTTCTAATCGGTACATGGCACTTTGTGCTTATTGGGCCCGATGGGCTCCGCCCCCTCCGGAAGTGCTCTGAAGGCAGGAACCGCCTTCGCGAGCCGACCATCGCCCCTCCCCCGCATGCCAATTTGGGAGCCCCTGCGCCACGCCCTCCGCAGCTGGGCAGTCGCAGGCGCCCGAGGCCACGTGCAATCCCTCTTCCATGGGGTGGCCAGATTGGGGCGCTGCTCGCCTCGCCTCGCCACGTCACAGTCCAGATTGGGCGAGAATCGGTTAGATGGCGCTACAAATCACATTTGACACGAAGGGTCATACAGCGCTGGGCCAAATGCTGGCCCATTATTATCGGCCCTTTCTCTTCCAGTTTGCGTCTCTAAGAAGAATTACATTTTCACAGCAAATAGTCGAGTAATACAATACAATTTTGTGATAGATTCGTTATAGATTTAGACGAGGGATGTAAAGCAGTTTTCTTTAGCTCAATTTTGGTCTGAATTTATCTACGAGCCCGAGCCCTTCAATTACATTTCCGAATCTTTACATCGCACACGTAGTTAAGCAGATGTTTTATTCGGCGGTACGTGGTTATAATTTAGTTTCCGCAGTTTACATCATATTACTCGGTAAGTTTTGGGATTTAGCACAAATTAAATGCAGGTTGGTGTTGTTCTTATTTTGGGCGAGCGCCAAATTGTTCACTTTGAGTTAGTCGAGGCGACACATAATTGATTCAAATAATTTTCGTAAAATACTTGAAAACATCGCGGTTCATCTAGTAGAGTGGGCATGTTACAAAATCGCTTCTTCGCGAGAAAAGAATGAACTGTGATTTAGTTCTCTAAGTTTTATAATCAATTTAATATTTTGGTGTCAGTATTGAATGGAATTTGATTTACTTCTTAAAACTCATTTAATGAATCTAGAAGAAATTTACCTAAACAAACGAGTGTGGCCGTGAATGAGTTATTCGATGCTCCTTTAATACGATGAAACCGATTTCACGCAGAAGGCACTAACAGCGAATGCGCCGCAGCCAATTTTGTAATTTTCTCTTCCTCACGCACTGCCGTAGCACAACGGATCCATTTTGGAAACTTCCACTCCTCCCCCCTCTCTCTCTTTCTTCCTAATGAGCCCACCCCGCCCCTTTCCGACAGTTCTACGCGGATGACGCATCTTTTTCTGAGAATTAATAATTCGTTCTCACCAACACCCGTTTTATTGTTCCCGATCTCTGAGAAAAAATTCCATTTTAAAATTATATTGTCCTATTGCTCAAATAATAGCTGCACAGAAGAGTATCATCAATTTTACACCGATTAAAAATTATCTGACTGCAAGCAAGAATTTATTTCAGCACAAAAAAATCATAATTTATGAGGACCCAAAAATTATTTGAACGATACATTGAAATAGTTCCATTTTTAGTCAGATTTAAACGGTACATGGTTCTTGTGTAAAGAAGATAAGTAAATGCGCCATAGCCATGTTATGAACTTAATTCGTGAATAGCATAAATTTCAAAGACATAAAATTCTATTTTGGATGAATCATCAATAAGGTGTATAAGCTGTATAATATAAATAAAAAAGCTGTTTAATTGAATGTCAAAAACTCAGTACACTTGGAAAACTTGAGTTCTTCCTATTACTCTTACTGCATCTAACTACCAAAAAGATCCTATTTACAATAATTTCACTTCGCTTGCATAGTAATTAAATAGAAAGAACTCATTTTACGAACCCTTTTCGCAAAATAAAGAGAAAATTATTCCCGGAGAACACAAGGCATATTGTTACAGTGAATAATGACCGAGAAGTCGGAGATACCTCGTTTTCGGTACTAAATGTTATGCCTCACTTACATAACTTCACTTCTCATTTTACTCTGACCAAACGACTCCATTTGCAACATGTCTCTTCTCGTGCAGTCATGACAAATGGGCTCAAAGCTTCCGCAAACTGTTTAAATGTGTAAGTACTATATTTATCGCATAAAAATTACCGCTACAACCATAATTTAACAAGTAAAAAATAAAACATTAAGACAATAAAAGGGAAATACTGGGATTATTGGAAAGCCAGAAAGAAAGTGAAAACTACGAAAGAAATCCTAGAGGAAGAAATGGGGAAATTAGTTTTGTGCTACTGCCTTTCAAAGTTCAACATCTGGAACTGGATTAAGCGTATAGTAATAAGAGAAATAAGGAAGATTAGTGTAATGTTAAGGCTTTGATGGCTGTCAAGGTTCAGAGAAGACAGTGCAGTTTCTCACTGTATTCATCTTTTATCGTATGCACTATTACCATTACAAATCTTCATCCCATCCTCGCGCATTGCCTCAACACAACAGACCCATTTTGTGAATCAGCACTCCCCTCTCGACACGCCCCAATTCGACCTCCCCAAACCCTCCTCCTACCTCCGTCCCTGACTTCGCCATTCATTTATAAGTAATTGCATTTTGTGAAATACATAACAAATTGCTGCTTTTAAAATTTTAGAATAATAAATTTAATTAGTGATGCTACAGTGCAGAAAGGTTTTCTCCTATTCCTTATTCAATTGAGTCTGGGATGGCTTTTCGGATTTGCTTAAGTCTCTTTCCAAATGCTATATACCAGTGCTAAAAAGACCTTCTAGGTTCTTATGCAGAACCTCCCGCCCATGGTATTCCTTGGCCCCACCTCGGTGTGTCTGTACTATTGTGCTAAGTTTGGGACACAATTCCTCAGTTACATACCCAGATTGCTCACACATTTCTGATACTGTTGTTTGTTTCGAACCTTCAGCTTCAATGTCTCTGTACGTGCATCAAGCCCTTGTTTAACGATGCCAGATGACTCGTTTGTAGAAAATGTAAACGTGTTACTGTTAGGAAATGTCGTTCATATGATGTGGTCCGAGTAAGTAGAAAAATAAAACATCAGTGTACTAGGTCCTGATCGTACAACTGGATTGTAGCAGAATTCTCATTCATTTGCTTTGGTGTCTTGGCTAGAGTTGGACATGGTGCGGGACGGACCCTCGGACTGCAGCAACTCCTTGAGGAGTTGGGTTGGAATCCGGCCAAAATGCTGCTGTAAGATTGTAAATATGTATATGTGTAAATCTTGTAACATTATGTACATCATGTTATTAATTTGTATAAGTGCATTATTATAGTGATGTTGTTTTCATTTTTTTACTTTATCATTGCTTTTTTACTTTATCACGCTCCGCCCCGCCCCGCCCCATCCCGCTCCGCCCCATCCCGCTCCGCCCCGCCCCGCTCTGCCCGGCCCCGCTCTGCCCGGCCCCGCTCTGCCCGGCCCCGCTCTGCCCGGCCCCGCTCTGCCCGGCCCCGCTCTGCCCGGCCCCGCTCTGCCCCGGCCCCGCTCTGCCCGGCCCCGCTCTGCCCGGCCCCGCTCTGCCCGGCCCCGCTCAGCCAGTCCCGCTCTGCCACTCTCCATCACCCAGGCCTTGGCTGTCCGGCCTCCCCAGAGCTTCCTCTGCCATCTCCGGCTCTGCGGTGTCGTCTTCCTCGGCCCCCGTTGTGGCTACCGCGCCATCCTCGCCTTGGCAGTCGCCGGTCCCCTCTGCCACCTCCAACCACTGCCTCTTCTTCGAGTGCCGAAGCGGGAGGGGAGGGGGAGGGGGAGCGCGAGCGAGGGCGCGGGGCGGCGGCGCAGGCCGTCACGCGCGAAAGCCTGATTGGACGCGAGCGGTTGACGCCGGCTGTCTGACGCGGCACTTAATAGTGTACTAAATTGATGTCCCAATACATCAGAGCCCCGGATGATGTTCTCTCACGCCTTCTCGGCGACACGTCACCGACATCCCCTCCCCCTCGCCCTCGTGTCGCCCCCTCGAGCAGCGCGGGCGATGGAGGTGCTGGCAGGCGGGGGCGCCGGGAACTAAACGGCCGGAGTTGCTCACTGGGAAGTAATTTGCCTCTTTGAATTGTAGAGGGATATTGCGAATTTCAACTTCTTGTAGTCATTTTCAGATTGAAAATGTGAATATTGGAGGTTCAGGGGATCTGAACACTCATGAATATTATTTTTAAAAAAATTATTAATATTTCTTCTACATCTCTTACATAATACATCTCTTACTAAAATTCATAAATAGTATTTAGTACTAAAATCAAATTACTACGTGTTGAAAAGTGATTGGTGTTAATACTATGTAATGTTTGTGCAAGTATTCAACATAAATGAAAAATCGTAGAATAGTTCCTTCAAACCGTGTATACTGGTTGCTCATCTTAGTGCAAGGTTTCCTCTCTCTCAATTTATTTTTTCAATGTCTCTTAAAAGTAATTAAAATTCTTGATATATTTCAATAGCACTTACAAATACAACTTTTAGAAGTAGTATGTTTTACGTAATTTTCCGAAACGGAGACAATTTTTAAAGAAATATTATTTTCAAAAACGAGTGTAGTTTTTTCTTTATATTTTCGCCATATATGAACCAAAAGCCAGTAAAGAATTGAAGCTGGTCTATTTTCGGTAAACGTTCTGTATTTTCAAAACTTGCAAAAGATTAATGTTGAATAGTGCAATATTAAAGATAGAGGTTCTTGCCTTAAAATAAATTTCTTCTAAAAAATCTTTAAAACAGGTCATGTACAAATTTTCGAAAAACAACTAATTTCTGCGTAATGTAGTTCTTGAAGTTAATATTACCCACTGGTTACCTACCGGTCACCTACCGGTCACCCACTGGTCACGCACCGGTCACCCATCGGTCACCCACCGGTCACCCACCGGTCACCCACTGGTCACCCACCGGTCACCCACCACCGCCCAAAGCCTCGAGCGCGCATTTGAAGCACGGCCTCGCCGACCTCTCCCCCACGATAGAGACGCTTATTATCGAAATCAATATCAACGTAATTACGTTTTGTCCTGGGCGATACAAAAGGCTTTTTGTTGCTTGTTGTCTAGCCAAAACCAAATTACGAACGCCGCTGCCGCCGCCACCATCATCGTCATGCAGGGCGGGCCTGCGGTGACCGAGTGCGCCGGGGGAGCGGCGAGACGAGGACGGACGCTGCAGGAAACGGGAACAAAAACGTTAATATCGGGAGCGTTGTTAGGCCGATCCGAACTGCCGCCGGCCTCTCGCTGCAGAAGCAAAATCGAACAAACGCGGAGCGCGGGGGGAGGGGGCTCCCGGATGAGGACTATATGTCACGTGGAGACGCGGTGAAAGAGGTCCCTAATTTACGGCCATTATGCCAAATGGACGCGGGTGCGCGCGTTTTTTTTTTTCTCTTTTCCGCGCGCCGTCTTCCGGCGGCAGGTGTGAGGGCGGTGGCCGCCGGGCGCTGCGCTGGTGGTGCATTGAGCTAGAGCTGATTAGTTCCCGTCGAAACGCGCGGACAAACGCCGGAATTCGGAAGCGCGAGGTTTTTGTGTGTGTTGGGTTTGCCGCGACGTGCGGGCACGGTCTGGGCGCACGAGCGTGCGAAATACAAGTTGGCGTTGCGTGCGGACGCACCACGAAGGAGGGTGGACAAATAGTTCGTACTTTTGTTTGTGAGCTGTGAGGTCTGTGTGGTGGGTTTCATAAATGTTGTTACCACGTCGATTTGTGATTCATGGTTTTTGGTGATGGTTTTGAACAAGATTTTTGTGTTTCGTATCCATGAAATTAATTGTAAAAATATGAATCGTGACAGAACGTATACTTTAAATATCAAACATTAAAATACAATTTTTACTAGTAATCTTTGTTTAGATCAGGGATTTCCAATATTTTTCTTTCATCGAACCCTTGTAAGGGTATTTTTTGTTTCATCGGCCTCTTTAAATTTTCCCCATGACATACAGCATCCATAAGAATGACACGAAGAAGCTTTAAAGAAAACTATTTCCTTCAACAAGATTCTTACACATTGATTTTCAATAATCGAAGACGCTTCCGCTTAAGAAGCTGAGTTTCTGTTCATTATAAAGCAAAGGTTACAAAATCATGAGTTTGTTTAAGAACTGGTCACAACTGGTTTCTCCATTGAATATTGCGGAGTGTACTTTCTTGCTAGATATCGTTGTTAAAGCATAGTTATCATTTCTTGAGTTTTCTCAACAAAATAACTTTAAGGATGATCGATGGATACGAAAGAAGACAAGTGACTTTATATATGATCATTAAGTGTATTGTTGCTTTATATCAGAAAACAATTAAGTTCATTAATTTTTTTAACCAATTTGATCTTCATTTTACTGATTAGGTGTCGGTTCATATTTGGCTACAGACCCTCAATCAACCCCGTAATCATCATTAACCTTCTTCCAAATTTCAAATTTCCGTCCCCCAAATGGCCTCTACCGATCCCGTTGAGAACTCCTGGTTTAAAGCAAAACAGTAATATTAAAGTATCTTAGAGAATTCTTAGAACGTAAAGAATTATCGGTTAGTAATCAATTAAATATTTTTCTTTCAATTAAAATGTATAAATTCGACGTTGCGTGGGGAAGGATATTTAAAATTTCTTAAAGAATGACATGAAGCTTTTTTCTATTCAAATTCTAAGTATTGTTAGTAAAAAGGCTTGTGTTTCCCCTACTTGAGAATAATTCAAAGTCGTCTATTTCATGAGTACAAATACGAACGTACTGTAAACTAATATGGAGACTTAGAGACAGTAATATCCTTAAAACCTTACACGTTGTCCATCTCTGTTTCCCCGATTGAAGATGAGATGTGGGCCAGCCATGAATTTCATATGTGGTCAAATACAAATTATTGCGTTGAAATTTCCCAACTTATTTTACTTGTTAATCTAAATATATGCAATTATGAAGTTATTAAGTTGAATGTTTGTGAGGGTTCGTTGATAGCGAAGCACCAATGGATTTGATAAATAAATTGAAAATTTGAGGCATACTATTAAATATATAATTATAATTTGTATTTTGTTTTAATTATAATTAAAATTGTATTTGAAGTAATGGATTAATAAAATACGGGAAAGAGCATTTACAAGAAACAAACCCGATACTTGAAAATTAGATGCAATGAAAATGGAAATTGGTATTTAGAAATTTCATATAAGATTTGAATAGTATATTCAAATGTATTTTTTTCCTTATACAACATTGCAGGAAGGAAAAGTAGTGAAATTACCTCAACCCGACGATCTCATATTTTTGGTCATAAAACCTTTTCCAAGGTTCTTTTGGAGAATTTTGGACTTTTTTAAGATCTTTTAGAGTTTTAAAAAATTGCAGAAATCTTGATATTTAATGTATTAAGGATTTTCGTTTAAAAAAACATGTTTGAGATTCTATTCAACCACATTTTGTGACTTTTTATTAAAATGAAATGTAGTGGGCACAAGATGTTTCATCGCTTGCCATCATTAACATATTTTATTGTATAAACACTAAATTTTAATAAAATCGTAAAATTAAGAGAATTAAAATGTATCTGCATTCATTTGCACATTATCCCGTTGTGTTCATTGTCTAATTATTAAAAGCATTCGACATTTCCTTTTCAAAAAAATGTTTGTGAGGGTTCGTTGATAGCGTAGCAAAAATAGTGAGTTTTCTAAAGTTCGAAGATCATAGATTTGTGAGTGTGTATCAACGCAATATCCAGGAATCATCATGTCCCTTTACAAAAAGAATTCAATAATGATAATTATACACAGTGCATTACGCTTTTAAGTTACGGTGAACTGTAGAATTTCTTTGACACACTTCCATACTACATACGTGTTAAGATCCTGGTAAATATAAAACATGTCTAGAACATTTTCAGAAACAGCTTCAACTCTGTGCTCACAGTGAACAGTGATTGTATTGTTCCAGAATGTTTAAACCTTCCTCATTGCTTACTCTTCAAGACTTAATATTGCCAGACATAAAACAATGTTTTGGACGTTTTCTATTTTCCGTATAACGAATATGGAGAAATCTTATTACTTGTATACATATTTAATTTTCGGCGAGTAAACATGGTCTTTAAAATGTTAAGATATATCCCTGCTTTGCTAACGATTTTAAACCTTATTGACTATGATGGCTGGAAAGTTTTCTGCATGTCTTCTTTGAATTATAGAAACAAATGATGTCACACACTTGTTTACGAATCTCAATAATTGTTGAGTATAAGCACTACGAGAAAAATCTTCGGTATGTCACGCATTCCTACTAGTTTTCATACGTACGTTTCAGTACACAGCTCGTTCGAAGATTATGAACAATACTCTAGATTTGAACTGATTGTTGTTAATGGACTAAGTAATGAGAAGAGTATCTAGATGAAAGAAACATTTTTTTGGGGCTCCAAGTGGATTCATAAATTCACTAAACATATTTTGAAAGCATATTTTCTTCTTTATCTCGCCCATTCGTTTTCACGAGCCTGCTCGGGCTTCTTAAAGAAAAGTAACGCGGGTAGTTGAAAGGAATGCCGGCGGAGAACCGCACGCGTGTCTCTTTGAAAGTAACAACTCCCAACTTGGCGCCGCCCCGCCGCCTCTCCGCGCGCCGCGCGCTCCTCGCGCAAACTTTCTCCGCTTTCGCCTCCGCGCAGCCGCTTTTAATCTCCCGCGAGTCGGAAGCCGCGGCGCCGGCAGCCCGGGTTTATATCCCGCGCGCGGAGCCGCGACTCGCGCAGCACATAAAAGTGGCGTTGTTTCGTAGGCAATCTCGCGCGAACGGCCTCCATGCACGGCCCCGCTCCGCCCCGCTCCGCCCCGCTCCGCCCCGCTCCGCCCCGCTCCGCCCCGCTCCGCCCCGCTCCGCCCCGCTCCGCCCCGCTCCCCCCCCGTCCCGCCCCGCTCCGCCCCGCCCCGCCCGCTCCGCCCCGCTCCGCCCGCTCCGCCCGCTCCGCCCCGCTCCGCCCCGCTCCGCCCCGCTCCGCCCCGTCCCATTCATTCCACCCTTCCCATCCATTCCAGTTCGTTACATCCTGCCACGCGTTATCTCGCCTCGTGTCAGTGTCCCTCTTTGGGTTATCCCATCCCATTCTTCTGTTCCTCTCCACCCGTTCCCGCTGCTTTCCGTTCTATCGTTGTCTGAACCGTTTATACTGTCCCTTTCCATTCCACTCCTTTCCGGCTGTCTCTTGCTCATTTCCCCCAACTCGCTCCAATCCACCTCGTCCCATCCTCTTCTCCCCCCTCTCTATATCCGACCTTTTGCCCCTTTCCTCTTTTCGTTCCATTCCACGTCACCTTACCCCACCCCATCCTGCTCCTTTTCTTCATGCTCTACCCCGACCCATTTCGCACAGCCATTTCTCATCCCACCTATATTCTCTATTATCTCAATCCTATCCCACGTCACTTCACAGAATCGATGGAATGTGGAAAGTGGGGAAAGGGATTGGGAACTATTGGGAAGGGCACATAGGATGCGGCGTTGGAAGTTATGGGGATATATTGGGGGTCAGATAGGTGAGGACGAGCAGTAGGCTGATAAAGAGACCGAACTTCACTGGGAAGGACACAGAATCGGCAAGGACGAGTCAGGGATCGATGGGAAGGTAACGTGAAAAGGGGCGAGGCAGGCTTGGGAGTGGCAGGCAGGCGGGGGTCTGGAAGCGGGTTGGGGTACTGCATTGCGTGGCGATGGGTAGTGGGGTAGGTGGTGGTGACTGGCGAGGCAGCAGAGGAACTCGGGATGAGGGGGAGGAGGAGGGCCGCAGCGCAGATTGGAAGAGTCACCGGCAACTTGGGGGAACTTGTTACCGCAATATCTGCGCGCCTGGAGCGACGTGCGACGCGCAGACGGCCCCAGGCGCAGCGCGCGGGGAAGGGAGGGGGTGTCGATGCGGCCTGACTGACAAGCTGACACGTATTGGAGGTCCGCCGGTCAGACCTCCTCCCGTCCCCGGCTTCCTCCTTTTCGTGTGCGCAAAGGAGCAGCGAGGTGCTGCACACTTCGCTTCGCTTGGAGAGATGTCAGATGCTGCATCAGGGTGACCATGAAAAATAGCGTGAACTATTGTGAATTTGTTTTTGAAGCTGATCCAAACGCACCCGTTATGATGTTTATATTTATCAGTGTTTCAATAAGATCTTACTATAGTAAATGGAGACAAATCATAAAAACAGGTACCTTGTTTGGAAAGTACTTTCTGGTTTCTTTAAATAAATAATTATATAAGTAAAACTAAGTAAATAATTGCCTTTGCTGATGGAAATGGTTCAACTTAGTCAAATAAACTCAAATTCTGATCACGCGTAAAAATGAGTATTTCGATGTTCTGTCGGCGATGGCAGACTAAGAAATTTTCCATTAACTCATAATTCCGATTCAGACATCATCTCATTCAAGCACTTTCGTATTTGCAACGTATAGGCCTATCTGTATCGTCAGTGTAAAAAATGATATAATTTCGAAATAATGAGAAAGCGACATGGCGCATGACGTTTTAATTTTTTGTTTCGGGTTCGTTTTTTATCGGACGGGAGCGGAAAACCACCACAACCATGACCCGCACGGGAAGAGTTTGAATGCACTTCTCGTTTTTGAAGTAGGTGGAGTTAGAAATCGAAGTTGCTTTAGTGGACACCTCTTTAAAGCGACGTTCCTTGTGTTCGTGGTTCAAGACCAACAAACTGAACGACGAATTGAGTTCGGCGAAAGAAACCTTTGGAATGATTATATTTGCTGTGAAGTTCCAATAGTTATGTAATTAATAAATCACATGAAATGAAAGTAAATATTATTTAAGTATGGCTCATGGACAGCTTCCCATACTGTGACCCCGAGTTCGGTTCCCGGTCGAGGCAAAAATAGAGTTGTAGCTTTGCTTTAAAATCGTTTCAGTTTCTGTTGCTGTGTGACGAAGGAAAGATCAGGCAGTCGGATGTTGCTGGATATGTTGAAGGGAATACCCCGTGTTCGCTACAAGTCTCTATTACCCGCAATGGTGGGAATTAAACTCGCCCCAGCCGTGGGGACACTGTTGGGTAGCCGGCAAAGTCGGGCGGTGGACCCAAAATGCCGAATACATATCTACATTATTTAAGTATTTGAAAGTGTTGAGTGCATTTAGTTTATCATTTTGGTGGCTGATCGTCTTGGAAATTTGGAAGAAACGATCAAACTGATGACTCTTGGGGTTAAAACTTGATTCGAACACACTCGAAATTTCTTTGAAACAACCCGCTCTGTAGAATTAAAGATACCTTGTGGTTCTGAGTTTAAGTCAATTCGTTAAGGTGATGTTTTCGTCCAGTGAAGCTCGCGGACTGAGTAGATTTACTGAAACGCTGAGCAATAATTAATATCTGATTATTTGAATAATAATTAGTAGATTAATAAAATATAACAGAAAGTATTTTGTAGCATTAAAATTTAATGGATTAATTTACGTAATTATCAGATAGATGTTTGTCATGACGTGTGTAGTATAAAAGTCAGATTTTGCTCACTTCGGTTAAATGTTTTTTGAATATTTCTCGATACCTCTGTGAAGACAAACACTGATTGATTTGAAGCGAGTCTGATTGTGATTGTGGATTTCAGATTGTCTGAATACGTTTTGAAGAGCTGCTGAATTATTAGAATTACGGATTTGGTGCGTCAATTATCAGACGTCCGGTATGATGAAATTTTGAAGCATCGTAGTTGTGTTGAGCTTATCGGTTATGTATTATCATGTTCATAAAAAAAAGGAACATTGTGTCCACCATGGTTGAAATGAACTAGACTACTCTCGCGTCCCTCTTGGAAACTACAATGTCTATGATTCTGGGTTGAAGGCGGAATTGAGTTCGGCCAGAGGAACCCCGAAATGAGCCGGTTCGGTGGCGAAGTTGCGCCAGTTGCGGTGGAAGCCGGCAGTTGCGGCGGAGGTGGGGTGTGTGGAGGGGGCAAGGTGGCGACGGCCTCCGCCCGCGATGGTCCCCTTCGCCGCTGCGCTGCGCTGCGCTCGGCGCCGCAAGTGTATTACGCGGCGTCGCGCTCACATAAACACCACGTGCTGCCAACGACTCGTTCAGACAGCGGGCGGGCGCAGGGCGCTTGCTCTGCGCGGCGTGGCGCGGGGGGGGATGAGAGGATGGAGGGGGGAACGTCGGGCGGGAGGGAGGGTCGTTGGGGAGGAGAATCCGGCAGGGAACGGTAGCAACGCGCGAATCAGAGGGAGAAGCGCAGGCCGGAAAGGGACTGGCCAGAATGAGGAGATTTGAGAAAATAATAGGAGGATCTTGGTAGATGTAAGACAACGAAAGGGGCAAACAAGTAGAGATTGCAGGAGGGCTCTGAAATATAACTGAAAAGAACTGGATGGATAGCACTAGATTATGAAATTTGGAGTTTTGTGGGTTAATACGTCAGGAACAGGGAAGATAAAGTAAAAAAGTGGGGAAGAGAATCTCATGAGATAAAAAAGAGAAGAGCGTCAGTAACAGAAAAAATAGAAAATAGAGTGACGCGGTTTGAAAACATCGAGGGAAATCTGGGAGAGCGAGCGGTAACAGAGAAACATAGAGCGGGGCAAACCGAAGGGGAACAGAGATAAAACTGAGTTTTCCATGGAAAGTGTAAAAGCCAAGAACCACATAAAATGACGAAAGTATCGAGAGAGACAGAGAGAGAAAGAGATGAGAGGAGGGAGAGACAAAGAGAACGATAGAGACAGAACGAAAGAGAATGAAGGAAAGAGCTAGAGAAAGTAGAAAAGATAAAGGGGGGGGAAAGGAGAGATGAACGAAAGAGAAAGAGAGAGAATGAACGAAAGAGAAACTGGGAGAATGAAGGAAAGAGAAACTGGGAGAATGAAGGAAAGAGAAACTGGGAGAATGAAAGGCAGCTGAGGCAGGGACGGAGGTACGGCTCAGGTGGCGGTGCAGCTGCGGCGTTGTTCTGGGTACGTATGTAGCGACGGAGGCGACGGCACCGCCAAGGCCGATATTGACAATTTCGGCCCTCATCTTTTAATATGTGGCGCCTTTGGCGCTGTTTACGAGCGGGGCACGGAGGCGGGCAGCCGCTTGTCTCACGTGTGCTTTACAAGGTGCCTGCCGTTCGTGCCGCCCCTCCCCTCGGCCCCACGTGTTTGTATCCCGGCGGAGCCGACTTACTCCCGCCCGTTCGCTGGGATTGTTTTTTTTTTTTATATATCTGAGGTCTGGTTTCCCGTTAAGCGGAAGAATCGTCGCCTTGTAAACGTGGAAATACGTCGCACGCATTTGAGTGTTTAGTGAAGTGGTAGTAATCCACGCTTTTACATTTCCGCGGACTTTGTAAAAGCTTGAAAATGAAGCGGAGAAGCCGGACGATTTTACTTCTTGGAAAGAATAAAAACTATATTTGTGGACCTATGTAATAGTATTCCTACTCAGAATTTTTATTATCTTTAAACCCTGTTTTATATTTGATTGGAAGCGATTTTTAATATTTTTACTAAAAGAATAAATGCGTTTTTATTTATAAGTAATTAGACCTTTTCAAATTTAGGACATTAAATAGCACAAACCATTAAGAACAATATGTTGCCAATTCACTAACCACGTTGGATAAATTATTATTTAATATAGAAATTAATAAGAATTTTTTTTAGATATATTACATTTTCCTGTATATTTTTGAATTTTTGTATGTGTTTTCTTCCTTTTCTTTTTCTTTGCAGTTATTAAAATATAAATTTAAAAAACTCACATTGCAGAAAAACTAGAGTTAGATTTACGTTAATTGGCTCATGAATTTGTATATCACAGACTATTTTCCCATAAATAACAGGAGAGCCAACAGAATTATTTACTAGCATTAATAGTAGTTTCTTTTATTTTGCAAGTGAGAAAGATGTTCGACAACAAAAATACTTGCAACATGTGTCAATGCCTTATTTTATAGACATACTTTGAATATTTATAAATTACTTACTTTCCTGGAATCTACTGCAAAGATTGTATTTTTTCGTTACTTTTAAACATTACCTTGTTATGGGAAAAATGTAATTTTTTGCGTAAGCAAATCTACTAAATAAATAAACAAGTTGGTTGCTAATATAAAGACAGCAACGACTATTAAAAAATACTAAAGCAGATGCGTTAACTAGTACGAACCAACGTTATTTGTTGTAGAGATGTTTGTTTTTTAGCGTTTTCATTTTTATGCTACTTGTACTTAGGTGTTTGTCACTGTCCATTCATAATATTAGGTTTCTATTTTCATACACGTAAGTAAACAGTTTCATACAAGTACTTGTATTGGTTGCTTCTACTGACGGGCAGTTTTGACAATGAGCGTTTAAAACTCAGTTTCCAAGCGATTTCTCGTCTTACTAAAAGAGCATTAATGTCGAGCAGATAAACTCAGCCCCGCGTCGTCGTCCCGTTGAAAGCAGAAGAGTAGCTTCGTAATCCGCGCCGGTTTTCACCTGCTTACCGGTCTCTTGCACTTCACTTCCCGCGGCGAGGGCGACTTTTTCTCCCGGCCCCGGATCGAGCGTATAAATATTCATGGCCGAGAAGTGCGCAACTTCGGGTGTTTTCTCGGCAACATACTCACCGCACCGCCAAGAAAGGAAACGGCTTTCGGAAGAAGGGCAATTGAAGTCGCGGCCAAGACTGCAGAGCGTGGGCTGGTGCGACTTGTTAGTTACTGTCTTCGCTCCGACCTCGCTCTCTATTTAGTGTATTTCGACACGCAATGAAACGTACAGATGCTTCGTGGATCTCGCCAAGTTTGTTTTGGATACGGCACGGAATGGCTTGTGTTATCTTTGCTAAATAATGCAGGAATTTCCGTAACGACCTCCGCAAAGAGAAGACTACTATACAAAAGAATGTACAAGATGTAGCGTTCAGAAAGAAAGAATGCAGGGAATATAGAGTCCACTTGAATAGAAAATGGAAATAAGATAATAAAATCTTGTAATTATTATTTAGACGTAATTATCTTATGATAGTGGAAAACGAAAACAAAAGAAAACTCTTAATGCCACGTAAATATTAGTCACACTGCATCAAATAATCTCTATAACACGTTCTATATAATGTTTATTTGGGCAATAAGTTGACACTGAAATAAAAGCCTTCGCTTCCATTTCGCGCAAAGTGATAGATTAACAAGAATAGGCGTTTAAAAAACATGAAAATTGCAGCATGCAAGAAAGAAAAAGTAGTGCGTATTTTACAGATAACGCACGACTAAACACTGAAGTGAAGGGTAAAACTATCAAAGCTGTTTAAAACTTAATATATTGAACAAGCAAGCAAACACATATACACACACACAGACGCACAAATATCATGAAAGTATCAGAGAACAGGAAAATTAAAAATTAATAAGCTGGTAACATTAAGTACAAGATAAAACAGCATAAGATTCACAGTAAGTCCCTGTTGTATAGGGCACAAAAGAACCATTCTACATTGAACTAAGATCATTGCACTTTTCTGCTTCCTAGATCTGCAGTTTAAATAGCCACTAAACATCAACTTTTCCTAGAATGTTCCACCCCACCGTGATAATACGAAGGAAGACTCCATTAAAAGCGTGCTTTTTCTCGCTTGTTTCCCCAACCCCGCTTATAAACCCACCCCACTCCACTCGCACCTTCCCCTACCCTCGTTTGGCTCCATAATCCCATTACCCACGGAGCGCGAAAACTGTTCCCGAAGATTTCTAGGAAGCCCGAAAACTGCGACCGTGAGATAAAACCTCCGGGTTGGGGGGGGGGGCAGGGAGGTGTCAGGCACTGGGAATGGGGGGAGGGTGGACTGGCGGTGGAGTGAGCGAATAGGCGGAGACGGGGATGAGGAGAGAAAAAACAGAAGCGGAGATCGAGAACGTTGCGAGAAGAGTACTGGACAGATGATGAGTAGATGAACGAGGAAGAGACCGGCGCAGTGTCGTCAGTGTCGGTGAAGAGATCGGTGTCGTCAGTGTCGGTGTCGGTTTCGGTGTCGGTGTTGGTTTCCGTGTCGGGGACGGTGTCGGAGGCGTGGGGCGGGCGGGGCGGTGTCGGGGCGGTGCGGGTGGGGGCGGTGCGGTGTGGGGGCGGGTCGGTGTGGGGCGGTGTCGGTGTGGGGCGGTGTCGGTGTGGGGCGGTGTCGGTGTGGGGCGGTGTCGGTGTGGGGCGGTGTCGGTGTGGGGGCGGTGTCGGTGTGGGGGCGGTGTCGGTGTGGGGGCGGTGTCGGTGTGGGGGCGGTGTCGGTGTGGGGGCGGTGTCGGTGTGGGGCGGTGTCGGTGTGGGGCGGTGTCGGTGTGGGGGCGGTGTCGGTGTGGGGGCGGTGTCGGTGTGGGGGCGGTGTCGGTGTGGGGGCGGTGTCGGTGTGGGGGCGGTGTCGGTGTGGGGGCGGTGTCGGTGTGGGGGCGGTGTCGGGGTGGGGGGGGTTGAAAGGGGCGAAGGGATGAGAACGGGAGGTTTTGTGGTTTGCAGAGGAAGGTGGTCCACGCCCTCGCATTAAAGTTTGCTGCGCTGCCTCATTTCGCTCTCGCGTCGCCTTCGTGCATCTTCGCGCCGTGCAACTGTTTACATTAAACAGAAGTTGATGAAAGGGTTATGAATGTGCACGCCGCCCGCGCTCTTGTTTTCTTATCTGTCGAGTGCTGCCTCCGCAATATTGATAGATTTAGGAAAAATGGGAATTACGAAAGAAATTTTAAGAGATAGGCGTCACGATGAATGCTTATTTCCTATTATAAAGTTTCGTAATGAAGATGTGAATTTTAGAAATAATAGTATCCATATGAAATCAACTCATACAACTTAAACATTTCTGAAAATTGTTTAACTTAAGGAGATGTTAGATCTAACGTGAAATTTAATGTTAGGAATATAAATATATATTCCTATCATATACATGCTCTATTTTATAATCAATGTCAAACTTATCATCACATTTAACTGTAGTTATTGTTCTGTTTATAGTTATAGTTATATCTATTACATTATAAGTAATATTGTGTAAGCTTATATAACTATTATTTGAAAGATAACTTTAGAGCATCTGCAAATATACCTTCTAAATATCATTTTTTAACTAACATGTTTGAGCGTTATCCGACGGACGTTCGTCCCATATCATCGTTATTCTATTTCCTGCAGATCCAAAATTGTACTGATCACCATTATAACACTTTCACTATTGACTGCCGACTTGGAAAAATTTTCAAAGATGAATCTTTTTAAAAATCTGAATATTGATTAATTATAATTCAATGGTAAAACTGTTTATATATTTTCGTTCGTCACATATTCCTTGTAATGACAGTCTACGGATCTAATTACGAATACAAATGAATCGATAATAGACGTTTTCACAAAATAGCTCGTTTTTCTAAAGCAAATGTGATAACTGTTTTCGATTACCTTAAAGGAAGGTTATTCTATTTCCTGCAGATCCAAAATTGTACTGATCACCATTATAACACTTTCACTATTGACTGCCGACTTGGAAAAATTTTCAAAGATGAATCTTTTTAAAAATCTGAATATTGATTAATTATAATTCAATGGTAAAACTGTTTATATATTTTCGTTCGTCACATATTCCTTGTAATGACAGTCTACGGATCTAATTACGAATACAAATGAATCGATAATAGACGTTTTCACAAAATAGCTCGTTTTTCTAAAGCAAATGTGATAACTGTTTTCGATTACCTTAAAGGAAACGCAACGGACATTTCATGAGGGATGACAAATATGTTGAAGTGAAAAGAGCATCAAAATGACCCATTTGCACTAATCACATTTAAAAAGGTGAAGGTCATTTGAGTCTCCGTGGACATGCAAACTGGTCGTATCAGTTTTGCAAGGGGAGCTGTCACTCTGTATTTGCCATTCATGAGCTGTTTACATAGTAAACAGTTATTTCTACTTTTACGATTCATTATTAGCTACGAGTACATGCTAAGTTTCAGTAACAATAATTTTAATACTGATTATAGACCCTTTTTTCCTTTTGAATTTTTTCAATATTGTTAGTACTCAGCGAACTTTCAAGGTAATTTTATGGTTTTTTAAGATAATAGTATAAGAAATCTCAGGACGGAAGTATATAGTAAATTTCTAGTTATCTAATATTCAATAAAATAATTAAAATAGGGAAGTGTATTGAATATATAAACTAACGTGTATATGAAACGTAATTAACATAATTTTGATATTTTTGCTTTTTCATTTTTATACTTATATTTATGTAATGTAGCTTGCATTTGTGGGGGTTCATAGCGATAGTGATATTACTATTTCTTGTGCCAGTTACAATGAATCAGACGTATCTTGGGCGAAAATACATTATCAATTCCTCCAAAATACTTATCGTCTCCCAGTCTCAGCAATATTGATTTTAACGCCCCCAAGGAAACAGCGCACTGCAACACATAGATGTAAAATGCAAGAGCAGAAATGTTCCTCTTCCTGCTCGAACACATTATGCGTCGCGTCAATAAGTCATGTCCCGTGGGTTTTCTAGCGAGCAAAGCGTCAGCAGCCAGACCCCGCAGACGCTGTCGTGAGCCTCCCTCGCGGGCCACGCGGTCCATTTAAGACAAGCACTTAATCCGCCGATGGGAACCGATGTGGGGGACTGAGACGGAATTTCTCCCGAGCAATATCTATCTTCTTTATGGCATTGGTTATGTCTTAATAAAACTAAATATCTCGGTTCATTTTTATTTCCGCGCTGTTCCACCGCCCGCCTATTATTCTTATTCCCGGGTCTACTTTGTCTTTTCTTTCCGTCCCCACAGCGGCGCCCGGCTAGTGGGACCCTTTCTCGCCGTACATTTGTTCCGAATATTTCCAGCCATTACGCCTATTGTCATCGCTTCGTCGACGACTCACCCCTCCGCTCCTCCCCTCCCCTCCTCTCCCCTCTCCGCCCGTCCCCTCCTCTCACCCTGCCCCGTCTGTCGACGGGCCTCCCCGCGCCGCCGCGGCCGGGTCACCGGAGTCGTTCCCGCGAACGAGATTCGCGAATCGGACTGCGCTACGATTCGTTGGCTTGGAGTTGGCGGGCGGAGGATGTGTGGCAGGGTCGTCGATGTGTCTAGCGTTTTTCTTCAGAGAGAAACGCATTATCTCGTACTGAGCGAGAAAGCTTTGTAACCTCGCAATAACAATTGAAGGAAGTTATTAATCAATGTAGTCAATGTCGCAAAAGATAACGCTCACAAAAGGCCGCAGTCGGGAAATATATTTGTAGCATAAACAAACAATTGCGCCATTCTAAATAAGAAACGAAGCTTTCGGACTACGATAAGTCGATCTTATTGAATTTTTCTCTTGTGCTGTATGAGTTCACCTGCTCCCCTTTTATATTCTATCTGATAACGTTGAATGACTATGCAGGTAACTGAATTTCTTTGCATAATACTCTTGGAGATTATAAAATCGCAAAATAATTTCATTTCTGAATAAATTCATTGTTAGGCCCTGCACAAATGTATCCAATTGCCTAACAGCTGCAATATACAATTTTATGGCCAGACTTATTTTATTTTATTATTGATATGATATTAAAATTTCAGTTAATTATCAATCTAGTTCAAGAGCATGAAAAAAATTATTGATATTTAAATATTATCAGAAATAAATTGTTAAATTTGTTAATTGATGCATTCAATGCAATTGATTCTGGATAGCTAATATGTATATTATTTATGACATAGAAAATATAACTTAGGTTATATGAAATACAAGACTGAGATAACAAGGAATGTGAACTAAAAAATATTAAACCAGTGTCTGATTACTAAGCGCGAATTTCAATGTAATGTCTCTTATTTTTTTCACTTTTGAATGATGCCTTTAAATATAGAAATTTATTTTATGTGATGAAAATAGGAAATTATCAATTTTATGACTTTGCATTTTTCTTCGATTTGTTTATTCACTAATTTTTTTTACCTTTTTCGTCACTTTTAAAGTATTTTCCCCGGATTTCTCTTGTCATTGTAATTGTACTTGCTTCAAATATTAGTTGCGAGATGCAACAGATGTTCTTTTCAGAAGTTTAGAGTAGTCTATTCAATTTCTTCGCTCAGAAATTGTAATAGCAGCTTTCGTGAGTACATTTTGCAGGCGACAGACGAATCTAAGATTCCTGTGACGCCTGCAGCATCAATGTTGGTTCTGCAGATTTCACAAAAACTTAGGACACGGATTTTCTGGTCCAGGCCAAACCACAAGTTTGCAAGGTGAGTTCACTGGAACGAAAGGAAGAAGCCTCGATTAGTAACATTGATCAGTTACATATCCAAGAGCTTGAGTAGTTCCTCTGAAATGGGTTTGATCGAATTTTTAAAATCATTTTTCTTTTCTTTTAGGACATTTTTAGAACAGTTTATTAATCATTTTTGGTGATGATTTAGGTCATCAAAATTGTCCCCTATAAACATTAACCTGATCACATTAAAACGTAAGTGCACATCGATCAATCAGTATCATATCGAAAATATTACTGGTGCCTTAAACTCTATACATTGTTGTCAGAACAAGCACAATTTCATACAGCGCTTGTAAAAATTGGAAATACAGTTATTTTTTTAAATAATTTGGTTGAATGAAAATATCAATTAATAATTGAATCGTCTGCTTGCAAATGACTATTCCAAAATTTAAAAAAAAAACACCTTTAATGAAATACGGTCGTTCAAAGTGTCTAATTCTCACTTGTCATGGACTATTGACTTCCAACCCCAAGCGAATTATGGCGGTATTTCTGTTTGGTTATCGCTCATACGCATATCATTAACCGAGTGATTTGCATAGTCATTGGATCATTAAGTGAATGAGACTAATAAATGCAAATTTTGATGTATGCTAGTTAAAAGTTGATACTCCATTCGAGCCTTTTTTCGTTAAATCTGTTCCGAACGGTTTGCAATATGCAGTTTCGTTTAACTTGCATAACAAAACCATGAAGCAACAGAGCAGTTTAACATATAAACAAAAAATAACTATTGTTTCACTTGCGAACTTACTTTAAATACCTTATTTGTGGGTGTGTAAGGCGCACGTTTTTCCTTCAGTAACTTGTAAAAAAACAGGATGCGTCTTATACAATGGATGGGAATTATTGTAAATGTGAAAATGTGGTATATAGAATTACTAACATCAAATTTTTGTGCACTGAAACACAGGAATTTGTATTTCTACAAACTTTATTACAGAAGCTAAAATTATTGCAAGAAGATCGATTGCTGAGGCTTTATTTGGATCAACGTTATGGTGTAGCAGATTTATGAAAAGGCACGGCTTTTTCATACGTACTAGAAAATTATCATAAACACTCCTGGCGGAACAAGAAGAACGTATCATTGCTTTTCATAGGTCACAATTCCCTCTCCTTTCATCTAAATAAAAATCAAGTACAAAATTTAACATTAAAGAATAAAATCCTTCAACAAAACGAAAAAAAGTTATATCTTTGCTCCCAAAACCTACACTATGAGGAACGAAACACAAAATGATCTAAATTTTTAAATCGCAACGTTTTCAATTTGATTTCGTATGATTTTGTTTACTTATTTCTTTGAATTTCCGAACTGATTGTACAATTTTGACATTTTTTTTATTTTTGACGGAGGTAGGGGGCGGCGGAAGACGGAACAAAACGGGAGTGGAGATGGCGCAAAAGCGGAGAGAAGAAAAGAAGGGGGCAATGCGGAATGAGATGAATAGGGCGGAGCGTGACAAGGTGTGGCGGGGCGGTGAGGAGAGGGGTAGAGCTGTATATAAAGGGGACGGACTGGGGGGGAAAAGGGTGCGGAAATGGGGGTGGGAGGGCTGAAACGACGGGGGACGGAGAGGAAAGCGAAATGGAGAAAGGGCGAAACGGAGAAGGGGCGAAACGGAGAAGGGACGGAACGGAGGGAGGAGGAGAATGAAACGAGGTGGAGCTGAGTGGGTCGGGATGTTAAATGACGGGATCGAGACATTGGTGTGGGTGGACTTGACGAATGGAGCAAAATCACTTCGTTTTTGGAGCAGCAAAACTACTAATCAGTGGAAATCAATACAAGAAAACAGTTAAAAATGACAATTCGCGCCGCCCACATATGAGAAAATCATAGGGCGGCCGCGAAAAAAAGTGGAGAAAGACTAACCGAATACTAGCGACGGAAGAACTCCCCACGAGGAGCCAGCTTTCGGCCAATGACGACGTCTCTTGGTGTGGGTAGGACTGATCCGAGTGAAGCTGGGGGAAGAGGATGGGGTTGAGCGGAGCGGGGGGAGGGAGGGAGGACGTGGCCTGAGCGACCGCCCTTTACGGCGGGCAGCTGCAGCAGAGCCTTGCGCTTCTTTGAGCCATTGCGTTGACGCGGGCGGTGGGCGGTGGGCGGTGGGTGGTGGGCAGTGGGCGGTGGGCGGTGGGCGGTGGGCGGTGGGCGGTGGGCGGTGGGCGGTGGGCGGTGGGCGGTGGGCGGTGGGCGGTGGGCGGTGAGTGCGCGGGCTGCGCTCAAGGGCGTGCCTGCTGCGTCCTTTCGTATCCATGCCACTGACAATGATTGCCAGTTTGGATGTTATTAGACCGGTAAGATGGCTCCGGGCATCAACTGATGTCACTGCAGTGTCACTGATCGGCATGTCTGGTTCCTGTCCCGCCGGTTTTCGAAATAACTAGGTTAAGTTCAGTCGCTGTCTGGAGGAGGATTGTAGCGGCCGGCTGCTCTGATACGTAGTTTTCTGTTGGTTGGTTGATTGTTAGTGATCCCGTGCACGTCAACTACAGGTCATTACTCCTGCAAGTGTAGTGCATGTTGTTTCATTGGGAGGTGGCAGTGATCTTCTCTCACTGGATGGCGAAATCCGGTGCCGACCTACCGTCGGCTAGCGGGTTTTCCCCACAACCAGGTATCCCCCACCAACGAGGCACCACCCAAGCTAGGAGAAGCTCTAAGCTCCCGATCGGTCTCCCGGCATGTGTGGTAGTGTAGCGCATGTTGATGTAAGTGTGGGTAAGGGGTGAGGATAAGACAAGGAAGAGGAAGGAAAGATCACGTGCGATCCGTAGTCCCTTTGTTAGGGTACCGTTTCTCACCATCCAGCGGGGGAAAATCACTGCCACCTCAGCAGAAAAACACATGCACTACACTTACGGAACTAATGCCCGCAGTTGACGCACCCGGAAGAACTAACCAATCAATCGGCTGTTACTGCGAGCGCTATATCCAGCGCGAGTGGTTGTGCGTTTTTCTGTCTGTGAGTTCGTGACTAACAATCTGTATGTGCAGGCGACCATGTATAATGCTCTATTAACGTGTACATGTTAACATGTGTATTCTAGTGTTCTTCTGAATTTCAGTAAGGTATTTTACTCGTTGATCACTAGTATGTGACAGGGATGGCTAAATCCTGGCATCTCAGATTCCGTATTATCACTATTGAAATTATTTCTACTACAGGAAACAGTGACTATCAAGTGTAAAAGAATGGAAGTAATATTGAGAGGTGTCTAAGATGCTTCAATTCTAAATCGTCTCTTGTTTTTACTTTAAGAGAAAGGCATGGTCATATAATTATTAAATTATTTATATCAAATGTACTGACTTTCAGATGTATATCGATGGGGATGAACACGAAATCAACAAATTATTATTAAATTAAATTAAGGATTTAACTAGAATTTCTAGTTGATCTAAGAAAAATGGATTTCGTTTCAATCTCTACAAATTCCAAGCCATCATAAACGGATAAAATTGGTTCCATAAATACTTGCGTGTTATAATTATACCTCGCATTGTGTTGGAAACCAGTACGTTGGTGTTCCGAAGTCAGAAATGTGGGTGTCATTTTCAATAATACTTTGAATTGAGAAAGTCATATCCAGCGTATCAATAAAAATATATTCTCATCTTTCTATTTAGTCAAATGCCTTCAGAAATATTTCACAAACAGCATCCATTCTTCTTCTTCTTTTTCTCTTCTTTTTCTTTTTTTCTTATTTTTCCTTTTTTCTTCTTTTTCTTCTTCTTCTTCTTCTTCTTCTTCTTCTTCTTCTTCTCCTCCTTCTTCTTCTTCTTTTTTTTATTATTATTTATTACTATTATTGTTACTAATATTACTGTTACTACTATTGTTATTACTATTATTACTATTATTGTTACAATATTACTGTTACTACTATTATTATTACAATTATATTTACTATTATTATTATTATCTCTATTATTATTATTTACGCGTGTGAGGATCGTGCTGATGGTTACAATCCGCGAAGCTCTAACAAACAACCGTCGTGGGCGTGAGAGTCTCCTGAGGAGCTGGGGCTGGCCGTGGTCGAGTGCGGCGGAAGGAAGCAGCGCGCCGTCTGCAGAGGCCGCGGCGGGAGACCCTCTTCCCCGCCCTCCCCCTCCCCTCCCCTCCCTCCCGCGGGGCCTTCGCCGGTCGCTCGCTCGCTCGCTTGCTCGCCGCGCGCCGCCCACGTCCCACAAAGCAGACTCCGCTCCGGGGATGATGTTCATCACGGCCCTCCAGTTGGCGGAGATAAAAGTGAAACTTGTTGAACGACACTTTGAACTTCTTGGCGCGGCCCCTTTGTGCCTTCCTTGCCCCGGCGACTGCCCGCCGGCGAGGCCGCCCGCCCGTTCGCTCGCCCTCACACCCGCCACCTACGGAGCCTCGCCCCCGCCCCGCCCCTCCCCGCCCCGCCCGTTCGCCCGCCCAAGGTGCCGCTCGCGGCCGCAGCTGTTCTCGCCAGACGTACCGCAAGAAGGTCGCCGGTATCGATTGGCACAGTTGGCAGCAGTGGCGACGGCGCCGCGGTTGGTCTCCCCCCTTCCTCTGCACCGTTGTCTAGCCGCAAAATTCACATGGCCAACGCGCAAATCGCAGTTGCAACGAGATAGTTTTGGGCTTTTAAATAACTGGGGCTCGATCGCGATCTGCCAGGGAGGAATCATTCTCAAGCCTAGTAGAGAGCAGCACTGTGGAAAGATGTTGGATGTTTAGTTTCGTACTGAAGCACACACTGATGTGTAAGCATGTCATTGCTGGAAGAAAACGTAAACCTGAGTGAGATTTTAGGACGATTATTTACGAAAATCAGACAGGCGTGAAAAAGTATAACTTACTTCCAAAGAACATGTCAGTACGTTTTTATTGTAGTATGAAATCCCCATGAAATTATAAATACAAATACGTAAAATAATCCAACATGAGTAACGTAATGAATGTTGGATATTCTATGAATAACTAAGATATGTCGTCTTCTCTGATATCCGAATAATCTATGAAGAGATGATTAAATGAATGTTTGCAATGTCTTAGCAGCTATCATGAAATCTACCGTGTGGAAGGCGATTCTAGGTAGTAATCGAAATTCATAATTCTATCCAACACACCTTGTATTCCCTAAACGATCCAAATACGCTTGAATAAACATGAACTTTGGTACATACCACATAAATCCTAGTACTTTTATTTTAAATTTGTGCGCACCACTCTCCTGCCTGGAGTGGTTTTGTGCAGAGCGAGTTGCTGTTTCAATACGGGCGTTGTGAAACTCGCCGCAGCGCTCCGGCCTCCCTCCCTCCCGCCCCTGCCCCCCGCGGTGCTTCTCTGCGGCTGTACATGTCGCAGTAATTAGAAATGTGTGCGGCGAGCGCGCGTCCCGAGGTAGCAGGGAGAAAAAACTGTCTCCGGCGCTCGTCGGGCGCAACTGGCCGTCTCAAAGTGACGGAGATTGCCGCGCGCAAAAAATATGTAAGAAGTTTGCGGCGTTCCGGCGCGCACCGGCGGCGGCGCCCCCCGCGAGGGGAGGAGGGCGGTGGGTGGGGGGACGGCGGAGAGGGAGGACATTAAAGGGTAATGGGCGGTGGGTGGTAGACTGTGTGCGGTGGAGGATGGCCGGTTGGGTGGTGGAAAATGGACTGTTGTCCACGGGATGGGGGCGGTCGGTGGGATGGGGACGGCTAGTCAGGGGACGGTGATTCATGGAACGGGGAGCGGTGTGTGGGATGGGATGGTTGGAAGAGGGGGGTTGGCGCGAGGTGGATAGGATGGGGACAGTTGAAGGGACGGGGGTGGTCGGTGGGATGGGAGATGAGGGGAGGACTGTAATAGAATGGGGTCGGTAAGTGGGTGGTAGGTGGCGGGGGGGTTGGGATGGAGGCGATCGATGAGATGGAAGGTTGGTGGGGGTTGAGGGTGCTGGATGAAAGGTGTTGGAGAGTGGAAAGTGGATACAAGCGGTAGGTGGTGAGCGGTAGGTGGTGAACGCTAAGCGATAAGTCGGCCGTGGGAGGTGGGGAGGGGGTACTGGCTCGTAACGAAAGGCAATGCGAAGACATCAGAGGACGGTGACAGCGGGGCCATTGTGACTGTGAGAGATGGGAAAGAACTGGGAGGAGCTGAAAATATTAGTAAAGTACGGGAAAAAAGAAGTGGGTAGGCTGGGACGGCAGTTCGACAGCCGCTGGAGATGTTGAGCCACTGGGCACGAGAGCGGCATGTGGTGGACGCAGTGTAGTGAAGAACAGGAAGACCGACGTAACACGAACAGAAAAACAGAGATCCACAGGATGGGTGAAAGAGGAATCTCTGCCAGGGCATCGGCGCAGAGTTCGAGGAAGCGGAGCTCATAGGGATGGTTTGATTGATTGATATTTTCGTGTTTCCGGGCGCGTCAACTGCTTCGGTCATTAGTCCCGTTAGTGTAGTGCATGTTTTTTCTCTCGGGAGATGGCGGTGATCTTCCCCCGTTGGATGACGAGATCCGGCACCGACCTACCGCCGGCTAGTGAGGTTTCCCCCTAACCAGGGCTCTCCCACCAGCGGGGCACCGCCCCAGCCAGGACAAGCTCTAATGTCCAGTCCGGTCTCCCGGAATATGTGATAGTGTGGTGCATGTTAGTGTAAGTGTGTGACTAAATTAAATAATTAAAAAATATATACATTACGAAAATGTACATGAAATTAATTTGTGAAGTTCCATATTGTCTGTAGAAAAGACTGGTATTTACTTAAATGTTTTATAAATGTTTTAGCGGCATTACCATTATGTATCTTCCCACATCTTTCCTTTCCCATCTATTTACTTTCGAATGCACATCTTCACTTCATTATATTGAAGTCGTGTCAAGTACGTAGTTATTCCTCGGGTCAAAACAATATAAGAATAGCGTTGCAACCAGAGGGAAAAAGAGATGCAACGCCGCACGGCAGGCTGCATTAAACAATAGCAGGTTGGCGACCGTAGACAAGAAGAGCTAGGGCGGAAACACCGGCGGGGAGACCGACCCCGTTGGCACCGGGAGGGGGGAGAGGACCGCCCGAGAAGAAGCCGGAAACCGGTGAAGGCAGGGGGAGGGAGGAGCAGGACGTCTGGCTCGACGCTGGGAGCAGGTTCGCGGTCGCCGCCGGTGAGGAGGGAAATTAATTACCGCGACGCTCCCAGCGCAAAACGTGGGCAACGCCACTGGCGCCCTGACCCCACCGCCACCGCCAACCCTCCATCACCACCACCACCATCTCAGCTACCATCATGACAGCCATTTCTAGTACACTACCATCACTACCACCACTACCACCACTGCTTTGGCCATTACCACCGCCACCTCCACAATTACCCCTAACACCACCACCACCACCGCCATCACCACCATCACCACCATTCCCATTTCCTCCACCACCACCAACACCTCCTACTGCTTACGGAGACCAATAGAACGCTGAGTTTTTGTGTTGAGTCAACCGCCGATAAAGATGTCAGCACCGGTCGAGGGGTAGAGGTTTCTTCACCGCCAGTACTCGACGCACTCCCCTTCGCGAGAGATGGCGTGTTCGAGAACAAGGACACAGTTCAGAATTTGTAGTGGCCGGTTTTTGAATTATACAATAGTTTTTTCTCTCAAAGTTCATATTTGGGTTTCTCAAATTTTCACACAAACTCTAACATGGAGTTTACAAATTACGAGTACTTATATGAATTTTATAATTTCGGCAAAAGCAATTTCCATAGGTGAAACGTTACACTTTACATCCACAAATATAAGCAACCAACACGAGTGTTTATTGAACACAAGCATTTGTTTGCATCAGGATCATTCTAAGCGCTGAACAGGCCATATTTTTTCACAGTAGCTAGAAAGCAAGGATAAATGCAGCCGATGTGTAGAGGTGAACTCTAACGGCCAGTAACTCTTATTGACAGTTTTACCTGATTTACGCAATCAAAATCAGGTAAATCCCGGAGCAATACCTAAACAAATGGACCGCAAATCTCGCGCGATTGTTCCTCTTTCTTCTTTATTCCATCCTCCTCCCTTATACCCACACACACGTTTTCGTACTTGCACTTCATTACCGCACGTGTAGACCTGCTATTGAAAGAAATTGTTTTAAACATGTTCACAATTCGTGATTATTTGTAATTTCTAAATATTATTTGAAAATAAAGAAACTTATTATACATCTCTAAATTAATTTTCCCTATAACGATTTAATCTTAATATACTTTTAGAAGTGAATAATATTCTAGTTTTTGTAAATTACATTAGTGTTCAACTTCCTTTAATAGCGACCTGATGTATCGACACTGACTCGTGATCTCTGGTTCATGTGTAAAGATAGAATTTTTTAGAAAGAAAATAGATTTTTGAGGTGCAGAGAAGTCTGTTAAACCAAGGTAAACGAATTTTATAGCAAACATGCTGTCTCGGATCTCTAGAGGTTAAGGCATGTCCCGGCTGGGCGGTGCCCTGCTCCCGACTGGCTCCGGATCTGTTGTTATAGGGAAGGAGAAATCGCACCACTCCCGATTTGCAATGTGAGATGTTGTTAGATGTTAATGACTTTACTAGTTGATGGCCCGGAAACACGAAATAATCGTTCAATGACCGATCGAGGTACCGCCGCCTCTGCAGACTGTCCCAGATATCGTTCCTGTGGACGTTTAAATAAAGTGGAGGAAAAGATAGAAAGTAGTACAATTTTACAAAGATTCTCTAAAAGGGTAAGAAATTGAGTTTCAATTATTTTCAGGAGTCAAAAATACATAATTGTTGTAATACAAGAATCTATCGCTAATGTTTGCCCGCTTTCGTTCATATTTTCAAGATATGTAATTTAGTTTTACGCTCATCTGGTGAAGTTAACGAGTAAAATTATTTAAGCGATTTTTTTGTAAGTAAACGTACATAATTGTTTGTGGTGTAAAGAAAATACCAAGTGTGTACTGATAACAAATAATTGAGTGTGTGCTATATAATTAACAAGCCAGTGAAGCAAATAGGCCTAAATGTATTTTTTCTCTGAGAAAAACTATTTTATTTAAACATACAGTTGGACATTGAAAACTAGTGATACAAACGGAGGAGAGTAATTCTATAATTGTAAGATAAAATTGCAAAAATATAAAATTATAATTTTTAGTAAAATTCACAATTTTGCATCTTGTGCTTGTGAAAAATAGCCGTAAATTTTACCTCCTTATTGGACACGAAGGCAATTTTGAGAACTGTACTTTTGGTTTTTATACTGTATATTAAAATAAAATATAATTTTAGAAATAACTTCTAACTCGTGAAGAACTCTCGTAAATCTTCAATCTGTTCAAAGAGACCTGGAGATGCAAACTCAAGATCCGGATTCCAACCCACATCCACCGCGTCAAAAAACTCAAGAACACTTTTCGGGAAACATCCTCATCTCATCTAATTCCAGGCGCCCTTGCACCAGATTAGGCGGTTAAATTCTCGCCAACTCTATTTTCGAACCCTCCCACTCCCTTTTCCCAAAAATACGCCGAGCGTTCACTTAATCAAAATTCTTCGTGGCTCGACGCGCCTTCGTCTCGACGGATGAGCGAACGGGTGGAGGGGGTTTGAGTGGGGAAGAGGAAAGAGGGGACTGACAGCGGCAAACACGGCGTCGTAGCAGTCGGGAGAGGTGACTCAGTGCATCAACTGATGTCATGCGGATTTGGTGGTATAACGGTCAGCGTACCGGACTGTTGTACCCGAGTTTGCGGGTTCAAACCAGATCGAAGACGTGGATTTTTAAAGGCGAAAAAATCCCTCGTACACCGTCCTTTGGAGGGGAAGTAAAGCCGGCTGTCCCATGTAGTAAATTTACTGCATGTAAAAAATCAAGCCTAAAAGAAGCCTCTGAGCAAAATTGAGATCCGCCGGTTTCGTCTCCCAAGATAATACCTCCTTTCTCCACTATCGAAATTTGCGTGGTTAGACGGAAGAGCGGGCCTGATGGCCCGAGTCTCGCCACGTGAAATAAGGCATTAACTTAACTGCTGTACCAGTGTCTGGGAGGTACTAGGGTTCGAGTCCTGAGGGTGCCAGGAATTTTGACACTTGCTCCAGAGCTAGCTCGAATTCAGTCACGCTCTGGAGAAGAATGCTAGCGGTCACCTGCTCTGATCGGTAGTTTTCCGTGGTTTCTCCAATCAACACCATGCAATCAACACCGGAGCCGAAACCTAATAAATAGGCCATGGACCGCGCGCGGTCTTTCCTTCCTCTTCCTTGTCATATCTTCAACCCGTACTTATACTGACATACACTCTCACACATGCCGGGAGACCGGTCGGGAGCTGAGCTTGTCCTGACTGGGGTGATACCCCGCTGGTTGGCGTAACCTGGTAGGGAAAACCCCGTTAGCCAACAAAAGGTCGCCAACGGTTATCACCAGCCAGCTGGGGAAGATCTCCGTCCCCTCCCAAGGGGAAAAATGCACTGTACTTTTGGGACTACTGATAAAAGTTGGGAAAGTGCTCAAATAAAAGGATAAACGTGGGATGTACGTCATAAACAAAATTTCGCTGAAATTTTCATCAGTTGTTATTAGAATTAATTTTCGTAATCTTATCACAATGTTTATTGTTTTTTAATAATTATCATAAATATTATTTTCCATTTTAATTCTTGGAATTATTACATGGTAACTTGGTAAGATGATGACTGTGGCCGATGTAAAGAATAAAACTGTGATTTGAATACTAATTAAAGTGGATTTGATCATTGAAAGTAGTATACCTTACCACATCCTAATAATATAAAAGTTTTATAATAATATAACAAGCTGACGTGAACGAAATATAAAAGTTTTGTAGAAACAGCTATTTGTTCAACCTCTTGGGCCAAATTTGTGGCTCGAGAGATAGAATTAAATGGATTTTCTATAATAGTATAAATAGTATCTTATCTAATATTACAGAATATTATTATTTACAAAACAATTTAGTTAAGATATGGAAGATAGATACTACTAAAACAAAATAAAACTGTACCAGTGATGTATCGGGTTTAACCCGATTAGTGATTACGACCAGAACATCATTAAACAAAACCCTCTAAAAAAGGAAACGGATCCAGTGCGAACACAATGGAGCGACAGTGTGAAGATCAGTTGAAGACAGCAAACACCAAGACCAAAACTAGGGGCCCAGGCAAGGTGTAAGTGGGGCAGCAAAAGTAGTAAGAAACTATTGGCAGGGAGTTCGCTCTCAGCGATAGGGGAAGAGTTTCCGACGGGAGCGCGACGGGGACGGGGACGGGGGCGCGGGCGGAGGCGGCGGCGATAACGACGAGAAGAGAACGACGACGACGCCGCCGCCGGAGGCGAAAGCTTGGGGTGGGGGCGGTCGTGGGGGGAGGGCGAGGTGGAGGAGGCCCTGGGGGCTGCGGCATTGAGGTCGCTGACTGTGGTGTGGTGGAGACTGCAGTGGCAAAGAGGGGGGTAGGGGGCGTCGGCCATGGGATAGTCGCGAGGGCGTGGCAGGGCGGAGTGTGATGGTCGTGACGCGAGGGAAAGCTTTGTGGCTGCAGAGGTGCAGGAGGTGGCGCGGGGCGGTGCGGGGGGAGGAGGGTGGAGCGAGAGCGAATTTGAGCTGGATCTGGAGGCTGTGGCTGCGGCGTGCGTGGAAGGTGGGGGGGGGGGGCGGGGGCGGGGGGGGGGTGGGGCGGCGTTGGGGGCGGCGTTTGGGGGCGGCGTTTGGGGGCGGCGTTTGGGGGCGGCGTTTGGGGGCGGCGTTGGGGGCGGCGTTGGGGCAGCGAGGCGGATGGGGTGAGGTTGAGGCATGGGTGAATGCATTGTGGTTGGGACTGCGGTGGGGGCGGCGGCAAGCGCTCCACGGCGGTCGCGGAGGCTGCGCGATTTTTCTCCGTCCTCGTTATCGACGCGCGGAAGAGAAATGGCGGAGAGACGTCTCCACGGCATCAATCTGCTCGTTTGCTCCGCAGACCCCCTCCACACCTTCGCCACTGCTCTTATCGGGGGCTCCTCACATCCCGCGTTCGCTCCTTCGAGTCGGAGGAGGGAGAGGTGGGACATGGAGCGGAGTGTTGCACAGGTGATGGGAGAGAGACACAAGCGTCAAACCTGCGAAGTCGTGAAAATGAGTTGAGGTCGGTGGAATGAGGGGTGGGAATCTGATAACCACTAC
Organism: Teleogryllus oceanicus; assembly: GCA_964035755.1. NCBI lineage: Eukaryota > Metazoa > Arthropoda > Insecta > Orthoptera > Gryllidae > Teleogryllus > Teleogryllus oceanicus. Next base: position 21,883,266 of record CAXIVR010000004.1, read on the forward strand.
CAACGAAAGGGAAGCTCAAACGGTCAATGAGCAGAAAGAAGAATGAGAATAGTTATGAAGAGAAGAGAGGCGGTGAAAAGAGTAGAAAGGAAAAGATACCATGGAGGCAGAAAGAGAAGGCGCTAGAAAGAGGAGGAAGCCACAGATGTGAGCAATTATAAAAAAATAAGCAGAACGAATTGGGCAAATAGAAGAAACAACCTCAATTATGTAGTAAAATGAAAACTATATGATATATAAAATCGTCGGCTTCCGCTACCGGAGTCAGTAGGTATTTGCCTGTCCGGGAGACGCCGCGTCCTTGGTATAAATGCAATCGTTTCGGTCGTGGGTGGTAGGATAGGGTCTATGGTAGATAGTGGTCTATGGTAGGATAGAACGGCCTTGAAGAAAAGCGAGAAGCACGCGGGAATGAAGATAGGTCATTCAGAGAGTAATAGGACTGGATGGAAATGTTGTGGGAAGGCAAGGAAGAGAGTAGGCCAGTAGTAGCAAGTGAGAGTAACCTAAGGGAAAGCGAGAGGCATGCGGGAGTGAGGATAGGTAGTTTGGAGAATAATAGGAGAGAAGGGTAATGTTGTGAGAAGGTAAAGAGGAGAGTCGGCCTGCGAGGGCTGCATGATAATATATTATTTATTACAGTGAGATACGTAATACTTACAGTCATACAGTAAATGGATTTGATGGACGGGGTATTATGAAAATATACAACGAAAAGCTGTGGAAGGAGTGGCAAGGAAAACGGGAGAACCCCAGGAAAACCTACCGCAAACTTTTGAACAAAGTGCACATGGATCGTCCGGGATTTGAACTTCGGTCTCAGAGGTGGAAGGCAAGTTATACAGCACGGTCCGGCCGCCGAACGGGAGAGTAGGCAGACAGAAGCGTGCTTGATGGCCCATCAAACCTCCTGCAGAGGCTCGAACGAGGCGGCGGGAGGCGACGGCTGCAATGTCGTCGCCGGCGTGGGGACGGAGGCGGTTCGGAGAGAAAAACGAGGCCGCCCGTCGTCTTAGTTGGAATCTCCGAATGCACCTTCCGTGAGCGCGCTGCTCCCACGCCCCTCCCGCCCCGCCCAGCCCCACCCGCCCCGCCCCGCCCCGCCCTGCCCAGCCCCACCCTGCCCCGCCCCGCCCGTCCCGTCCGTCCGTCCCGTCCGTCCGGCCCGTCCCGTCCCGTCCCGTCCCGTCCCGTCCCGTCCCGTCCAGTCCCGTCCCGTCCCGTCCGTCCCGTCCGGTCCCGTCCGTCCCGTCCGGTCCCGTCCGTCCCGTCCGGTCCCCCCCCCCCCCCCCCCCCCCCTCCCCGCTCCGCCCCACCGGCCGCCCCACCTCATGCATTATACAAAGCAGCGCCGGATGTGCTGCTTAGGTCAGACCTGTCAAAAGGCACGGAACTGCATATCGACCGTTTTCTCCGGGCACAGCGTTCGTGTTTAAGAAGCTTAATTTGGAGGGTGCATTTTCAAATGACGCGGTATATCAGGTTGTTTAAACATCAATACCGACTGCTTGTGTTTAAGGACTATTTTTTAAAAATGTTTTTGCTTTCAGGTCTCCAGCCTTTTTTACAATGGGTTGGATTACATTAGATACAGAACTACAGAATTGAGTTTAATTTAAGTTTTATTTTTGGTTAGAATTACTTAGAAGAGTTGTGTGTATGAGGGGCTTAAAGAGGGTCGAAAAAGTGTCTGGGGAGTTTTCTGCAGATACGTGCTCTATTTCAGGTTTGTTACCCTAATTGGAAGTGGAGGGCTGGTGGGATTGAAGGGATTTTGCGGTAAAACTTAAGGGCGCTTTGCTTGATGTTGGTGATAATGAGGGGTATGCCGAGCTCGAGATGAAGTAGATCATTGGGTATGAACCAAGGTGCTTTGATTATGGTCCTTAGGAAACGATTTTGAAAGGTCTGGAGCTTATGGATATGTGATTTGGCTGCTGAGCCCCAAATTGGGCATGCGTATGTTAGCATTGATCTGATCATAGCTTTGTATAGATGGGTACCGGTTTGGATTTGGAGGGGAGAAGATCGACGTAGTATTGGGAAAAGCTGGTGAGTTCATTGTTTCGCTAGAGCAAGTCTATGGTGGATGTGGGATTTCCAGGTTAGGCGACGGTCAAAGAGGACTCCGAGATATTTGACTGGCGTGTTGGATGGTAACCAAGCGATTGGTGTGGAATTGTATGCTACAGGTGGAGGTAAGGGTGGTCTGCGGAGAGAGAAGAGTTTAGCTCGAAATTTAATTGGGTTGAATTTGATACGCCATTTGCTGGTCCAATCGGACGTATGATCCAGGTGGTTTTGAATATCAATGGGTGCGTCATCTAGTACTTGGTTTGTTGAGTATACGACTTTGTCGTCGGCAAAGAGAGCGAGGGGGGTGTGAGGGGTTGTCGGTGAGACATAGGTAAAAATATTGAAGAGAGTTGGAGCTAATACAGAGCCTTGAGGTACACCTGCTAGGATGGGAGCAGGGACAAAATCGCAACGGTTAGTCGTATGGAGAAGGACCTATTCGTGAGGAAGCTTTTAATAAGGAGTATAAGGTACTGTGGGATTCCAAATTTTAGAAGTTTGAGTAGTAGGTCGGGATGCCATACCGAGTCGAAGTCGAGATGTTTTCGATGTCGAGAAAGACGGCTATTGCATGGGAAAACTGATGGAAACCTTCGAGAATGTCTTCGGTAAGTTTAAGGATCGTATGGTTTGTTGAGACAAGCGATTGGAACTAATTTATTTTGATTTCTTGATTCTAGAAGGGTTTGTGTAACTCACCTTCTGTGCGCGTAGGAATTATACAAAAACTATGCAGTTTCCGTCGTTTTGAAGGATATCTATGATTTTTTTATATTCCCAGGAACTATAGATGTATATAAAACAGGCTGGATTCTCATATTCGATGTGTAACTGTTTAAGACACAGCTGTAGTTATGCCACAAGAAGACTTCGAGAAAGAGAGCTACCGTCATTGAATATTTTCAATTGACAGTGTCGTTCTGGCACTGTAACATTTTTTTATAGTCTTGGTATGTAAAGAACTGTTCTTATTATCTACTATGTTACAGTATACGTAAAACATATTTTGTTAAAATATTTAATGTACAGCAGTGATGCAAGGGAGTATTATATTCGTTGTTCTTGAGCATTAAAAGTGCTACGTTTTGGAAAACAATTTTGTATATTTTTTAAGCAGCATTTTTTATGCTGGAGGCCCCTTGTTATTTACTGCAGACGTTATCGTTCACAGTTTTTTGTACTGTTTTATTAATAGAGCACCTATTTTCATTCGTTTCATTCAAACTCGTTGACCTTTTGTTACTCATTAAATTACATTGTGTGAGGCCATTGACAATTACCTCTGACAAACTGTATGAAACATTTGCGTCGAAATAAGAAATATTATTTGACCTTTTAGTTGAACATTAACATTAGATAAAAAAATTCTTTGGAATTGAGTTTCTATTTAAATACGTACGCGTGATTGTATTTAATGTTAAACCACGCTTCCAAATAAGATAATATCTACATTTTTCTCATTATCTCTTTCCTTGAAACTACACTTATTACCAAACGCAGAACAGGAAAATAATGATATTTCTTAAACATTGTGAGTTTAAGATTTAAACCTAACGTGAAACGCGGGTATTCCCAGCCTTGATTCAAAAATGGTAAAGGATGTAATCAATTATTACTAATAAAGGAACATGAAATGTCGTGCCCTGCAGTTTTACCTCAGTATTACGTCTTCATTTTGAGTATGCTGGCGCAAATGACAACTTTGCTATCCGTGTACGTAAGGTTTCGCCTTATAGGGCGTAACGAACACAAAAATGTATCAAAACTCATGTGTCCAAGGAAAAAAATAATGATAATAACAGTAATAACAATTATATATTATTTTTATAATTAATAATAGTTATAGGAATAATAATCCACGACATTCGGGAATATTGATTACAGTAGGAAAGTTTGCTTTCATGAGACTAACAGTAGTCTCCCAGAGGCCTGCACGAATTGCGAGGACATAGAAAACGGTGACCTAATGCACTCAGCAGTAATTCCTCCTTCTGCCGTTGGGCATCTTAGAACGAGCAAGCAATGCTCGAATCTCCCGTCAGCCAACAACAGCAGCAATGCTCGCCGCCCGAGGCGCCCTCCGTCCATTGCCCAGCGCCCTGGGTTTCCTCGAGGGTGGCGCGCGGCCTGCGCGAGGGGGGCGGGGCGGGGCGGGGCGGGGCGGGGCGGGGCGGGGCGGGGCGGGGCGGGCGCTGGAACACGTCGGCCGTGTGTTCGTGCTGCGCAACATGCAGCCGGGACAGAACGCGCTCGGGGCGCGCTGCGGAAACGCCGCAACGCGCCGCATCGCGCTCCGGAGGAGCCGGAAGGCACCGGAAGATGCCCCCGTGTAAAGGTAAAGAGGGAGAGGCGAGGTGGAGACAGAGCCTCAAAGGAGAAATAGTGGGAGGAAGAGGGTAAGGAAAGAGAGAAGGAAATGGTTTTTGAATAGAGAAAGGAAATGTGTTTTGAAGAGAGAAAGGAAATGTGTTTTAAGAGAGAAAGGAAATGTGTTTTGAAGAGAGAAAGGAAATGTGTTTTGAAGAGAGAAAGGAAATGTGTTTTGAAGAGAGAAAGGAAATGTGTTTTGAAGAGAGAAAGGGAATGTGTTTTGAAGAGAGAAAGGAAAGATGGTTCGAAGATGAAAATGATAGGTGGATGGACGAGAGTTTGGAAAAGAGCAAAAGGAAAAGAGAAAGATAGAAGAGTATAGATTAGAGATGAAGCTTAGGAGTACGAGGACAGAGAATGGAATGAAGAGTGAAAGGTGAGAGATGTGTGAATAAGATGGAGGGGTGCAAGGGAATAGGCGTGATAGTGGAAGAAAAAGACAGTGACAGAGGAGAGTACAGAGGGCAGTAAAATAACGAAGGGAAGCGGGTTGGAGAATTAAGAGAGAGGAAGAAAAGGAAGGAAGGAAGGAAAGATTATCGAAAAAGGAGAGAAGTAATGATGATAACTTGGTAAAGGAGTAAGAGCAATATACGAGGTGTGAGGATGAATACGGGGAGAGGAAAATGATAAAGAGAGAGCGAAAGTAAAGTATGAAGATATGAAATGGGACGGAAAGGGACTTAAGGGAAGGAGATAGGAAGAAGGAGATCAAACAAAGTCACATCGAGACTGCCAAACCTGTTCCGACCAAAAATTGCAGATGCAATATCGTACACATGGAACTTATCTCTGGTGCACAGTGAAAAGGAGTAAGAAATAAACAATATTTTATGGAACGAGAATCATCCATATCTGCAGTTTAAAGATTCTGATTTTTGGAAAAGACATTTTAAAATATTGCGAGAAAAAATGATTCGAGAATTGAATACACAGTAGTCCATTGACTGCTTCCTGACACGGGCGCGTCAACAGATATTATATTTTTTCCCGTAAGTGCAATGTATATTACATATCGGGAGGTGAATGTTTATTCCTCGCTTAAACGCAAGATCCGGTGCCGATCTATACGACAGCTTGCGGGGGCTTTCTCCTCCAGGTATTTTCACCAATGGGACGCTGCTCGAACAGGTACAAGCTCTACGTTTCTGATACATCTCCCTGCATGTGTGTGAGAGTGTAGTGCATACAAGAGAGTGTGATACGTGTGTGCATGTATAAGGGCGGAGAAAGGACACGGATGAGGAAGGAAATATCGCGTACCGTCCTTAGCCCGGTTGTTACGGTAATGCTCCGCAAATCGCCTACTATTTATATGAGAAACCACAATTTACCGAAAAGATAAACCGGCCACCACAATACTGCTCCATAAAGCGTCTGAATTCGACCTATTAATCACCTAGCTCGTGTTTAAAATAAGCGCGGACTCGAAACCTAGGACCTCTCGCTCAGAGACGCTGCAATGAAGACCGTTGTTGTTCTAAACTATAATAAATTCTTGCTTCAAAAATCTCTCACCTTGATTCAATTTTTCGAACAAAGCAATAGGAAAGGCTCTTACACTTTAAAATATCGGAAAAGTAAGCCGTAAGTCAATGCTGCGAATAGAATCTGTTTATGTAGTCATATTTGTTACATGCATTGTTTAATGGTTCTATTTGTGTATTTAAATAATTTTGTAAAGCACGCTTTCCGTTTACGAAGAATTTCCATACGGGTGAACAGTGTTGTGCGGAGACACTCTGTGGGAGGTGTAATGCTGTGGAGAAGGCCGCGATGAAGGTGAAGTCGCCTTGGAGCGTCGCCTAAAAGCGAAGGCGCCCGCGGCGCGGGGCGCGGGGGCGCAGTCGCGTAATGAAGAGTGACTGGGGCGAGTCCAGCAACTTGATATTATGACAGCTCCCACATCCTCCGCGGGCGGCGCGGCGCTGCATTTTCTGCCGCGCGAAACAAGAGACAAGTGCCAGTTCGAGTTGCCACGCGGGCGTTGAACGTGTGCGCGCCGCCATCCCGGGGGGGTTCCCCGCATTCGGAATAGCGGCTGACGGTTCCGCCGCGTCCCTCCTGGCCCAACCCCGCTCAGACATTCCCCAGCCCCGCCGTCCCCCTCCATAGCCCCTCCATAGCCCCTCCATAGCCCCTCCATAGTCCCTCCCTAGCCCCTCCCTAGCCCCTCCCTAGCCCATCGCTAGCCCCTCCCTAGCCCCTCCCTAGCGCTCTTCCCAGCCCCCCCTAGCCCTCCCTAGCCCCTCCCTAGCCCCTCCCTAGCCCTCCCCTAGCCCTTCCCTAGCCCTCCCCTAGCCCCTCCCTAGCCCTTCCCTAGCCCCCCAGCCCAGCCACGCCCGCCCCGCCCAGCCCGCCCAGCCACGCCCAGCCACGCCCAGCCACGCCCAGCCACGCCCAGCCACGCCCAGCCACGCCCAGCCGCGCCCAGCGCATCCCATCCCATCCCCGCCCAGGCCTGCCCAGCCCCGGCCATCCAGCCTCGCCCAGCCGATGCTGCTTCTGCGGTCTCCAAGACCGTACCTGGTTCCACTAGCTCTGCTACCTCGTTGATAGAGAACGCAAGTGTATTTTATTTTTGCTGCTTTCAAGTCTATACGTATCACATCATGATGGCGCTAAACTTGATCTTTCGCACGTAACAGTTAGTGCGGAAAAGATGCTGGGGAGAAAAAAACAACAAAAATTACATACCGCGATCCACACAGTTCAACCTAATTTGAATTTTGAAGTGGATGCGTCGCATACTATATTAGCGTTGATTAGTTAGAATAGGCAAGCATTGATGGAACGCTGTGCTGCGACCAACGCTGCATTGGTCGCCTACATATGGCAGCTTCAATACCGGCATTGAAATTCCATTCCTATTATAAAGCCTGGTTGAATGAATGAACAGGTTCAGTGCACTATTTTATTGTTTACTCCAATTTCACCATTTTCCTCACATCGTCAAATATTCCATTTTCATTTATTCTAATCTATTGTTCAATTTGGTGAAAATGCAGCACTAACCTGAAGCATTATTCACTCATAAAAATACAATATACATCTAGTAATATATATAGATTCCCGGCATTGATAGTTTTGCTTGTCGGTCGCTTGCATTCAATATATTTTTAGCAGAAAAGTCGTGAAGGGGAGACAGTGCGTTGGCAGCAGGAAGTCGATGGATGATGTTGGAAGGTGCAGAAGGGCGTAAGGCTGCCGACGGGATCTCTGGGTCCTCGCTGACGTCGGCCTGCTCCACGACCTGCCATCAAGGCCCCCGCCGCCCCCCCCCCCGCCCCGCCCGCCCCGCCCGCCCCGCCCGCCCCGTCCTCGCCCCGTCCTCGCCCCGTCCTCGCCCCGTCCTCGCCCCGTCCTCGCCCCGTCCTCGCCCCGTCCTCGCCCCGTCCTCGCCCCGTCCTCGCCCCGTCCTCGCCCCGTCCTCGCCCCGTCCTCGCCCCGTCCTCGCCCCGTCCTCGCGCCGTCGCTGCCCCCGGGAGCCCGTCCGCACGCGCGGGACAATGGACGGGCGCGCCGGGGCTGGCCGGGGGCGGGGCCCGGCGACGCCACCGCGACGGCATGCATGGAGACGTGCGCGGCGCGGCAAGGCGCCGTACGCTCAATGCGCCCAGACAGATGACGCGGCGGCGGCAGCGGCCACGGAAGCGTGAAAAGGGCGAGCACGAGGGGAAGGGCCAAACGGGAAGGACATTAAGAAGGATGCGGGAAAGTGTGTGAGAGAGGTGACCGGATATATCAGAAAGAGCACGGGTAGAATGGACAGAAAAAAAGGGGCGACATGTTAGCGAGTAATCAGAACAGACGAGCAACAAATAGCTATGGAATGGTAGGACGATTGAGGCGAGGTGCGGTGGCAGCCAGAAGAGAGCCCTAGGGGGGGCGGGAGGGGGATGAGCGGGGGCAGGCGGAAGCAGGGGGGAGGGGGTAAACGCAACGTGGGATGCGATTGACAGTGAGCGCGGCGGACGCCCAAGGGGCGGGGCGGGGTGGAGTGGAGGGGGTGACGTGCGCTGTCCGCGGCCGATCCACCAAGGGGAGAGGGGCCATCGAAGCGTCAGGCGCCGCCGGTAAATATCCACCCTGCAATATCGGCGCCCCGGTGGCCTCCTGACTCAGCGCGGCGCACGGGGCACGGGGCCCACACACACACTGCACGTCGAGTCAGCGAGATACGCACGTGATGGCGCTTTGTGACTCCTGTGAATAAGAACACGCCTTCAAATTGCTCTGAATCACATAACATTTATTTGTGTATTTCTGAAAAAGTAATGAAGCAAAATCTATATATTCCCATTAACTTAAACGGGTCAAATTCACAAGAAACTTAATTTACCATGGTAAGTGGATTAATTTTGTGTTTTGTTAATATATATCATCTGACACGATTATACTTTCAATCAATTGGTTAGCAAAATCAATTGATGTAGATATTTTTTAGAACGATCTCAGTAGGTTTCAATGAAAAACGTAAATATATAATAACGCGATTTTTATTTCGCCCCGTTTTCCGTCTGTTTGTTTAGATTTCTGAGCGCTAGTTTTAGTTCGAGTTGGAATGTTATTGTAAAATAATCCAAACCGAGAATTTTGAAGATTCAGTGTGGTGTTCAAGGTGTTCGACAATTTTACTCTCGTCAGGAAAATAGGAGATAAGACAGTGATCTACTTGTTTAATTATGACAGTCGAGGCTCTTACGTAGGCAGAATAAGGCTAAAAACTCCCGTGAATCGCCACCGCGGAAAGTCCAACAAATGTATGTGCGTTGGGTTCTGTTGAAGAACTAGATAAATAGTATTTCTGAAGGGTCGTGTCCAACAAATTTTGTATCTGATTTTGCAGCCAATATGTAACCTCATTTGGAAATCATCTACCAAACAAGAGATTCGAAATCCATGCTTTCATTTCATTTATCCTTCGCTCGTCCATAACTCATTAATTAAAGGTGATAAATCGGTTTTGAAATCTCATTACTAATAATAAAGCAAATGAAAGAGAATGTAATTCTTCACACGTTCATTTGAGGTTGTTTGGATGCAGATATTAATGGAAAAAATACAATAATTCGGGTGTAATGATGAAAACGATTTACAGAATAATGGATGTGCAGATTTATATAATGAGTGTAAGTTGAAGATAACCATTATTCATTATTTGAAGTGAATCCAAATGACAAAATTAATGGAGTAAAACACATACTTCGTTAATTGCGTCTATCGGGTTCGAGTAATACGTTACAGTAACACGTTTTGTATATGAATATTATGTTGTAATTCAAGAGGAAAAGAGAGGAAGCTATTTATTTAATTTTGTATGTTACTGCACAATATTAAGGTATCCAATGAGAAGAGAACATAACATAAGAGTTGAGAGTGACGACGCCTGAAAAATTTAACAAATACAATGTAGAATTTTTATGAAGGAAATTACGAAATTGATGTCCAAATTTTTGCTACTCGTATCTCAAACATTGAGACTTCTCAAGTGAAAGAAAAAGCGTCGTAAGTTTCCATTACAATCCAATAAACATGTGCCGAGTTTCAGTAATTATAACAAATTTCCAGTTATTTCTGTGATACGTGTCGTTAGAATTCGGTACAAGATGACCTTGTCTTTCAAATGAAATTTGTCTCTAACTAGCTACATTTTATGTTACCTGTTTAAATTTACACTAAATTTTATGGTTTTTTTTTTTTTTAAATAATACAATTTGCTTGATAAAAGGTTTTCTAAAATGCACAAATATCAATATTTAAGTTTGCAGTTTCCCCCACACCCATTCTTCAATTGTTTGAATTGTAAAATTTCAAAAGTGTTAAAGTTGGTCTATTTTGGACGTGCTTCATAATACATTAATCCATGATAAACAGTAAACCTAAATATTGTTTCTTTTTTCATTACTTTCTAAAGGAAGAAACACAATGCTCTTTTGATGGCATATTTAGTAGATTTCCCTGTAGTCTGAACGTCAATTTTTTCTTTGAAATTTCCTTATCGAAGCAATACAAACTTATTGGACCTTTGTTAGAATACAATCAGGTTACAGGAGGTCATTTGTGTAAAAAATTTATTTAGTAACTTCAAAGATGCGATACTTCTTTTACCCGTAAGAAGGAAGTCTTGGCTTTTGGCAGGGAAATCAATCCTCGTTTTCTAAAGATCTGAAAGAATGTAAAAATACAGTAATTATTCCTTCTTTCTCTCACAAAACCTTCAAATAATGCGCACCAGTTCAAAGAATGCGATTGTAAATGAAATGTACACTGTGAATTTGTTTCTCCGTTTTCATTAGGTTGCAAAATTAGCTCGGCCATACACCTGAATGGTAGATAATTGAACTTTGAAGTGAGAATCACGTATTCACGTATGATATTTTACAGAAAGGTAAAATTGATATTTATTAAATCAATACAGCCCTAATATCAATATCGAGATAAAATAAACTTAAAGACTCGACAGAATACTCTATCTTTCCATAAAAAATGTTTAACGTTTTTATCTGCTTCCTTTTAAAATATTATAGTTTATGAAGACCTTTGTACAGCAATTCGCAATGTTTGCTGCATGTGGAATATATTATCTTTATTTGGTGTATGTGAATCGAGTGATTTTCTTGACGTTTCGTTGAGATCTCAAATTATTTCAATTGTGCTTTAATCGTAACATTTAAACCAGTGTTAAGAAACTTTATTTTACAAATAATTGGAAGATAATTTTTACTTACAATAGTCATTCTTGAACTACTAAAATGTCATGAATCGTATCAGTGTGCAAATTCAGTTATGTGAGGGACAATCTAATTTTCCCCTCGTCTGGGGCGGGGCCCTGCTTGTGAAAGATACCTGGTTGAAGAAAACCCCTGTAGCCGACGTTTACGTGCCTACCGATGGGGTGGTCATCCTCTCCACTGCTCATGCGAACGACCATGCTAGTTGCTCTCCGCCTACAATGCGGTTCCACGTCATTCGTCTACTGCGACGATATCTTGGAGTGATCACTCCGCAAACAAATACGCCGAAATCGCTTCCCTGGTCGCCGCCGGCTCAAACATTATCGAGAACAAGAGTATCCTTCACCCTACGACTCGCCTAAAGTATCTGGGCTTGTGGATGGACCTTACTTCAAAAATTATCACCGCCGACAAGATGAATATCCTGCCATCCCGGCGGTCTGGTTCCGTTTCCCACGCTTCCGGCTTAGACTCGCTGGTATGCTCGAATGATTATCACCGGGAGCGGTAGCTCAGTGCATTAACTGATGTCTCTGCAGCGCCTCTGACCAGGAGGTCCTAGGTTCGAGTCCTGACGGCGGCAGGATTTTCGGCACTAGATTTTCAGCTAGGTCGAGTTCAGTCGCTGTCTGGAGGAGAATTCTAGCGGCCGGCTGCTCTGATCGGTAATTTTCCGTTTCTCCGATCAACACCAGGCGAATGGCGAAGCAGTACCCTACCAAACGAGCCACGGACCGCGCGCGATCTGTCCTTCCTCTTCCTTGTCCTATCCTCTCCCCTTACACACACTTACACTAACATGCACTACACTACCACATACTCCGGAGACCGGTCGGGAGCTTAGAGCTTGCCCCGGCTGGGGCGGTGCCCCGCTGGTGGGAGAGTCCTGGTTAGGGGGAAACCCCGCTAGCGGACGGTAGGTCGGCGCCGGATCTCGCCACTCAGCGGGGGAAAATCACCGCCATCTCCCGAGAAAAACATGCATCACACTAACGAGACTAATGACAGAAGCAGTTGACGCGCCCGGAAAAAATCAAATCAAATCAAGAAGAAATCTCGCGAACAGTCCGTGGCTCCTTTGTTCGGGTACCGGGTACTTATCCGGCATTTGTCTGGTGTTGTTTGGAGGTACATAGGAAAACTCCCAAGCAAAGCAGTCAACCACTAAAATTCTCCTCCAGGCAGCAGCTTACTTCGATCTGGGTATCTATCTTATCTCGAAAATTTGCCTCCGTCGGAATCCGAACTCTAGGACCTTCCATACAGACTCTCTGCAGACAAAACGGTAATGCTTGGATGATCTATCTAAGCCAGTGTGTTTATTTTGATATTATTGATACTTAATATACACGATAGTATCTTCTTCTGTCAAAGCCCATTCGCTATTTGTATAAGTTCTTTGTATTTACAGTATTTACAATTGAAAATGCCACTTTCTTTACTGTTTTGTAATGCTTTTTATTTATTTTTATAGTAATTACGAAATTTTCAGTTAGAGAACGTTCAATAATAAGTAAAAAATCACTTACAATTGAATAACGTTTCTTTATGGTCCCGAAAATGCAGCTTGATCCTGAGCACCGCAAACAATCGTAGGAAATATTTGTCTGTGGGTCCACAAAGAAAACGAACTACATCGCGTTGAAAAGAAAACCAATAGCCATGCATACAAAATACACCTCTGACCCAATTGCGTCAGATGACCGCAGTTAATACCTCGCCCACCCCTCCACATTGTCATTACCGCCGGGGCGGCTCGTATGCCACCTTATCAGGCGCCCCCTGCCATCTCTTCCGGGCGGTTCCGGGCTTCCCCTCATCAATTACAGGCGACCTCGATCGCCTGACAGCGGAGACAGCGGTCCGCGGCGCACCAGACCCACCTGTCAAAAGCGCGGCTCCTACAAGTATCGATAGCTGTTATTAACCCGACGCCCGCGCGTCATGCACTCATTTGGATAATTATTTTTGAGTAACACATTCGCGTGGAGGGGAAGTTGGGCGCGAAATTGCGTTGCGAAACTGTTTTAGCACAACGCACCCGAAAACATTTGCATAAATTTTGCGTGAGCCATTAACTCTTTCGTCGTGCGTGGCACGGGGTGCTCCCCAATATTCTCTATGCCGGGCTTCCGCCGTATTTCATTCAGGAATTCGAGTTTTTAAATATTTCGAATGTTTTAACGGGACATTTGCACTCGAAATTCACTTACCGAAAGGAGCTTTCTTTGTTATGGTAATGATTGGATCGTGGAAAAAGTATTTGAACTACAAGCTTCGATGGACAATGGATCGTTAACGTGTTCTTTTAGTGATGCTGTTCGCGAGGAAGAAATGGAAAATATTTTTGAAATATTTTTACTTCTTTTTCATTAACGCTTGAACGGATTTTACTCATAGAATGCGGAGTATTGTTTTGGAAATAAAATTTTCATAATATACAAACAATAATCCCTAAATTTCTTAAGATGGAGGGACTGTACGCACATTTCAACACAGAAACATCAATTTATTAGTATTAGTAATAAAAAACTCAATTGAATTACCAAGAGTATCACGGACATACTATATACGCTTTAAAGTATCGTGAAACAAAAAAAAGTGGTTTTTTATATATTATGATTTCCTTGTTTCTCCTGTTCTTTAGTGTGCCCACTGCGCGACCCGTTTGATATAAAAATATTTAGAGCAAAACGGTAAAATGTGCTCTCGTTCATTTTTGTATACCGTTCCAAGAAGGCTTCCCCGTTTTAGGCTCAGTGTAAATTTCACCACACAAAATTTCTGGAAACTGACCGTATTCGCGTTGTAGCCTCAAGCAAGGGGTTGAAAGAATACTAACCACATGATTGAAATATTGTCATTGTGGGCCACAGCTTACAAGTCAAATTTATCAATGACTTTTATTCTGTGATGAAAAGCAATCAATATACTAAGGTTGATATATTCTACTGAAATGCTGTTATCTCACTGCCACAATTAATGCAAATAACGTCTCTGTATCCATGTAAATTTTAGGAATATTATTGGCGTAAAGCTGGACATAACTTCTCTTTGTTCGATCGTTCTTCAACTTGTAAGTTAGAACAATGGTTCAATACTATTTTTAGAGTTTAAACCAACTTATATTTTGATTGACACCGACAGCCCGCCGGAACATATACGATAAGCTTTCTGGCACGTTTATCGGTTTGGACTTTAGGCAATGAGGATTGCAGCTTGTACAAAACATCTAGTTTCAAAAAGTAACAAAGTAACATCAAATAAGACATCTTTAAATCATCAACGATTTTTTGTATATTATCGTTAGAATAATATCAGATGCTACTAAAGCACATCACATTATACCATATTTTCTGTTTATTTGCATACCGTGGTGCACTACTTGGGGCAGAAGACAAACTAATATTTCATTTTATTCGATTTTCCCAATTAGAATCCGATCATTCCAAACAGCGGAATTGGCGGGGAGGGATCAATCTGAGCGAAGTGTGGTGTTTGTGAGAGCTATTAGAGTGGAGACGCGAGGAAATTCCGCGATTTTTCCGGGGAGATCCCTTCGTTTCATGCAGTGGCGCAGTTCTTCCCGCCACCGATTCAGATATTTTATGTCCAGTGGTCAGGGTGGTTCTGTGCGTCTGAGAACTACCTAATAACCCAACATCAATATTGATATTCCGTCACGCCGCCCAACGGCTTCATTTGTTAACATTTCTCAACATCTTCATACTGGCTGGTGTGGATGCCAGTTGGGGTGTGAGAATGATTGATTGATTTTTTCGTGTTTCCGGGCACGTTAACTGCTTTGGTCATTAGTCCCGTTAGTGTAGTGCATGTTTTCTCTCTCGAGAGATGGCGGTGATCCTCCTCCGTTGGATGGCGAGATCCGGCGCCGACCTACCGTCGGCTAGTGGGGTTTCCCCCTAACCGGGACTCTCCCACTAGCAGGGCACCGCCCCAGCCGGGACAATCTGTTAAGATCCCGACCGGTCTCCCGGGATATATGGTAGTGTAGTGCATGTTAGTGTAAGTGTGTATGACAGGGGAGAGGATAGGATAAGGAAGAGGAAGGACAGATCGCGCGCGGTCCGTGGCCCGTTTGGTAGGGTACTGCTCCGGCATTTGCCTGGTGTTGATCGGAGAAACCACGGAAAACTACCAATCAGAGCAGCCGGCCGCTAGAATTCTCCCCAGACGGCAACTGAATTCGACCTAGCCGAAAAGCTATTGTCGAAAATCCTGCCGCCGTGGGAGTGTAACCTAGGACCTCCCGGTCAGAGGCGCTGCAGTGACATCAGTTGATGCACTGGGCTACCGCTCGCGGTTTGGGGTGTGAGGTTACGAAACGGAAGCGGTCGTTCAGATTGCGCTAGTCGTAGGCACGCCTCCCAGGGCGCTGCGTCTCGCCCGGTGGCGGCCGTGGCTGAGGTCACGGCGCGGCGTCCAGGGCGTGCCCGGCGCGGCCGGGGGGGTGGCGCACGCGCACGCGCGCTCGGGCGAGGCACGTGGGCGCCTCCGGGACGCGACCGCCGCGGCCTCCGCCCACGCACTGCGCACCCCGCCCCCTCCACCCCGCCCAGCATAGCACGCGTCACTGGCAGGTCTTTGAATTCTACGAAACAGGCAATTTGAATTCAGCTGAGAGGCTTCATTTAGACTTGAAGATCTTTTACATGCAGTAAATCTACTAACATGGGACACTCGGCTTCACTTCCTCTTCGCAGGAAGGGAAGACGTACGAAGGATTTTTTCGCCCTTAAAAATCCACGGCATCGATCGGTTTTGAACCCGCGAACTTGGTTAGAACAGTCTTGGCTAACTGATCGCTAAATCATCGACGACTGCAGGTCTTACGGTTCCAGGGCAGGCATTGACAGGATCTTCGACACTAATTAGATGGCTAGATCGAATTCAGCCGCTGTCTGGAGGAGGATTCTGGTAACAGGTTGCTGAGTCCGGTGGGTTTCCTTGGTTATCCCGGTTAAGACTAGTCGAGTGCCGGAGTGGTACCTTAACTATGGTTGTATCCCTACAAGGGCCAAACACGGCGCGCGATCTTTCCTTCTCTTTCTTGTCTTGGCAATTTGTTTAGTCACGCATACTTACATGCCCACACATGTCACGAGACCAAGTGGTAACTTACTTGTCTACGCGGGGAAATGTCCAAATGGGAAATAGCTGAATTGGTAAACTTCTCGGAAGACGACGGGCAGACCGGCGGAGTTTGTGTCGGATGCTTCAGCCGTTCCGCGCTGCCCTTTCCCTTCACCCTTGACCGTTCGCCGCCGTCACGCGCTGCGTGCGCGCACTCGAATGTTCGCCGCACGCCGCGCCGGGGTGAACTGCTCCGCCTAATGGGCGTGCGACTCAGCAGCTGCGCTGTGCGTCCAGACGTTCGTTTGAATGGCGACCGCTGCGACGCGCATCGAGCGGAATGAAAAGGACAGTGTCGTGTGATGGGTGGAAGGCGGATCATTAGGTTTGATTGATTGATTCTTTCGTGTTTCCGGGCGCGTCAACTGCTTCGGTCATTAGTCCCGTTAGTGTAGTGAATGTTTTTCGGGATATGGCAGTGATCTTTCCGCGCTGGATGGCGAGATCCGGCGCCGACCTACCGTCGGCTAGTGGGGTTTTCCTCCTAACCAGGACTCTCCCACCAGCGGGGCACCGTCCCAGCAGTGACAAGCTCTAAGTTCCCGACCGGTCTCCGGGAATATGTGGTAGTGGAGTACATGTTAGTGTAAGTGTATGTGTAAGGGGTGAGGATAAAACCAGGAAAAGGAAGGTCAGATCGCGCGCAGTGCGTGGCCGGTTTGTTAGGGTATTGCTCCGGCATTCGCCTGGCGTTGATCGGAGAAACAACGGAAAACTACCGATCAGAGCAGCCGGCCGCTAAAATTCTCTTCCATACAGCGACTGAATTCGACCTAGCTACAAAGTGTCGAAAATGGGTCATTAGGAATACGAAAACAGTGTGCTCTTGTAGAGGGGTCATTCTGAATTATGAAATGTTGACAACACATGTGGGTTGCAGTTACCTCCTAGCTGAATGTTAAGTGTCTAAATTTATTGTTTTCCACACGTTATTAAATTACTTTATATTATTGTGACCAAAAAATTAGAAATTGCTTAAAATTACAGTCATACTTTTTTATAACACAACATAGCGTAATTCTAATTGCTCTCCGTATGTTTGCATCTACCCAAACCGAACTGTCTGCATAAACAAGTACAAGAACACGATAGTTTATATGCACTCTTCTCATTCGATAAAACGAGACAACGTGAATTGTTACTATTATATGTTGAATTATGGTAATTAATTCCTTCTTTCTGATTCGATCATACAAGTAATTCCGAATAGAAGAATACATTGTTTGTTATTTGATTTTTGCATGAAAAAAACTAAAAATTGAATAACATTTTACATATTGGAAAGAACCAAAATTATTGTGATTAAAAAGGCACAATGAAAATCACACTTATTAGTAGTATTTAATTGGATTGTTTGCGGGTTAGCACGTAACCCCAAGTCACTACAAGTATTACAAATTCGCAAGCCACTTCCGAAATTGTAAATCAAGCAATTGCCAGGTATTGTGGATTGTGCTATCGGCGCGATCGCAGCTCTCTGAAGAGTGTACGTATTCAAGTGTGTGTTGAATCCATTCGCATACCTAGGAGTTTACTTACTCCCACTTAATGTGAGTAATGTGAGTAACACTTTAGTTAAATTGTGTTTTTGGTTCCGTAGGTGTTCATTTACATAAGTGGTAGTGTCATACACATTTTGTTCAATATGCATTTGACTACATACGTGTCTGTTTACCTGGACGTTTGCTTGCCTATGCGTTTCCTGACCTAAGCGTTTGGGTACCTTTGTACATACGTGTCTGTTTACCTGGACGTTTGCTTGCCTATGCGTTTCCTGACCTAAGCGTTTGGTACTAGCGTTTGGTACTTAGACGTTTGGTTACTTAGACGTTTGGTTACTTAGACGTTTGGTTACTTAGACGTTTGGTTACTTAGACGTTTGGTTAATTAAACGTTTGGTTACTTAGACGTTTGGTTACTTAGACGTTTGGTTACTTAAACGTTTGGTTACTTAGACGTTTGGTTACTTAGACGTTTGGTTACTTAGACGTTTGGTTACTTAGACGTTTGGTTACTTAGACGTTTGGTTACTTAGACGTTTGGTTAATTAAACGTTTGGTTACTTAGACGTTTGGTTACTTAGACTTGTTTGGTTTTTATACAGGCGTTTGCTTCCATAGGCGTTTGCTTCCATCGGCGTTTGGTTGCTCGTGCATTTGTATCCGCAGGGGTAGGCGCTTGCGAGGAGGCGCGGTCGTGACCCGTGACCCGAGAGGCGGCGCGCTGCGTGCGTGCGTGCGTGCGTGCGCGCGTGGGCCGCGTGCACTCGCGTGGGCCGTGCACAATGGCCGCAGCGGCGGAAAGCGCAGGTCGCCGCCGCCCATTGTGCGGGGAGGCGAGGCCTGCCCGTGTCCGCGAGGCGCGGCGGTGGGAGGAGGCCCCAAACGAGGAAGGGATGGAAGAGTGCAAGCAAGGAGAAGGACGCGGCTCTTGCGCACCTGTTGCAGTTTAATTACGATTAGTATTAACATTAATAATAATAGTAATGATGATGATGATAATAATAGTAATAATAATGAAAATAATGAAGAAGAAAATTATCTGAAACCTTGCATTTATATCACACCGAAATAAGAGCTGTAGAAGTGTTACAAACGTTACACGGAAAACAAAACGACCAAGATCATCTAAAATATAGTATATACCTGCATATATATGTCTGCGGTGTCGCAGGATATCTACTGATGTATATTTTGATGACATTTTCAATTAGGAATATAATAGGTGTTATTGTTTTCATTACATCAAAATGTAACGTGACATTGTTCCTGAATACATGTTCTCGTAGTTTGATTTCTGTCAGTTAAATACACAAAATGGGGAATAAAATCGTATTTTCCTGAAGATATCCCCGCCTAGAAAACCGTTAATTTCCACCTCTCTGAACTGACTTCCAGTGATCTCCAATAAGGAAGCAAATATCCCGCCGTTGCTAAGACAGCGAACATTCTGACAGCGTCCGCGGCCAGATTCGGAATAGCGCGCGGTCATTCGCGAGGTGGAGATCCCGGGGTTCGAAAACGACCGGCGTCGTGCCCCGACGCCGCCAGTGCATTCGCGGCAGCCGCCTCCGCCACTCCATCCCGGGTCCCAGGGCCGGATTGCGGTCGTTCTGTTTTATTCGGCCATCGAGGCGCGTCCGTCTGCGGTCGATAATTGCAGTCTCGCAGCGACGCCGCGTCCCTTGCCCCGTCCCTTCCGTCCTTGGCCCCACGCCCCCTTCCCCCCGTTACATTCAGTTTCCACCAGTCCCCACACCGTCATCACCCCGTCGTCACCCCGTCCTCACCCCTTCCTCACCCCGTCCTCACCCCTTCCTCACCCCTTCCTCACCCCTTCCTCACCCCCCTCACCCCTCCCCCCCTCCCCCCCTCTCACCCCGTCCTCACCCCGTCCTCACCCCGTCCCCCCCGTCCTCACCCCGTCCTCACCCCGTCCTCACCCCGTCCCACCCCGTCCCCACCCCGTCCCACCCCGTCCCCACCCCGTCCTCACCCCGTCCTCACCCCCCCCCCCCCCCCCCCTCTCTCGCCCATCCTCTTTTTCCCCCTACAGCATCCACATTCTGCTGTCGCCCCCCAGCTCCCTCCCATCCTTCTCGATCGCCCGCCCCCCGTCCTCCCCGCGTCCTTACGCCCTCCCAATGAGTAACGCGCTCAATCTCGCTCCGCAGAGCCTCCATTTCGGCGGAAATCTGCGGATAATCCGGAGGGTAGCGCGAGGTGATTGCGCTCTCGCGCGCGCGCGCCTGCCAACCGCGGTCGCATGCGACGGCTGTTGCCACCGCCCCGCCCCCGCCCCGCCCCCGCGCGCCGTCTGTTTGCATGCGTATTGGTTGCATTGGCGAGTGCGGCGGGGCCGGGCGAAGGCAGCCATCCCGAACGACCGCGAATAGAGAGTTACGTTGCCGCCAACTCTTTCTGTCTCGGCCTTTCTGGACACGGTATAAATCACAATGTAGTTGCCAGCTGAAATATGTTTTGTAACGATTATAAATGTGTCTTAAGACATGGGTAATATTTTTGGGGTGGATGGTGTGTGACAGTTTACGTTGCGTTTTGGTGTCCTCTTTTTTTCCCTTCTGCAGCTGGATAATATTTCGGCTGTCGGACGCTTCTCTGGCCCAGATGCTTTGTGTAATAATTCGAATAACACAAGAAGATGTATTTTAACTTTATTCTGGTTTCTGTATTCGCAAATAATTTCGTGAAACAATTATTTGAGCTATTACTTTTAATCTTAATTTTAAAAATCGTCTTGACATTGACTAAGATAAGACTTTTTGTGTTGACATTTAATACACAGTTTTGGATTATATTGAATTTTTAAATGAATTTGGTAATTTCATATTGTGTTGGATGATGAAATGGTTAAAAATTTACAATATGTTATTTTCTCTTCTGCAATGCTCTATTTAAATATCTAAAGTCTTCAATATAATTAAATGAAGTCCAAATATTTCGCTTGTCACGTTACATATTTTATTTTTTGTATACTTCTATTTTTAATTGATTTTTATGGTAGGTAAGATGGTGATCAGCAATTTTATAACCATTATGACGAATGACTTCATAGCTGATGTATTTATTCTTCACTTTTAAACTCATGCAAACAATAATAACATATTTAGTAATAATTTGAAACGACAATATTACGCTAAAAGAGGAAAGTAATAATTCAGTATGTCTGCGAAGTTTCTTAATCTGTGCATTGCCATAACTTAAAACACGCATTAAGTTGAAGTAAAAGATTATCATTAAAATGTAATGCAATGTATTTCTGTACTCACATCATGTGCATTCACTCCTGAACCAATTAATTTTTTGATTAATATTGATAAAAAAGTTACATAACAGAATGATAATTAGCTCGTACTTTACCCATAAATATGTTATTGCGGAGAACACTGTTTGAGCATGCAGTGGATGTCGTGAAGTATGCGCGGGGCAATTTGGTGTACAATGGCGCGCAGATGGGCGAGACAATGCGAGGCGGTGTAATCGGGCGCGCAAATATTGTTATTGCTTAAGCTCCGAGAGCTTCGCGTAAAACCCAATGGAGACACGTCGTGACGTTGCTCTGTCGTTGTCTCGTCCACCGCTCCCCCCTCCCCCCGCCCCCCAGCTTGCGCTCTCCAACACACGTCAGCTGTCTCCGCCTTCCGCCCCTCGCTTGTGGCGTTGGCCTGGCGTCTCTGACGTGAGCGGCGGGCAACAGTGACTGCGAGGTAAACGTGATAAGCATACGTGAAACGAGGATATGAAGAAGGAAGTTCCTCTGCCTAAATATTTGCTTTTTTGAATTACATGTTCCATAAAATTAGTTGTTGCTAAATTATTTAGCCTTTGTGAGTTTTTTTATAAATATACGATTTTCTGCAGACGGTCTCGAGGATCTGATTTGTCAGAAAATTTTATAGTTACTAAGCAATGAGAGACATAATTACCAGTCTGTTTGGGAAGTATACCTAAATAATTGTCTATTTTCAAGAGTTCTTGTCAGTATTCTTAGAATTAAGAGCAACTCTTGTTCTTAAAAATCGATATTTCCAAACTATCGAACCCTCTCAAAGGAATTTCCGAATCACACTTCTTCTTCTATTTATTTTCATCATTTTCTTCTAGTAGTCTTTCTTCTTATGCAAGCCCACTGCCAAATTATTTTTTATTGCACATCATTTCGGAGGAGGTCAAGTCATCATACATACACCTGCTGCTGAGCATTTTATAACTGGTGTCGGAAATTGCTTCTGTCACGACAGTTTCAACAAACAAATGATTTTCGAATTTCAAAATTACATTATTTTCCCACATGCCTTTTCATACAGTTTCCAACAGTTTTCTACTGATATTCGGAATCATCACTGTCTCCATGGCCTTTCCTTTGTCCGTTGTCCGGCTTCTTTGACTCCACAACATCCAGAGCATTATCCATTGGTACCTGGAGCTAGTTGCCTCCAAGTCTTGCACTTGATGTTTGGTTGCATACTTCTACTTTATTCATTTCGGTCGCTTAGGCATCAGCTGATGTCAGTACAGCGCCTCTGATCGGGAAGTCCTAGTTTAGAGCCATTACAGTGGCAGGATTTTCGATACTACCTAGATCGAATTGAGTCGTTGAATGAAGGAGAATTCTAGGCGCCTGCTGCTCTCGTCGGTAGTTTTCCATAGTTTCTCCGATCAACATCACGCGAAAGTAGGAACAGTACCCGAACAAACGGGCCATGGACCGCTCGTGATCTTTCCTTCCTCTTCCTTATCCTATCCTCACCCCTTACCTACACCTACTTGCAATAGCATTAACTACACTACTACACAAGCCGGAAGACCGGTCGGGTGCTCAGCGGTAGCTCAGTGCATCAACTGATGTCACTGAAGCGCCACTGACCTGGAGGTCCTAGGTTCGAGTCCTGACGGCGGCAGGATTTTCGACACTAGCTTTTCAGCTGGATCGAATTCAGTCGCTGTCTGGAGGAGAATTCTAGCGGCCGGTGGCTCTGATCGGTAGTTTTCCGTGGCTTCTCCGATCAACACCAGGCGAATGCCGGAGCAGTACCTTACCAAACGGGCCACGGACCGCGCGCGATCTGACCTTCCTCTTCCTTTTCCTATCCTCGCCTCTTACACACACACACTTACACTAACATGCACTACACCACTACATATCTCGGGAGACCGGTTGGGAGCTTACAGCTTGTCGCGTATGCGGCGGTGCCCCGCTGGTGGGAGAGTCCTGGTTAGGGGGAAACCCCACTAGCCGACGGTAGGTCGGTGCCGGATCTCACCATCCAGCGGGGTCTCCGCTATCTCCCGAAAAAAACATGCACTACACTAAACGGGACTAATGACCACAGTAGTTGACGCGCCCTGAAACACGAAAAAATCAATCAATCGGGAGCTCAGAGCTTGACACGGCTGGGGTGGAGCCCCGCTGGTAGGAGATACCTCGTTGAGGGAATCCCCATTAGTCGACGGGAAGGTCGGCGCCGAATCTGAACATCCAGCGGGGTAAGATCTCTTCCACCTCTCGAGGAAAACGCATGTACTACACTTACGGGAGTAATGACCGAACCGGTTAACGCGCCCGGAATCAATCAAATCTTTCATTTGCTTCACGTTACTCATTTTCTTCTCCACCTTAATCGTGTCTTCAGAATGCACCGTCTCCTATCACTTCCGACTTCTCCATTTCCCCTGCAGCTTCTCCACAACCATCTCCAATGCCTCAGTTACCGCGTCACGCCTTCTCGAGACCTGACCCTCCTCCCCCTCTGGGTCCCCGCCCCGCCGCCATTCAGCCTCCGTCTTTCACGCGCCGGCTCTGTAAATAGAAGTGCGGACAGAGGCCGCCGCCGCCGCCGCTGCTGCTGCTCTGGCGATAGGGCGGAGGTGTCGGACACGGGCGGACCCTTTGTGGCGGTTCATCTCTATCCGATTTCGGGAAATGGCGGACGTTGGCGCTCATCCGTGACGTCAATGGTGTTATTTGTTCGGCAGAATGCGCTGTCCATAAGGAAGACGCGGCGGCGGCGGCGGCCGCTGCGGATGCGCCTTTAACGCCGGCCGCTTTTCTGCCACGCTCCCGCTGCGGCGCGGATGGCTCGGGGCGGGGGGAGGGGAGGACGTGGTGGGCGAGATAAGAATGTGTTTTTTACTTTTTCTTCGCCGAGTGTTATGGAATCGACGGTCTCTTGTGGGATATACATGTTCTCGTGTGGCAGTCTTATTAGAAGTAGAAAAAAGAGGTGACGGAGGATGAGGAGAGAGTCGGGTTGCACTAGGTGTTGATACAAGGGGCTGAGTTAGAGAAAAAAGGAAAAAGTAGACACGGAGATGTAGAAAAATGATAGAGAGGGAAAGATTGTGAGAGAGAAATATCATGGAGTTGAATGGCAGCAATATATATTCAGTATTCCTGAAGCCGAAAGTAATAAAGAAATTACATAACTGCATTAATGACAAATAGTTTTAGTTTAGAATGACTTCTTAGTTGATAATATACGACGCTGAAAACATATAATATAAACACATAATATTTAGATTTCTGGAGTTTTGAAACTCAGTTTTTGGAATAAAAAATTATTCCAATCAAAATTTGTAATTTTTTCATTTTCAGACATGAATATATTCATAATTATTTGTCTTCACAAGATAATGTGCATAAATATGCGAAATGTTGGGTTCCAGCTTTATATGGACAATAATATGGTTTCTGAAAGCTTGTTTATTGACTCTCAAAAAAGGAAGAAAGATACCTGTGTGTTAAATTGTTAATATTATTAGTGACAATGATAGTATTATCACATATTTGACTGTTTAAACATAAAATGATAATAAATAGTAAAAAATATATTCTAAATCAAATCTCGATTTTTTCTTAGAACAAATCTGCACATCTGTACATTTTCTTATGAAGCCACTATTTCCCGCCTCACGCTGCTTCAGCTTTGAAGATTGATGTATAGAGAAGTTCAATGGAAACTATTGCATGCAAGCGACCGTCGAACGAAGGTTATGGAATTATGGAAGCAATCGGTATCAGGGAAGAAATTAGGCCCGATCGTCCTCTTGCTGTTGATGTTCCAAAGTTTTGCTAAGTTAACTTGAAAGTATTCTGGGCGCGGGAACGGCGAATATCATGTCCCGTAAGTGTAGTACATGATTTACTCGGGGTATGGTGGTGACCTTCCAATGCTGGCGGGCGAGATTCGAAGCCGACCTATGTCGGATTGCAGGGATTTTTCCTAACCAGGTATCTCCTACCAACAGGGCACCGTACCAGCCCGGACACGCTCTGAGCTCTCGACTTCACCACAAGTGTGGTTGTGTAGTCCATGTTATTGTACTACAATTTTCCATAATGTTCACATACGAAATAAGCAAATGCTGAATATCAACCTTCGAAATCCGTGGTATTTACTCTCAAAAATGTGAAAAACAAGTCTAACAGAACGTAATGGTGGAACCATTCTTTTAATGAGAGTATGACAATGATAATGACGTTAGAACTAAGATTTATTTATTAGTTGGTGGACTACATTAATATACCGCATTATTTTAAGTTTTTTTGACATTCTGGCCCATTTGGTGCTTGGAGAAGTATTGAGTCGTACAATTTGTGTATCAATGATGTGAAAGAGGAAGATTGTTTTTATAGAAAACAGTAAAGCGACGAAAACTGAGAAGCCCAGAATATATGCTACTGTATTCTGAGAAGAATTGAATTTCAAGAAACTTAAAATAAATACATTTCATTACATGTCAGACACAATAACTTTTTTTATTTTAATATTATTAAATCTAAAATTTATCACATCATTTAAAACTACCAAACGTCGAAAATTACTCTGGTCATTCGTTTAGGAGAACATGCACAACGTGTCAATAATGGCAGTCACGTTGCTGCACGTAAACCCATGTAGGCTGGCGGACTTCAAATGTTGCTCAGCCGGTCAATATCGAAATTAAAATAGCGAATAATGTATTGTTTGGCGCAGAAAATATTTTTTTAAATAAGCACATTGGAAATAAATTCTTCTTCTGAAGTGTGTTTTACAAACTAAAAAATAAATAATATTAATCTAGATAAAAGTTAGATGTTATTTGTTATTGTTATGTATTCCTAAGTGATAGCGACATATATTTTCAGGAGAGTACACAAATTAATGAACTACTTTTTAATAGTAAGTTTTTTCACATTATTTATTGCAAGCACTGCAATCCAGTTACATGATAACTTGCATTTTTTATGCTCCAAAGGAAGATAGTGAAAGGGATCTGTTTAGTATTGCCCCAGCGATGATTCCTATTTCTAATGATTCGCGCAATAATATGTCATATTATCAACGATACTTTTCACCGAGAAAGATTGTTTATAATGCTGTTATACAAACATTATTTCTCTAATGTTGTTTTCTAGAAAGCAGAACATCACAAGAAATTAATATGGATTTAAAACTGTGCATTGTACCAGTTTTATATGTAAAACAACTTTGATAATGCCACATATTTGAGAAAAGATTGAACTTCGCAATAGCGTATCCAAACGCTAAGAAAATATTGAAAATAGTAGCGAGTTAACCACGTAATTGAATAATGCAAGTTCATATAAAGGACTTCTAAATGAGTTCTTGAACTAGGCCGCGCTCAACTCCACACACGCCGATGCTGCAGAGCTACACAGATGAGCACGTACGTTGTGCGGGTGGCCGATATTGACGTCATCGCTAGGCGCGGAAGTAAAAACCCTGAAAGCGTGTTTCAACACTCCTTGTGCCATTTGAAATAAAAACGTTTCAATACCAGTTACTGGCATTAACAGAGCCAACGAAATGTCGCCCTGTAATTATAAGCAAGTATTTGTAAGGATTTCTTCAAAGCCCCAGAGTCAACGAGCCTGTTTAAAGTATTCCTCAACTCAGCAGTTATATCTGTAGAGCCAACATTAATATGCGGGCGGAACGCGGGGTGAGTAAGACCTGGAATTGATTACTCCCGTCGGGACCAGCGCGCCCAACTCGTCCAAGTTTGCAAGGACGGGCCGGTGGGGGCGGGCAGGGCGCGGTGGGCTGGGCTGGCGGGCTGGGCTGGCTGGGGGCGGGCTGGCGGCTGGGCGGGCTGGGCGGCTGGGCGGGCTGGTGCGGGCTGGGCGGGGCTGGGCGGGGCGGGCGGGCCGGCCTGGGGCGGGGGCTGGGCGGGCTGGGCGGCGGCGGGCGGGGCTGGGCGGGCTGGGCGGCTGGGCGGGCTGGCGGGCTGGGCGGGGCTGGGCGGGCTGGGCGGGCTGGGCTGGGCGGGTGGGCGGGCTGGGGCTGGCGGGCTGGGCGGGCTGGGCGGGCTGGGCGGGCTGGGCGGGGCTGGGCGGGGCTGGGCGGGCTGGCGGGCTGGGCGGGCTGGGCGGGCTGGGCGGGCTGGGCGGGCTGGGCGGGGCTGGGCGGGGCTGGGCGGGGCTGGGCGCTGGGCGGGCTGGGCGGGGCTGGGCGGGGCTGGGCGGGGCTGGGCGGGGCTGGGCTGGGGCGGTGGACGGGCGGTGGCGGGGCCGGGCGAGGACTTGGTCCACGAAGCGCGAGTGCGGAGAGAAAACGATGGTGGGCCTGAGGACGGGCGGCGAGGTCGGGTGGCGGGAGCGGGCGGCGAGGGCGCACTTGAGGACGTCGTGATGTAGGGCGATGAATGGAACGCACAGAGCGGCGGTCGCAGATGGCGCTGCTGAAACAGATGATGCGACGTCGGATTCGTAACGTGAATGAAATTGCCAAGTGTTGGGAGGATGAGCTGGGTAATTTCTAGTCATGGACGCAGTCAGGAAAAGCGTTCAGGGACGAACGAAACGGGTGAGTTCCCCACCACGAGACCGAGGCGCGTCGAAAGACACATCATATGTCGCGATTGAAGCACGAAAAGTGGTCTAATCGTGAGTGATGGATGCGCAAACCTACCCCGCGCGCACACACGCACACGCGCGCGCGTGCACACACACACACACACACACACACACACACACACGCACGCGTGCAGTTACTCGAATACTGTTTTAAGATTATGAACTGAATTGATTATATTCCTTGTTGTGAAGTTGGTAGTATGTGACCATAATTTATTGACGAGAAAAGTGAATTGCTGTCCCCGTTGTAGATTTAAATTCTCCCATTACCACTACGTGCACGTCCGGGGGAGAAGGTTGTGCATGGCCTTAATTTGTCAGGTGATTGTGACGAGGGATGCAGTTGGGGCACAACGAACATTCCTCTTCGTTTTTCTAACTATGAGGAATTTCCCAGCAATCACTCGATATTTCTCGCGGTAGTGTGCGAATATGTTAGTTCGCTGAGTGTTGAGTATGACAACAAAATTTAATTTTTAAATTAAAAATTGTATTAACACAATGAAATGATGTGAAACTACACTTCAGATATTGAGTCAGTCTATTGGGCCTACTTTTACAGGCATTATTGTGAAGGAGGATACGGAGTGAATAGCAATCATCAGTACGACTGCGAACGGAACTAATGTATCCAGTATTGTTTCTCTGTGAGCAAAGTAAATGAATTAAAGGAATTTCTATACAGCAGACTTGTTTCTCATTACATTATTTAGTTGCATTCGTACAATATTTCTAATGTTGATTAAGAACAGAAGACGCAGCACTAATACGGGTCTGGGCTATAATTGACATGCTCTGTACATACTGGAGAATTGTACTTATACCTAATCGGGAGATTTGTAAACTAACTAAAAGTGAAATATGTGTGTGTGTGTATATATATATAATATAATATATATATATATATATATATATATATATATATATATATATATATTGTATTGTTATTTTATAATGCCCTCGCGGATTAGGTCATTGGTCAGTGTGCTCGCTTTCCATGACGCGACCAGAGACTTCCGGTTCACCAAGAATTTGTGTTTTCCTTGTAATATATCAGTATATGTTGCTGTTTGACGCTGAGAAACTCATTTATCAGGTTGAGAAAACCAGAATTCATCGTGGCGATGCCTTCACGCTAACCGTAAGTATCCCCTTAATCCATGGCCGCGAGGCCGGGACGCTGCTGGTAGGCTATGGCCCGTACGCGGGCTGTCGCGCCAAGAACAGAGAGCTATTTTATAATGTTTTAGCTGTACTATGTAAGAGGCCGCATGAACGTATTCTAAAAGAATAACTTTTCGTTTTTCCTTGGAGAATGTTAGAAGGAAGAATGCTAGGAATTACGAAAAGCGGGTGTGGTGGCTAAAATAAGACAAACCACATGTTATAAATAATATTAATAATAAAAACATGGAAACGTATTGTGGAATTAAAAGGGAGAGATTGAGAACCTCGCGTGGTGGGAATAACGGGCGGTATTCTACCATCGGCGACCACCGCGGCCGACGACGGCTTCGTACAAAACTCCACGAATCCGCACTGCGCCCCTCCCCCTCCCCCCACCCCGCACGTCGCGCCCACGTGCATTATCCACGCCCCACGCTCCTGCCTCTAAATTCCCACCAAGTTACTCCGCGGATAAATTATTCATTTGCTTCAAATGCCGGTTATATTTACTTAGTCTCGAATGAAACTTACCTGTGTCGCTCTCTGGAGGTCCTCTTTACGTATTCAGGAAGGAAGATTAGAATTTGCCAAGTGGGTGTGCGGGAGCGGCAGTTGGGAGAAAGATGGTGGTTCGCCCGTGGATGCTCTCGTGCTCAAAGCCCTTGACTGCTCTTTTGCACTTTTCTCTTCTGCTCTTCTTTTCGGTGTAGATAATAGCTGTTAATGAAAAAGATTAAAAACGACCAGGTAAAAAGACTCCTTTGGAATTTCTGAAAGTAATGTTTGTGTGTATGAAGATGTACAAAACATTAGCTGAAATACCCTTGCGAACATTTTACACGTTGTAAATCTTTGTTTTAAGAATGGAAATGGCTTATACTTTGACCCAACTTTCAATGGCCATGGTCTGAACGGGGCATGTTTGGACATTATTGCTTCAAAAGAAAAAGTTGCTTCATACTACATCACAACCTCGAACCTGCAAAACGCCACACTCTGCATTTTGCTTCACATCATATGTAGTTCCAGAGCAATGAGTGGATAGACATTCTAAGTAATATTTATAATCGTTTAATAATGAAGAGACTTATACAGGTGTCATTAAATTTAACGTATCGTACATATCGACTCTGTATGTTTTAACCTCCCATGCTACTAAGTATGGAGTTCAAAGGAGCTAACCTCCTAAACTTGTAATAAATTATCAAAAAGAAATTATTCGAGAAATTACTGCATGAAAACAGGTCGCAACCTTTTCGAGGTAGACTGCTAGCGCTAATTTGCTTAGCATTATCCACAAATTTCTACATTTTTGTCTTAAATTTGTTGATTATCTGTGGACTGTAATTCGCTTTTCCAAAAGTAGCAAATCTCTGAGATTTTTTAAACGATGGCGGCTTATAAATCGTCAAAATCTTTATCTTTATTTAAATGTATACTAGAAACAATAGCTATTTGTGGAGCATGGGTTTAGCGACTTGCAAACTCACACCTAAATTTGTTTCCTTCTTACTTATTTATTATTATTATATTTATTTTTTATAACCGTGCATTTTTTTCTTAATGCATCTGTATATTTCTTACACGAATCTTCTTATCTGTCACTCTCTTTGCCGGTTACGAAGTTGCAGAGCCATGGAAGCACATCCACTTTGCGGAAGCTCCTTACGCCGGCCGCGTTGAGGGCTCTCTCATCGATCCCACTTATTCCGCTCTCCGAAATCGGTTTCTCCCCGACAGATGCGAGTTTGAGAAGGGAAAAAAATAGACGGAACTGTTGCTTGTTTTTCACTGATTTGGTACTGCGCATTGCAGAATCTGTTGGTGGAAAGTTTTACTCATTGTAATTTGCCAGAGTACAATAATTGTATTCACGGCAGAAATCTTCAGTTGATAAAAATAATGAGTGGAATAATCATTACCCTAACATATGAGATAGCTATGTTATAAATGTTTCTATTGTAAAACGAAAGAAAAGTAACTTAGTTTTCTTGCCAGAACTTTCAAGATGATGGTAATTATTTGCCTTTCTTTGTTAGCAAATGTCATATTCATGGGCGATTCACTGCTAAGCTGAAGCTGTTGCAGTGAATTAATTTTTTATGTGATTAAATAGTGACTAACTAAGAATTTGTCATACTTATCACAGTTATATTACAGATCACACTTAAATGTGTTAAACCAAGGAAAGTTGTAGGTTATTAATACAAAAGTAATGCAACAAAAATGCAAGTAATGTAAGGAGGGGACGCTTATAGAAATAGATGTTTGAAATAGAAAATTTATGAATGGGCGTGGACAAATTGAAAGAAAAATAAAACAGTGATTTATAAATAACGAATACAAATACGTCTTAAGATAGTAGAGAAGAAATGAAAATGGATAGGAGAGAAAAAGAAAAAGGTGAGAGGAAAACAAGTAAATAAATGCATCTGAAAAAGAAAGACAATGACGATCAAATAAAGTAATATTAGGTAATAAAAAGAAATGTAGACTCAAAGTATCATAATGAAAACGAATGAAGAATAACCGCTGTAGAAGAAAGAACCAGAAGTATTCCTTAAGACAGTGACTGTAGGTGTACACCAAATTAAAGTGATGTACACCAAATTAAAGACAAAGAAGAGGAAAACAAAGAACTACGATAAAAACACGAAGAAGAAAAGAGTAACTAAGGATGGAAGGAACGGAAATAGAACTGAAGGCTGCGAGCAACAGAGGGAGGGAAAGAGAGAGAGACGGCGATGAAGGTCGAACGAGAGCTTTCACGATTATCCCCCCCCCCCCGTGGCGACGTAGCGCTCGCTTCTCACGCGACCCGGTGTAACAGTGGGTTGGCACGCCTGGGCCGCCAATGCATGGAAATGGAGGGTATTTGGGCTCGATAGGGCGTGCTTTTGCATCTGTGCGTGCCGGATTGCCGCCCCACCGGCGCACGCTGAAATAGTGGAATGTTCTGTACCGACCGCGTGCCGAGCAACTAGCCCTATCTTTCAAAGCAGCATTCCAAAATTTCTGAATTGTAATGTTTTTTATCCACTTTGGTTAGGTAAAGTCAAACATTACGACATTAGGTTCAGTGTCGTAATGAAGCTCTTTACCGCACCCAGTGCGGTAAAGTACTTCATTACGACACTCGTTTTGTAATGGGTTATTCCGCGACTAGCTTGATTCCTACTATTAAAAATAACAACAATTGTTCAAAGAATTTTTATTGACATAACTTTTTAACAGAATAAGAGTTCAAATTATAATAATAGCTATGCTTATTTGTTGTAAACATTAATTACAAATTTGCTGCAATTTGATACCGTAATTCCCGATGATGTTGAAGCTGTACAATTCATATTTGCATTTGAAATATTTGTAGATTCCACATTCGAAATATTTTCCCCCATAATTTTCATAGCTATCTCTTTTTATTTTGCACTGATGTTTCGACATAACCTTCAGCAACAGAATTTGACTTCCATCCACCGTGCCTCTTTAACACATTCATGTCAGCACCTGCATCGGCGAGTAAAGAAGCAGATGATCGACGAAAGCAATGTCCTGTAAAAGTTTCAGAATTCTTCAAACCAAGATACATTGCTATTTTTTTTGGAATGTTTCCAAAAGTATTTATCCCAACTGGTTGCGAAGAACATTTTCCATTCTTGTAGGAGAGAAAGAAACGATCGTGCTTGACATTTTCCGGCCGAAGGCGAAAATATTGACGAAAAGTCTCCAAACAGTTGAATTCTTTGACACTTCCTTGAGTAATAACAAATTGTCTTGAAATTAATGTCTTGGTGTTTGGTATATTAATTATAATATACGTATGATCGTGCTTGACATTTTCCGGCCGAAGGCGAAAATATTGACGACTCTCTACGGCAAGCTCCAAAACGCCAACTATTAATGTCACCTTCATCATTAAATAAATTTCATTATCTGCCTCTATTAAAAATTTATGTATGTCATCTTTCGAAAATATTTTAGATTTCTTGCTCATGTATCCTTCTGCTCTTTCTTTTTAAGAAAGCTATCAATTGTGTGAACTTACTTATGTCCACATTATCATTAAGTAATATTGTACTCTTTAACATGGAATAATGTGACCATAGACTTGAGGGTTTCTCTTTTTTAGACTTACCAGAGAAGTACGCCATCATAACTTTTTCCGAAATGGTTTTAATATGTTTGGTTGCACTCCAGTCTCTAAATAAAGTGTATTCACGCTCATATTTTTTTCGTGATTTCTCTGGTAATAGCGTGTCTAGAGCAGCATTTGCTGTTATTTCGATGTCAGAATCACAGCTGCTGTCACTCATATTGGAAAAAAATACTCTTACACCGTGGAAAGAATACACAAAGCTTGAGGTTGACACCAAATGTGTTTCAATTGTTATCATTGTTAGAAACAGTGTCGCCACTTCTAGAAAATAAATCGTTAGTACTAAACGAACGCGTAGGACGATCTTTTAGATTAAATCTAACTAATTTTTACAAAGTGGATAAAACGTTGTACGATATACGTGTCGTAACATCTTATTACAATACTCGATTGGTTACCAAACTCGGCCTAACGGCCTCGTTTGGCAATCTTCCAATCTCGTATTGTAATAAGATGCTTTACGACACTTATATCGTAAACTACTATTATCGGCATGCAACCAGCTAACGATATGCCACTTCAGGCGTACCTTAACTGATGCATTTCTTGAATCACTGCGGCTGAATCTGTTAAGTTATTAGCGTTCTAAGTTGGTGTCGGTGTAATTTTTAGTATTTCAAATTGCATATTTGTTCATGAACATAAAGATATATTTTATTCCTTGGAAGTGTGATTCCCTGTTACTAATAAACATTCCTGCGATACAAATGAAATTATATTCCTACAATTCTGAATTAATAAAATGTGTACTACGCATATTGTTTGTACAATTTGTAAATCCATATTACTAATTGGGAATGTATGCATAAATGGAAGGAAACTAAACAACCTCTGTCTATGTGAAAAATACTAATGGTTTCGTTAGATCGATGAAACTGTTTCGATTTTCAATTAAAATTCAAATAGTTTATTATATTTGTCTGCAATTTCTCACACCTAATGATATAACTCTATTACCGTTCTCATAGACATTGTTCACGTCACAGCTTGCATCGTACAACGAGGAACAAAGAAGCCTCGGATTTGTGCACGCGATTTCAAAATAGGCAATTTTTCTTTCTTCAAGACCCCAGGGTCCACCCGCGGTAGCAGCGCCGAAACGTTCTCATGGTCATCGGTTAAGATGAAAATAGCATTGGTAAAGGAAACAAATTTTCATATAATCTGATGATTTACCACGAACTTAAGTAAACCTTCAAAAATTATATGTCCAATCCTAATCAAAGAAGTCATACTTTTATGATCCAAGTTCTATCAAAATTTGGAATTATACAAATGATATCATTAAAATATTCTAATTATAAGTTTTCAAATTAATACATTTGTAATTATTTCGTGCCCATATGAGATAATGGTTGTATGTAATTTTCGTTTCATAAAATTAATGGGTGAATTAGCTACCCTCTGTAAACTTTGTTGCTAGTTCTTGGAACAGGTCGACGAAAATATGTGCTAAATGTATTATAAATCCATTAATTTAAATCGAAAACTTCTTCGTTTGAAACGAATTATGTAATTATGTGGATATAATTACGTGTTCATTAATGAAATTTAGATCATTACAGTTAGCATTAAAGTTCATTCTGAGAAACCAAAAATATTCACGCAACGTGGCAATCACACCAAGAGATGTATATTTTAATGAATTTATTCGGCTGTGCATTTAATATTTCTCAACTTTTCAACTCGCATAACAAATTTACAAAGAGATGGGTTTCTTGAGTGTGGAAACTCGTAACCAGGTTTATTATATGCATTGCTTTTATTATTTTTACAATAGTATTGTGCACAATTATGGGGATGTACCAGTCAGAGCAACATCGAAATTATCCAAAGATTTCAGAACAAAGTGCTATGAAATATCGTCGAAGCACCTCGGTATATACGAAATAAAGATCTGCACAGGGACCTGATAGTTGAAGCAGTGGATAAAGAAATACAAAGGTTCGCCGAAAAAACACGAAGAAAGCCTGCACAAACACGACAATCCCGAAGCAATTCTTCTCCTGGACAACACAGACCTAGTGAGAAGATTGAAGAGAAAGAAACCTTTCAAACTTGTGTAAAGTGAGGTGGCAAAGTGTTTCAAGAACTAAGATCTATAATAACAGTGTGAATACCAGTGTATCTACAAACACAAGAAAGTGTGCTTTTAAATTCTATTTGAAACTAAGAGGACGTTAATGGGCTAGAACAAAATTTTATTTCATAGTAGTTTAGGTCAAAAGAAAATTGCTTATTGGTATATAAGACCAGATTGTAATTTTTATGAAAATAAAAAAAAATTACGATAAAAATTTTATTTTTAAAATGGCTCTGCGTAAAATAATAGTCTGTTTTTGTGAGTTACACATATTTTATTTCGATGTTTGATAAAAAAAGGGATAATTTGCATTGCGGACTGCTAGTAAAAACTAAAACAAATAAATATCATCTTTCCATCTACTCCATCTGCCAAATATCGATTAATTTTCACACATTTCACATGTGCGTACTCGATGTTGTAGTATAACTCTGGTACATCTGATTGATCTACCTTGCTGGTGCTTCACAGAATGAGTTGTGCAAATAGCCGAGGTGGTGAGTGAGCAAGGAGGTGGAACTGAAGCGTTAAAAGAAGGCAATGTGGCAAGAAGTGTGTTCTGAACGTGCCTGGAGGAGAGTGGGATGTAGCTCGTGTGCCACACGAATTGCAAGGACAGTCAAACGTGTCAACGAACTGGCATCTGAACCTTCACCGTCGTGTTTGCACCCGACACGCTCCGTCACCCGCTCTATCGGTTGTCCCACCCGCATCCCTGCCCGCCGACACGCCTAACAAACCGTCAGCCGACCCGAACGCCGACCGCCCGGCCATCACGCACCCATCTACTGTCCCGCCTGCCGTCTCGTCGTAGCCTTCTCCACCACCCACAGACCGTCTCGCCCACCGTCACCCTCGCCATCTGCTTCCCACCCCGCCCCCCCCCCCCTTCCCCGCCCACCGCCCTGCCCACCGCCCTGCCCACCGCCCCGCCCACCGCTCCCCCCTCTGCTCCACCCACTGCCCCACCCACTGCCCCACCCACTGCCCCACCGCCCTGCCCTTCCCTGCCCACCGCCCTGCCCTTCCCACTGCCCCCCCCGCCCCACCCACCGCCCCGCCCACCGCCCCGCCCACCGCCCCGCCCACTGCCCCACCCACTGCCCCACCCACTGCCCCACCCACTGCCCCACCCACTGCCCCACCCACTGCCCCACCCACTGCCCCACCCACTGCCCCACCCACTATCCCGCGCAATACCCCGCCCACTGTCTCGCATTGTACATCGCCAGCACTTCACTACTGTCCCCCCCTTTGCGTCTTGCGCCTACATACCCGTCCCCTCCTTGTTCAGCATCCACCAGTCTCCCCACACTAGGACTCGCCCCACCGTCCCCTCCGCCTCCCTGCCGCCCGCCCCCCTATCACGATGACCTCTATAAATAGCCGTCCGGCGGACACGGCCCGCCCAGCCACTTGCGGCGCTTGTTTGCACGCCGTGCCTGGCGCTGATATGGGCGGGGGCGGGGCGGGGCGGCGATGGCAATGATACGGGCGGCTGACACGGCGGGGGGCGGGGGCGGGGGCGCGGGGAACCACGAGTGGTAAAGTAACTATTTGAGTGCTGCTCGCGAGTGTGAGTATGTAGATGGAGTGAAACAAGGACGGGAGTGGCTGTAGTGAGATAGTGATATGGCTGCAGAGAAAAAGGGTTTCGCGAGCGGAGATGAAAACGATAGTGGTGCAAAAATGGAACAGGTACTTGCGTGCGCAGGGGGTGTGAAAGTAATTCTTATTAGTGAAGACAACTGAAAAGTCTGGAGAAAAATATGAAAAGGTGAACAATGTTTCCATTCTTTTCGTGACGCTGACGAAAGTGTGAATGTAATGTTATTTGTAAACTATTTTATTTTTAAGCTCTTTAGATTTTTGTTGTCTCGCAACAAATACCCAAAAAGGCAGATGAAAAGAAGGAATTGTAAATTCAAATGTGTAATATGACTCAATATACGTGATATAAATAAGTGTTCAGCGGGAAGAATATTGTTTCCTATTTATTTATTTATTTATTTAGTGTTGATTTATTTAAAGGAAACAACTATGCATCTCCTGGTAGAGGAAATGGGGAATAATATGATGTAAGAGGAAATGAAAGAGGAAATAACATGCTGTAATACGTATGAACATACGTGTTCAATGTTTGCATAAGTATATTAAAACCTATATAATAATATTGCACTATGAAAATGAATATTGAAAATATGTTGTATGGAGAACCAGACGAGCTGAATAGTCGCACATTTACGACAACCTACGAATTCGAAAACGTTTTGTATCTACCGTCACCAACATATTTTGCAGCCGGGAAATTTCAAATTTCATTTCTATAGACGCGACTCACTATTATTCCACATTACTGCGCAAGTGACGAGCGGCAGGCACAGAGTATGTACAGGGTGTGTGGGTGGCGGGCGGGGGTGGGGATGCTGGCGGCGGCGTCGCCGAAAGTCGTTGCCGCTGGCCGGGCGACGCGTGTTCGATGCCCGGTTCGATAGCGGCACTTCACGTGAACAGTGCGAACTCGCCATTCGATTTGTCGAGTGACGTCAGAGCACTGCACCGCCCGAGCCACTCCCCTTTTGTCCCCGCCTTCCCTTTTCCTTGCCTCATTCTCCGCGACAGTTGCTTTTCTACCCTCCTTTCCCCGCCACTACCTACCCCACCCTCCGCTCGTCATTAGTCCCGTTAGTGTAGTGCATGTTTTTTCTCGGGAAATGGCGGTGATCTTCCCCCGCTGAATGATGAGACCCGGCGCCGACCTACTGTCGGCTAGTGAGGTTTCCCCATAACCAGGACTCTCCCACCAGCGGGGTATATCAATAGCTGCACCACTAATATTCGCGGCTATGTAATGGCAGAAATTAACTGCTACTAGTGATATCAGTGACATCACTGCTACCACGATCACACCATTGAACCAATGGCCCCGTTGCAACCGCATCTTGCCCTCTGAGACTACTGCAACCATCACCGTCACCTCCTCTATAATTCTCATCACATTCATCAATAGCAATACCACAATTACATATCTCCCACTACTTACAACGTGAACTAATCATACTCCCACTTCCATAATCGGGTCTTCAAAATAGTTTTGGCACAAGTGTGAAGTTCTAAATGAAATCTCACCGACTTCAAACCCCCAATTTCTGACGTTTTTATCCAGTACATTGCAAATCGTCTGCTTCTATCTCGACTACAAATATTTCGATCTCTTCCCCTACCGTCACCAAAGCCGGGTGGCAGGACACCTTTCCTGTTCCCAACCACCCCACAGCAATATCCATCACGGCCTCTCCGCCCCCGCCCCGCTCGCCTGCGTCGCCACGTGTTTGTTGTTCCAATCCGCCCCCGCCTCCCGCTCGCCCTCGTCCCACCCGGTGACCGCCGCCCGAGCCCTCCCACCAATATTTTGACTGCACTGTAAACACTTCTTGGCGTGGGCGGGGCGAAGCGGGGCGAGGGGGCGGTGTTGCGTAAGCCGCTCGCATCGATTCGTTGTGACCTTTCCGGACGTAAGCTGCATTATTTGTGCGGCGCCCTCCGCCTTTTTGTTGGCGTCCCTCCGGGTGGTACCGGCAACGATTGTGGTGCGAGGGTGGAGTGGGATGGAGTGGGATGGAGTGGGATGGAGTGGGATGGATGGGATGGAGTGGGATGGAGTGGGATGGAGTGGGATGGAGTGGATGGGTGGGTGGAGTGGGATGGGTGGGATGGAGTGGGATGGAGTGGGATGGAGTGGGATGGAGGGGATGGAGTGGGATGGAGGGGATGGAGGGGATGGAGCGGGATGGAGGGGATGGAGGGGATGGAGGGGATGGAGCGGAGGGAGTGGGATGGAGTTTGATGGAGTGGGTTCGATCGGGATGGAGAGGGATGGAGCGGGATGGAGCGGGTTCGAGCGGGATGGAAAGGGATGGAGAGGGATGGAGAGGGATGGAGAGGGATGGAGAGGGATGGAAAGGGATGGAAAGGGATGGAGAGGGATGGAAAGGGATGGAAAGGGATGGAAAGGGATGGAAAGGGATGGAAAGGGATGGAAAGAGATGGGGCGGGATGGAAAGGGATGGGGAGATATGGGGAAGGATAGAGTGGATGGTGGAGAGAGCGCCCGTTAAACATCTGCAAAAGATTGCTGGATTTCAGGAATTATTTTAAAATAACTGCATTTACCAGAAGATGGAAATGAATAAGAAATAAGATTTTATTTGTAAGTCCTTCTCGTGTGTTGCAAAATGCATTGTAAACTTTCTGTAACTGACAGTGACTTACATCATATTTTTTTAAATTTCTAACTGCACATCTTCAGATAATAAAAATGTCATTTTTCTTTAAGAGTTTTTTATTGATTTGTTTCCTTTAAGTTTACTTTATCATTTGAGTTGACAGATGTTGCGAATTGTGCTTGATAATTTCATATTACTATATGCTTGCACAGCTAGATATTTGGCTCATTTTCATAAGAGGAATTAAATATAGTGAAAATTCCCTACTTGCATCAGGATTAATTAAAATACGAAGCGCATTGCATGTTACCATTCCTTAGAAACCTATACACATTTTTAGAAAACAGTTTCTTTGAAACACTGTCTGCTTGATAGCGTAGTCGTTGCCTCACTTGTTATTTCTGTGAAATGAATTATTGAATCAACAATTTTGAGATAATAATAATAGCGCTCTTCGAAAACAACAAAACAACATACATAAAGAATCATTTCGGCGGAAAGGTTACAATGTCGGCACTCACTGCGAAGAGGGGAACATTAATTCATGTTTTGTGCTTGTTATGATATGTTACTTGTAGGGAATGAAAAAGTGGACGTCTAAGTAACCATTCTGTTTTTCGCGAGTGAACATTCAACACTTCTAGGGACCTTTTCATTTTAATGGTCGCTTTCCGATTGTTGGTTATCTCTGCACAAGACTGGATTACCAGAATGCACTTGCAGTGAAAAGCCCCCGCGAGTTGGAATAGGTAGTAGAAACTGCAGTTGCACACGTTAAGCGCAATATTTCGTTGGTGACAGTTTGTAAAATTATCTACAGATTTTTCCAAAACTGAATGTCTTTATTTGTAATAGTAGAAGTTACAGTAGTGATACGAGCTCTTTTTCCACACTACCATGAAATTTTCCCATTTATCA
The DNA here is from genome assembly GCA_964035755.1 of Teleogryllus oceanicus. NCBI lineage: Eukaryota > Metazoa > Arthropoda > Insecta > Orthoptera > Gryllidae > Teleogryllus > Teleogryllus oceanicus. Next base: position 21,923,532 of record CAXIVR010000004.1, read on the forward strand.
TATCCAATGAAACGAAGTTTCCCTCAAAAATTCTCTAAATTATGGACCGAAGACATGAGCTCTCTCTGACGATTCCATTTTCTGTCCCCTTAAATTCAAATAATTCAAGACAATCGTCTTTTGAGCTGCTCGAAACGTAATACTATCTTCGTTTTTATCACGTTTCCTTTCTGTAGCCTGTCGTTTATTTTCCTCTTTTCGATACATAAAAATGAGAGAGAATAACGTCTATTGTTTCCTTTTTATTCATTATAATTGAGGGAATAATATTTCTATCTCAACTTCGGATAAAAATAATTTCCCAAAAAATCCCCAGACATTGCTCTGTCCATGTTCCTCATTCTCTCCCCACAACGAAAAGAATTCCCATTTTCGGGACAAAATCGCCCAATCAGACAACCCTGAATTAAATTAAAAGGACATTCAATACGAGCGGAACATATAGAATACAGATTCCCTGGGAGGGGTGGAGCGACAATTATAAAATTGTGCGAAAGTGAGATTTTACGATAGATCGTAAACGAAGTGTGAAAATGAGATTCATCCAAGTTTATAATTAGAAAGTGAAGTAATAACTTTCCTTCCTTGTATTGTGGATACGATGATTTCATATAAAATGAGATTTTCTGGGCAATATACCTCTGTTTATTTTCATGTACATTAAAAGTTCCAGATGGGAAATCTCAAAGCAACATCTGCTGGAACTTCAGTTTCTCTTAGCGGGAAGTCATAAGATTCAAGTCGACAGGGTTTGAGTAGAGTTTTTGTCTATTTTAGTGCAGTCCGGGTCCAATTTTCTGTTGTAATTAGATAATTATGTCGAATACAACTGCTGTCACGAGAAGAATTTTAAAGGTCACCTACTCGTACCGGTAGTTTTCTGTGGTTTCTCCAATGATAATCAAGTGAATACCGGAGTAGTACCTTAACAAAGGGTGACATATCAGTCGCAGCCTTTCCTTCTTCATCCTCTTTCCCTCTTTTCCTCCTACAAATACATGTACTTACATTCGAATGCACTTCACTACCACATACGTCGAGAGCTTAGTGTGTCCCGTCTCTGGAGTGTACGGCTGACACTTATATTGGGAGGGGGAACAGAACCCAGACTTACACATCGTGTAATGGCGATGTGTAAGTCAGCGCCGGACCTCACGATGCAGCGGGAGTGGTACACAACCACATTGCGGATATCCCCATTACATACGATGCACCTACAGGACTAATAACGAAAGTAGTTGACGGATAGGCAAACATTAAATCAATTACTCGTTTAGAATTTGTCCAGGAATTTTCGAGACGGAGTCCATTCTCGCTTGGGTGTTCTAAAAATGTCACTATATAGAAAATGTTCTTTATTACTCGAAAGTTCTGAGAATGGAATAACGTATTACGTTAATAATTTTTGAAGAAACTAAAAATTTATGTTTGACAGTGGAAGCTACTTAGGAGACACGTTCTGAACTCTTGTAAGTATGGGTGTTGAACAAATGAGGCAAGTAGTAAACACTTGCCTTATGATAATACTAATAATGTAAAGCGTGAGTAAAAAGAAAGGAATGAAAGGAAACTGCAAAATGATGGCATATAAAGCAGATAAATTGTCATAGAGAACAAATAATATTTACACAGAACAAGATAAACTGACTGACAGGCTAACGAGCAGACAAGAAAACATCGGAAAGCAGATCGAGGTCAGAGAGACTAACAAGCAGATTGCACGTAGACCAGGGAAAATATGAGCGTAGAAAGGGCAAAAAGGTGGCATATAAAGCAGATAAATTGTCATAGAGAAGAAATAATATGTACATAGAACAAGACAAACTGAGTGACAGGCTAACGAGCACACAGGCAAACACCGGAAAGCAGATCGAGGTGAGAGAGACTAACAAGCAGATTGCACGTAGACCAGGGAAAAGATGAGCGTAGAAAGGGCAAAAAAGGTGGCATATAAAGCAGATAAATTGTCACAGAGAACATATAATATGTACATAGAACAAGACAAACTGACGGATAGGCTAACGAGCACACAGGCAAACACCGGAAAGGAAATCGAAGTCCGAGAGACTAACAGGCAGATTGCACGTAGACGAAAGAAAATATGAGCGCCGAAAGGACAGAGGAAGAAGACTCTGGAGAGGGCCGTGGCGGGGCGTAGCAGGTGGGACGGGCGGCGTGGGCGGGGGGGTGGCGCCGGGCCAGACCAGGCCAGGGCAGTCGATGGGTGAGATAATAGATTCACTCTCCTCCCTCCCCCCACCGCGAGTGCTCTTTGCGCGCCACAATAGCTCACTCGGTGCCCGCAGAGGCACGCCCACTCGCCGGCTCACCCATTTGCCGGCACGCCCACGCGCCCATCACTCGCCCACTCGCCCACCCGCACACCTTCGCCCGCGCGCACCTATTCACCCTCAACGACCGTCAAGCACCAGGGACATCACTATTCATGAATTCCACGCACAGTGTCCTTTTCGGGCGCGCGGTAGACATATGAAAATTGAAGTAGCTTTGAAATCTCCAGCCCGACTGCCCTTAAAATCTATAGGTTTTCAATGAGATTGAAGTATCCCGCTGTTTTTAATTAAAATACCTTCTTTTGTCTTTGGGTGTCCTCATTTCTAACCGGGAATGTATAGCCTCGTTAAGGAATTTATGAATTCATAGATTCCATGAAAATACGACTGATTATATTCAATTTCTGGGAAACGAAATTTCAATATTATTTGTATGAAAGAAGGTAATAACGGACCGGTAGTACCGTGTCTGTGTGAGATGAAAGTCATTTCAATAAGGTGTGGATTCCCGCAAGCACTTAGGAAGCTCGTCGTTAACACGAGCATGTCTGCTGTATTTTTGAGAAAATTGTCACCAAGATAATTCATTGTAAAACCACAAACAAATTGTGTAACTCGCTACAGTATTAAATAATCTCCAATCTTTTATTTCTATTTATTGTGTTATTTAAATGGTTCTTTCAATTTAAATTCGTTTTCTATGTAAAATTAAATGCTTAATAGTGTTTACAGAAATTTATCTAAAACCACTATATAAATTCTAATAAGCAGAATCAACGATATTTCCAATACGACCGTAAAACGTTCTTGCTTGTTTACGTCGGCTTCATGAGGAGAGTACGCAACTTTGATATAGTTGTTATAAATGTTCATTGTGATAATGCAGATGGAAGTTAATGTAGATGGTGAGTTTCGTCTTTAAATAAAATCTTTGAATGTAGTTGCAGCGCAGGAGCATTAGGTTGTAGTAAGCATTGTTTCAGAAGGTGAAGTTGCCCCATTTCTGGGAGCGCAGTCCCGCTGGTTCTTTTCTGCGTTGCTTGCGCTCTCAAGGGGCAGTGGAGGAGGCAGCGGCGCATTTCCCTCCGGCCCAGACGACTGCTCCTCGGATTAGCCGCCGACCCAGCCCCAATTCCGCGTTCAGATTTCATCATGGCGATACTCCACCCCCATCCGCCTGCCCCCCCCTTGCCATTCCCCCCCCGTCAAGTTCCAGGCCTCCTGTCGCTCCCCACCCCCGGCCCTGCACACCAGTGCCCCGCCCCTAGTGCCCCCCCCCAGTGCCCCGCCACCAATTCCCCTCCTCCAAGTCCCCCGCTCACCACGGCCCCGCCACCAAGCGCCTCGCCCAAGTGCCCCGCCACAAGTGCCCCGCCCCATAGTGCCCCGTCCCCAAATTCTCCGCCACAAGCGCTTCACCCCCAAATTTCCCGCTCCCAACTGCCCCGTCCCCATGTGCCTCACCCACAAGTGCTCCGCCCCGAACTTTCCCCACCTGAAGACTCGCCCCGCCCCACGTTGGATGTGTTATAACGAGATTTCTAATTGTGATTGTTAATTCTTAGGAAATATGTTTCAACATGGAACCAACAATTAAGGTCAATTTTATAATGTCCATCCAGTTCCTTGTAAAGTATGTATTCCTCTAGAATTTTAAATGTAATGTGAAGTCTTTGTAATGTTAAGCACTCCTCATTTATCTTAATATAAGTCGTTTTAATTTTTATTTATATTAATTATTTAGTTTCCTATTTTTGCTGACTTATTGTTAAATGCCTGATGATGGAGACACAACTCGACCTCTGAAACGTTACCACGCTGTTCTTGTACAAGATACTATTGGAATGTAATAATCATTTATGCTTTAATAAATGTAGTTTGGACTGTCAATAAAAATAAATATTGGAACTTTTATTAAGAAAAAATTGCAATCGCAGCATCATAGTGAATATGAAATAGTTCTTCAGAAGAAAAGGGACTCTCTGTCCCCGCAGATTGAACCGCAAATACTCAAAATTAATGTGCCTGATGTGACACTAAATGCTGAAAACATTTTAACGCAACTTTCGGAACTTGATTTGCAACGTATCGCTACATACATGTATTATTTATTGGTTCTGTGATTTATAAAAGTTTTCCTCAATTTGGTTGCAATTTATTCTAAAGGCCGCGTTGATTCATCCCTTCCATATGCATTCTTTGGTTACCGAATGTCATTGTAATGTTAAATGACCGAAATAGATTCCTTCCATGGAACAACATCCTCCTTGAGGTCCGGAAGCCAAAAGCCAGTTGCCGCCGTTTCGGGCAACGCCTCGGCCAGCGCCCTGCACAGCCCGCATGTTCTCCCCGGGACTTCGCACATGCACCTCCGCACTTCAGCCTTCTACACTCTCCAAGTACTGTCCCTAAAACGGTTTTGGGGTGGAATCTGCACAGTTCAGATCATCAAAGAATGAGAAAAGATAAATCATTCAAGCAAATGCTACATCTTCCTTCCACAAAACAATTTCGGAATTATTAAGAAGAAAGTGGCTTTTGCTGTAGTGTCCACGTATTTCTAAATGTCAAGTAAGATATTGAGTATCTGGATGGTCTTGAGAATCTGTCTTGAATCGTTTCAAAATGTGATAAATACATTAGTAAGTATGACTTTAAATATTGACATGTAAATCTGCAGATACCAAATCCAGTCGTAACTTATACTGTGGAATTTTTTTACATCAAATTCAGGCAAAAGAATTGTTTCGTCATGTAAGACAAAGAGTCTGCAGCAAGCCACAGTAAATAGTAAAGCAGGATTATTTCTTATCTTGCCGTATGCGGGCTTCAACGTACGTCGCCGCAGAGAATCATGGCTCAACTGCTCCTTCCGTGTTCCCGGCCGCGCTGCTTCCTGCCGCAAAATCCCCTCCGCCCGCGAATTGCACCTCTCCTAGAGCTCCCACGGGCGCCGCGACGCCTCCCTTTGCTTGCATCTCGCGCACCGGCGCGGCGCGGAGGCAGTGTAGAGCGTCGGGTCGGGTCGGGGCACCCGAGGGAGGCCCCGCCCCCGCCCCCGCCCCCGTCCCCGCGCCCAACCCACCCACAGCCGAGTCGCATCTGCCGCCAGCGGCCAAAACGCCGCTTGCTTCACAGCACCGCATTTACGGCCTCTGCCCCCACCTACCTGCTCCCGACACCGTCCCGTTTCCACCCTCCGCCCCATCCCGCCCTGCCCCGCCACGTCTCGCCCCATCCCATGCCGCCCAACCTCATCCGGTTCCGTTCCCGTCCCGTCCTGTCCTGCCCCGTCCTGTCCTGTCCTGTCCTGTCCGTCCGTCCGTCCTGTCCTGTCGCGTCGCGTCGCGTGCGCGTCGCGCGCGTCGCGTCCGTCGCGTCCGTCGCGTCCTGTCGCGTCCGTCGCGTCCGTCGCGTCCGTCGCTCCGTCGCGTCCGTCGCGTCCGTCGCGTCCCGTCGCGTCCGTCCGTCGCGTCCGTCGCGTCCGTCCGTCCGTCCTGTCCGTCCGTCCGTCCGTCCGTTCTGTTCTGTTCCCGTCCCGTCCCGTCCCGTCCCGTCCCGTCCCGTCCCGTTCCATCCTGCCTCGCCTCTCCTATGGTAATATTTGCACCCTCCTTCCACCTTACCCCTGACCGCCTTTCCTCCTCCCTCTGCCCTTCCTCACCCGTACTCTCACATTAATTCCCTCTCGCTCCCATCGCTAGAAAATCCTTGGCCACTCCTGCTGCGTCAGTTGTTGCCAACGCGTCGCCGTCTCCTTAATTCTCGTTCCGTTCCTTCCCCTTGTCGCCTATGTCATCCCTGCCGCCTCCGCATCCACCCCCTGTCACCGCCGCCACCGCCACCGCCCCGGCGCCGCATTTGTCCGCGCGCGCGGGTTGAAGCAGCCCAAAGCGCCTTCCGGGTGCTGCTCCCGGGGGGCCTTTGCGTCCCCGCCTCCGACCCTTCCTTTGCACCGCCTTAGACACTCGCTGAGACTCCGCTGCCGCTATGCACGTCTTGACTCTCGACTCTGCAGTCGGTTGACTCGTCTCTCGCTTTCTTCCCTCCCCTCTCTCTCTTCTCGCTCCTCTCTCGATCACGTCTTTCCCTCCTCTCTCCTACCTTCCAATATTCTCTCTCATCGCTCTCCTCTCCTCATCGCTCTCCTCTCTCTGATCGCTCTCCTCTCTCTCATCGCTCTCCTCTCTCACCGCTCTCCTCTCTCTCATCGCTCACCTCTCTCTCATCGCTCTCCTCTCCTGCTTCTTCTCTCTCTCCTCTCACCGCTCTCCTCTCTCTCATCGCTCTCCTCTCTCTCATCGCTCTCCTCTCCCTCATCGCTCTCCTCTCCCTCATCGCTCTCCTCTCTCTCATCGCTCTCCTCTCTCTCATCGCTCTCCTCTCTCTCATCGCTCTCCTCTCTCACTCCTCTCTCCGGATTTGTTTTCGCTTCTGCCTTACTCCTATCCTTTCTCCGCTGCCACCCTTTTATCCATCCTTCTTTAAGCTCCATTCTCCACCCTCCTCCCGCTCTCTCCCCCCCTTCCCCCTTTTCTCTCTTTCTCCTTTAACCGCTTCCTTCTTCTCTGTCTCTCACCTTCCCCCTCCACCCCCTCTTCGCCTCGTTTCAGTTCAAACTCCCTCAACCAATATATCCTGATACACCACGCCAGCCCCACCTTCATGACCGAGTGTCTACGACCTCTTCATTTCCACCAGGTTTCTGCCCCGTAAGCAGCCCTGTCTCCGCTCCGTCCCTGTCTACGCGCGGCGTCCTTGGAGGGTTTGTTCGCGAAGTGTAAGTGGCCCGATCTCATTCTAGAACGTAAGAGCGGACGATGCAGCCGCTCTCTTGAGGGTTTATTTATTTATTTTACGTCAAAAACAGTTAAAATTGCGTATGATTTGCTATGGAGAGAAGTGAATTCTGTGCACATTTTCAAAATTCTGTGACGCTAAGTCATATACTACATGAATTTTGATTTTTTTTTTAAAAAAAGCTCCCATGTAATAAAATCTATTTTCAAGGGTAAATAAGCAACACATTTTGGGCTCTTATCCATGGTGTCCTTCGTCAAGGAATAGTACTTCCTGCCGCAACAACATGGAAACGATAATTTGAATAATTATATTTCCCACTGAATTCTATAAGACGTGCACAGGAAATGAAGTTACATTTATGTCCAGAAGCAAAACAAGGGGCCATGCCAGCGTTATGTGGCGATTAGTGAGCTTCTGATGGACGACTGGGTCGCGGCGGTGGGCGCTCGGTAACGTGGACCACGAGCCACGATACTTTGCGTTGCTGCGTCTGAGATTCAATTCCGCCTCGCAAGGAGCATTAAGGAAATTGTTTCCGTTACGGGCGGTGTTAAAAGAACTCGAGTGAAGCTGCAAAAACGTTTCTGCGTTTATTTTGAGATGATTCGGTTAGCTACCGTACAATGCAAGATACTGCTGGAAGGACTCCACTTCGTCTCTGTAAACATTCTTCTGAAGAATTGGTCATCAATGTAATCGTTTTAAGAGTAAAAAGAACATGATTCTTTAGCTTCACACTCAAAACTCGTGACTTGCAGAGGCAAAAATGCTACTGAACCATACAAATTGTTTACGTACCTCGCTTACTACTAAGAGCAACAAACTAAAATAGTCTCATATGACACGACAGATTAAATTTGATTTGATTTGTTCGTGTTTTCCGGCGCGTCAACTGCTTTGGTCATTAGTCCCGTTAGTGTAGTGCATGTTTTTTTCGGGAGATGGCGGTGATCATCCCTCGCTGATTGGTGAGATCCGGCGCCGACCTACCGTCGGCTAGTGGGGTTTCCCCCTAACCAGGACTCTCCCACCAGCGGGGCACCGCCCCAGCCGGGACAAGCTCTAAGTTCCCGACTGGCCTCCCGGAGTATGTGGGAGTGTAGTGCATGTTAGTGTAAGTGTGTGTGTAAGAGGAGAGGATAAGACAAGGAAGATGAATGAAAGATCGCGCGCGGTCCGTGGCCCGTTTGGTAGGGTACTGCTCCGGCATTCGTCCGGTGTTGATCGGAGAAGCCACAGAAAACTACCGATCAGAGCAGTCGGCCGCTAGAATTCTCCTCCAGACAGCGACTGAATTCAACCTAGCTGAAAAGCTAGTGTCGAAAATCTTGCCGCCATCAGGACTCGAACCACGACAGATTAAATATTTTAAGAAACATTATTCACGAATACAGCAATAATATTTTTATGGATTTTTAATATTTTCCCTATTTTTTGGTATCTTGATAAATCCGTAAACACGAGGCTGCAAAGATTTCTTACAATTTTACATTGAAAATTATAGATAGAAACGTTTCCGTTTTTTTTTCGGGTTCCGTTCCCCACTGCTCCCACTGCACTCTCACGTCCGGAAGCTAAAGAGTTTTTTTTTCAATTTGTGTGCGCATTGGAAATTAGCAATAGAAATACTTTTCTTGTCACTGATATTCTTATTACTAGACATAAATAATGCATGTTTATTGGTAGTGTACCTAAATGATCACTTGAATTTCTGTACACATTGTATCTGTGTATAAATATCTCAAAATGAGGAGGAACCCGAAGATTCGAAAATAATTGCTGATCGCAAGTCTATGTAAATACAAATTTGATTTTGTGAAAATTTTAACAGAATATAGAGATTATGTACAGTGTTTTACACATTTATATATTAATATTTACAACAAGAAGAAGAGAGAGGTAATTCTCTAAGCACTTACTGAAGTTAGTGCTATAGTGCACAATTGTGCACAAATATAATTGCGAAATAAAATTGTATATAATATTAAATCTAAAATTACGTATAACAGAGTATGTTCATTTTCCTGACACAAATCATAGAATACAGTGCTTGAAATGAAATTTTATATCGTGACATGAATTTTATAAATGGAAGTGTCAAATCAAGTGTCACATACTTTTCACTTGAATTGCATGTGAAAGTGATCGTGAAGGTGATGTGAAAATTATGACAAACAACCTATCATTGCGCAGAATACGTCAATCTGTAACAAAACTCGTCGGATATTTAACGCGGTTACATCTAAAACACCTAATATTGTTCCTATTAATTAATTATATTATTTATTATATTTTTCAACGTTCCTAGTGTTTGTCATCTCTTTGTTCTTGGATCTCCGGCATTTTGTACTTCGATCTCATTGCACAATAAAATATTTTTATCAATGAATTGTAAACATGGCCATTCTGTCTCCAAAACCGCCGTCGCCCATGAGAAGAAGACAAGCAGCTTGCAAAGATATCTCATTGTTTAATATTGCAACTATTGTGGTTCTGACCGCATTGTTTTACATCCGTGTTATGTATCGGAAAGGAGATAGGCGCTCATTGGCGGTGATGAAGTCGTTGATTTTATTTATTTATTTATTTATTTATTTATTTATTTATTTATTTATTTATTTTTTTATTTATTTATTTATTTATTTATTTATTTATTTATTTGTTTTTTGTTATTTTTTATTTATTTATTTATTTATTTGTTTATTTATTTATTTTTTATTTTTTATTTATTATTTATTTATTTATTTATTTATTTATTTATTTATTTATTTATTTATTTATTTATTTATTTATTTATTTATTTATTTATTTATTTATTTATTTATTTATTTATTTATTTATTTATTTATTTAAGAGAATGAGTTGATTGTATAACTCTCAGCCAAACGGCTTTTCAGTTGTTAGGTGGGAGTATTTTCAGATGAAAGATGTGAAGGCGGTGGCTACGGCCACTTCCCATTAAATATAGATTGAAGGAGTGCGAATAATAAAGTGAGGAAATATATATTGTTGACTATTGGTGGGAGGACTATTTATTTCATTATCGGATATTAGCCAGTTTACGGAGGAATATGTGAAAGGGGAGTCGGTTGTGGAGACGAGTTTCTATGAGATGCTCTTTACCTTTATTGTAATGGGAAGCACTGGTAACGGAGGGTACAGTTTTGAAGAATGTTTGGAGAAGTTTGGTGATGTATATTAGGACGGGGTCAAGGTCTTTGAAGATATTAGTTTTGCTTATATACTAAGGTGCGTAAACTGCAGTTTTGAGGATCCTATTTTGGAATATTTGAATTTTGTTGATTGTTGTAGGGGCGGCAAGTCGTTGATTGACTAGGAGGAAGATGTTGATTCGCGGGGGTGAATGACGTTGAGTGGCAAGGAGGCAGGCATTGAGTACCGCGGAGGAAGGCGTTGAGTGACTCAGAGAGAGACGTTGAGTGGCGGGGAATCAGGCATTAAAGGGCGGAGCGGAGGGGAAAAGCTTGGTGAAGAGAAAGCTTGAAACGGGAGGAAAACGTTGGTAGGCGAGAAGGAAGGCATGGATTGGCGAAGAACAAGGCGTTGAGTGGCGAGGAGGATGACGTGGAATGGCGGGAAGGAACGCGTTGGTTGGTGGGAGGAAGAAGTTGATATCGTGGAAGGAAGGCGTTGAGTGGCGGGAAGGAAGACGTTGGGCAACGGGTGAGCAGTCGTGGCGGGGAGGGGGGCGTGGCGGAGTGAATGTAACCGCGCCGTGGCCAGCCGGGCAGGGAGTGGCGGGGAGAGTGCCCGGCAGCTACAACGCTTGCCTGCCGGCCTGACCGGCGGATTTCCACACAAATGCGTTTTTGAAGAGCGGGCCCCGTGGCTCGGCCTGGCCCGGCGCGCGGTACGTGAAGACGTTGCTAAGGAGGTCGTTAGCGGGCGCGATTGTATACGGCAGGCAGACCCCGCGGGGCTCACGGGCGCAATTACAGGACTCAAAGTGCTAAGTGCGACCGCCGCTGCTTTCAATTAGAAACGTCTTGCGTGGGCGCCCACCCCTTCTCCGTCTCCCGCTGCTTCTCTTTTCAGACGCCTCCGGTTCAACCCCCACCCCGGCCCGTTCGCCCCCTCCCCTTTGCGGTCTCTGTGCTCCGCTTTCCCGCGCCGCCGCCCCGCAGCCCTGTGTCGCGCCCGCTGCGTGAGAAACGGGATATTCTTGTGCTGCCTTTGTAGCTGCCTCTTGGGGGCTCGTCCGTCTCGGATGGGTCATTTTAGCTATTCTCTTCCGGCTTCTAAGCACTTCCTCCACTTCTAAGCATTTATTTGTAAGCGTTACGATCACCGTGTTAAATGGCATATGTATTGAACAGTATTTCTTCATCGACCGGAAGGATACGGGTTGACATCTTAACGGCGACGGATTTCAGACAACTGTTGGATATCAGGATTAGAGAATGAATACCTGGATAAAAATGGCAGTTAATAAGTTCTGTAGTTTCATCCAATCATTTGCAGCCAATCATCTGAGCGTCGTTTCCGATAGAGAGTTACGGATCATATCCGATTTTTTTCTTTCCTATTCTGTCTCCAAGCTCGTCGCTAGAGGCGTTTACCTATCATCCCAATATGACTAATTTTCACGATCGAGAAATCTAAAAGAGCTTTCCACATTACGAAATACGACTACGTAGATGAGTACGTAGTCAAGTACGGGGACGAGTACGTGCTGCGGATTGAAGAATTGAGGAGAAAACCCTTGCGAAACTAATTAGTCGAAGGTAGATTTTTGTAATTATTATCATCTGTCTTGTTCTTAATTTATATTCCTACTTCACATTTATTATAGTATTCCTTAGGTTTAGTCTATTCTCTTACTCCTGTTTCTCCGGCGGAGTGGAGATCCGTACTATGAGAAAGAGGATACTCTCTTTTCTTTGCAGCTGTTTCTCGAATGGTTTTTCTGGTTTCTCGAGTGGAAGTTTGGTTTAGCGTTTGGATTGTGATGTTAGCGTAATGTTCCTGACGTGTACACTCGAATATACTAAGTTCTAATCCTGGACTGAAGAAAAATATTCCTGGTAGGAAGCATTTTTGCAAGTTTGGATGTAGTAGTATATAATAGTTAGTAGCCGCTACAAATATTGTGAGAAAGTATGTGCTGTTATTTTGGAGCACATACTTTCTCGCTTTGACGTACTAGTTTCGTCTTGCTGATTATTTTTGGCGCCACGGTTTATACCTGGTCCATCCACTCCTCCCACTGTATTTGCCAACTTTTATTCTCCGCGTTACCACAGCGTTCAGCTCTTATTTAAAAAAAGAAATTATTTTACACATTCCTTGTACCTGATCATTGTTATCAGTAACTTGCTTTCGGTTCTAATTTTTTCGCTGATGAAAGATGCACTGGTTTTTCTCTCTGGAAGGTTGCAGAATGTCGATTGAAATGTTGGTAACCATGCCTTGGACGTGGCGCCTCCCGAAGAGCTGAGAATGTATTTACTCTACCAAGGATGCCTACGTTTTCAATTTGATTTCCCTTTTCTGGAATTTTCTATTCTTAATATTTTTTCCTATTTCTTTTTATAATTGTAAAATGGTATGAATCCATATTTTCTGACTGCGGTTTAAAAACTTTTCTTTGAATTTTCTGTTTGTTTTTATTATTAGCACATTCTTTCCCAAAAACCTCAGTTTGCTCCTAAAATCTGTTGCAACGTTGCAACTTACTGCAATTGTTCCTGTTTTCTCGTTTCCCAATATTCCGCGTTACCTTCCACATTGTCGCTGTGGGCCAAATTGAAGCAAAGTGCGACAAATAAATTGCTCAAAAGTTCTTCCTGGAGAATTTAATCTTGTCCTATATTCTCCAGATTTGAGAACTTTAACTATATTTTTCCGAATTAGTTTAAAAAGTTGTCAACCTGTTGAGCAGTGGTCAGATTTCTATCCTCCCACCGCTGCGGCTGGTGATCGAACCCCATTTTCTCTAAGAGGAATTTGTAGCGGAAAAAGAATGCTTGCGGCAGTTTTCCTTAGAGTCTTCCGGGTCCTCCTGCCTCTTACATCTTCATCTTCATGCTCTATACCCACTCCATTATTCACATCTCTAGCTCTTCATCATATTCAACGACCCCAGAGAACGGTTGACAATCTCAGAAAGACCTGGGTTTCAAACTACGATCAGTTTTTTCGTCATACGATAATAAACAAATAAGTAAATTGCTTTCATTTTTCAGCCCTACAGATGACTAACAAAGTTCTGGCTTTCTTTGAATGTGTGTCGGGCTCGATATCCGGCCGGAGCAAAAATGAAGCTTCGAGTACAAATCGTCGCAGTTTCTTTAGCTGTATGACAAAGTAACTTCAGGCAGACCAAGAGCGCTTAATATGGTGACGGAACTACGTCATGCTCGCCACATATCTCCGTTTCTCTCAGGTGTAGATAATAAATAAAAATTGGATCCAGACCTGGAAACTCTGCTAACTGGCAAAAGTCGGATTAATCTGATCATAAAATGCCAAATACATACTTACGTACATACATTAAACATTCGTACATATTTATTTTTATTTTTATTTTAAAATTCCGTATTTATCTGTAATAATTTGAAAATATATACTACTTTTGAATAATGTTTTTGAAGAGTCTTGGCCTCTCATTGTAATCTCCGTCCTTTCTCTAACTTTTCTTTTTCTATCTCACGTTCAGTATATTGGCTTTGATTTTATTATCTCCGTTGTTCTAGTATTATTTCCATTTAAATTCAGGAATATAATAAATTTCCCTTTAGACTTTTCTGTAGGCTTTAATATTATTTCTGTTTACTTTCAAGAACATAAAATTTTATTTCTTTATTGACTATATAAAATTGACCATGTAGAATACATCATATTTTTTATCGCCATTTGGATATTTTATAGCTGATCAGTTTGAAGTATTTTGTTTTAGTAACACGTTTTCAATCTGCAATAAACTTTTATTCTGCATTTGTTGTGGATTCTTAACTATTAATTCTATTTGATTAGTTTAGCGTTTATTCTTTCTTTTCTCGTCTTTCTTAATCAATGTTAAACAATTTTAGTAGATTTTAGGTAAAGATTTCAATAATTCCCACTTTCATGGTACGACAGTACGTACAATTCTTTTCGCAGATAAAACTGATTTACACCGAAGGGTCTTTTCCGCTTGGAATTGTTCCACCCTTTCTCCCGCAGTGACAATCACTCCGCTCGCAATGCATCTGCTCGCTCAACCTTTTATTCTTCCTGCACCTTCAGCCGCATTCGCGTCCGCATCGTCCGACGAAACAGCTGGCTCCGCCTTGAGCTCATCGCCCCCCCCCCCCCCCCCGCCCCCGGCCCCCCCCTATCCGCCCCCCCTCTGGTTCCGCTCAGTCCCCGTTTCCCGCACAATCCCACTCCAGCCATCCCCCCCCCCCCGATTCCTCCCCGCCCGACTCCTACAGGTCGATTTCCCCCCCTCTCGCCCCCACCCCACCATGTTTTCCGCCTCGCCTCCTCCCTCACCGCCGATCTTGGCGGCGCGCCGCGTCTGCTTCGGCCGCGCTGCTTCTTCCATTAGAACAAAAATCGGACGCAGCTGCGGGTTTTGTATTGTCTTCAGTAACAAGATGGTTACAAACCAATCCCGCGGCATTGCTATGCGCCGGGCGGCCGCCGCCCCGGCGCGCGCCCTACCTCCGAACCGTATTTCACCCGGGACGTGCGGGCGCCGGCCCCGGGCGCGGGGGCGGGGCCGGGGGCGGGGCGCTCGGCCGCCGTGGCCGCACCTGCCGAGCCTGCTGACGACGTCGATATCCACCGCCCCCGCGGCGCGCACCGCCCCCGCCCAAATATACATACGATGGCCGCCGGGGGCCCCGCGCAACGACACTTCCATTCTTGGGTGCAGATGAAATATCGCCCCGCGGCGCCGGCGATGGGGCGATGCGCCGTGACTAATGACGCGGCCGCTTGACCCCGCCCCCCCCGGCCTCTTTTCGCTCCTTGCGCTGCCCTCCCACATTCCCGTTCGACGTGTGCACGTTGTTGATGTCGGGTATCTGAAAGAGGTATTGCATGTGGAACTCGCAGCCGCACTGGAGGACGTTCTCGAAGATGTACTGGAAGAAGTTATGGAATATGTACTGGAAGATGTATTGGAACACGTATTGGGAAACGTATTGGAAGATTTAGTGTAAGATTTAACTGGAGATTTAACTGGAAGATTTAACTGGAAGATTTAACTGGAAGATTTAACTGGAGGATTTAACTGGAGGATTTAACTGGAGGATTTAACTGGAGGATTTAACTGGAGGATTTAACTGGAGGATTTAACTGGAGGATTTAACTGGAGGATTTAACTGGAGGATTTAACTGGAGGATTTAACTGGAGGATCGTATTGGAAGATTTAACTGGAGGATTTAACTGGAGGATTTAACTGGAGGATTTAACTGGAGGATTCAACTGGAGGATTTAACTGGAGGATTTAACTGGAGGATTTAACTGGAGGATTTAACTGGAGGATTTAACTGAAGGATTTAACTGGACGACGTACTGGGAGATGTAGACACACTGGTAGTATTGTTGCTAAAGATTGGCCTGAAATACTAGCTGAGGGCGTGGCAGAGAGACTAGTGGAGGGACTGACTAAAGGACTGGCACATGGACTGCATGGAACGACAAACTGGATGATATTCCGAAGAAGCAATTCTGAAGAACATGCGCGACATTATGAAAATGATGATAAATAAACATACTCCAAATAATAATTTCGCTCCTGTTAACACTAGAATCAAATTGTTTGTCTTATTTTCATGGTATCAAAGAACGAAGGACATTCACAAATTCTTCCTCTTCCGTCGTGTGCAACATTTTTGTAAAATTATATCATATATTTTTCAGTGTCACAGCGTTTGAAACATTTTACAATTACAATGTTCATAATGACATAGTATCTACATATTGATTACTTATCTTGAATTATTATTTTCTAGACATTATGATGTATTTTCAGAAATACGTCTGTTTCTAAGTCAGGAAGTTTTTTCTAATATAACAGTCTGAGTTTCTCTAATGTTGCGTGTCTTTACTTGGTATCTTACTAAATTGTTCCCATATTACTCATAAAACTCATTTAAAATAAATAAAGTGTCTTTAGAAGTATTTTAATGGATTTTATGGAAAGAACTTGTAGCAAACTGTTGTGCACACACCATTTATTCCATTTTTCGGAGTGACACTCGAAATTAAACCGTAACTAAGGAGCGAAAAAACGATGACAAATAGACGTTTGCCGTGAAGTTGGTGTGGGACGCCCAACTCCACAGACAAGTTTCCCGTTGAACTAGCTTTCAGTCTCCTTTCCTAGAAGGGCTGTCGACGACAGCGCTACCCGCGGCGCCCGTCACTGCGTGTCGCCGCGGCGTTTTTGCCCCGGGCTTTCGCTTCTGGGAGGCGGTTACCCCTGCGCAGCTCAGGCTTCCTTCTGCGCACGCGCGTCTAGCCGACTCGTGGCTCTCGCCCCCACACCGGCGTTGTCTCTTCTGTTCTCATTCGCTTCGGAATTCACTTGGGTTGCAAACGCTCTTTTCCCCTATTGGGCCTGTATATCTGTTATTAACTTTCTTTCCCTTTCTATGTCTTTATTACCCTTCCTGACTCCACCATCTTCCTTTCTGGTTTTCATTAATTACTCGTACTATTACAATGCGCACATTACAATGAGCACATTACAATGCGCATTACTCTACAACGCACATTATTCTGCCTTTTGATTTGTCGACTTCGTCACTTCTCCGCTTTACTAGCATAAGCGTTCTTCAAACAACCCTAAACAATCTTCGTACGCCTTCTTTCAGAGGGTAAGTAATGCGTGTGGTCCCATGTTGTAGATTTACTGCATGTAAAAGATCCTCAAGTCTAAGATAATCCTCTGAGCTAAATTCTAATCTCGTAATTCGTCACCCCCGTGTTACGTTCTTTGGTTGATAGATGGCAAAAGAAGCGTAGCAACATTTGCCTGGTCAGGCAGAAGAGCAGACATGATGACTTGAGCCTGGCCACATAAAATAAGCCAGAATTGAATTGAAGTGCAGCGTCTTCTGGCGCAGAAGTTCCCTTGGAAACTTGTTCAATACCCATCCACCTGTATCTTCAAACCTCCTCCATTCGCACAGCTCGATTCTCGCTGCACCCCCTCCTTCACCATGTCTGTCTCGCACTGTCCTTGCACCTGGCCCCGCCCCCTTTAACCAGCCACCGCCTCCGCCCACGCCGCCGCCGCCGCCAGCGCTGTCTGTCGGCCGCGCAGACGGGCGACAGCTCCGCGAGGCAGTGCGGGGGCGCGAGGCCGGAGGGGGAGGGTGGGGGTGACCGCGGAGTGTCACGCAGAATGGAGCACCAAAGGCGCGGCCCAATGGCGGTGGACATCGCCTGGATTACGCAGGACATGGCGGCTTGGGCAGGAAGACATGGCGCACGCGAGATCGGAAATGTTTTGCGTAATGGCACACGGAAACGGGAACCGTTGGAATGCTCAGTGGATTCTGAGGATTCTTAATAGAACTGTAAAGAAAACGCTAAGAAAAAGTAAATAATAATATCTAAAATCTTTTAATATCGAAAGCTACGAGTTAAGTTAAATTGATCAATATAACCCTGAATACTGAAAATATTCATTACTGTTATACTGGGCGAGTCACGTAACTTTAGCACCTTCTATATTTTTTGAACAGTTGAAGTTATTGCAATGCAGTTTTCACAGAAGTGCAAGAGTGAATGGGGCTAATTGACTCATTTATTCTTTCCCGTTTAATCATTTGTATTTTACTCGATATTGAGGTCATTTTGTTTTTTTTTAAATGGAGCTATACTTTTTGCAAAGGAAAAAAAATACATATTTTCATTTTTGATAAGATTTTTGACGAAATTTGATTTTTGCGACTCGTTTTTAATGGATATTCCAAAATCACGAGCGCGCGTTAACAGGCAGGGAAAGCGCTGCGTAACCTTGGGTGGTGATTACTTTCAAAATATTCGTTAAATACCAGTTGTAAAAGAATCAAAATTACTCAAAAAAATGTTTATCTAACATATGACTATGTATATCATCTTTTTATATCGTCTTTTTACGCTCGTCATGATAGATTACATAACATGAGTAGTTCCATTTGAAGAAACAAAGTTACCTTCATCACTCGTAAAATACAAGTGATAAAACGGAAACGAATACCTACATCAATTAGCCCCATTACCTCTGTGAAAACTGCAGTGCAATAACATCAACCGTTCAAAAATTACAGGTGTTAAAGTTACGTGACTCACTCTGGATTGTTGAAATATTTGAAGTAATTTTATTACATCTATCTGCTGCAACGTAGAGAATGCGTATCTGCTGAAACGAAAGAACAGGAATACTATAAACAAGAAAGTAATGCAGTGTGAATGTACATTTTATTTATCTGAATCTTATAAGCGTCATGTGGACTATACGAAGATCTGCAAAAAACCGGACAAATTAATGAATCGTCAGAGTAGACAAGTTGGGAAATGTTATATTTTTGATGGAGGTAACATAATATGAAAAACGTGTACTGGTTTGAAAGGAAGATAAATTAAATACACTGTTCTTTCAAACGATTACTAAGATTTTTAGAAAGATTGCTCGTTCTTTCAAACGTTTGTTCGATAAATTTCAACATGTAATGTGAAATAGAATTACTCCTAAAAAATGGATGAAAACTATTGAGATTCATATAAAAGTTAACCGTACGGATATGCATGATAGAAACAATGAATAATGACATCCCGAGTAAGAGTGTGATGGGTGATAAAAAAATGCATATGCAGGCGGTCTCAAAATAAATGTTACAAACTTGGTAGGAAATTGTGAAATTATTCCATTTGCCACGGATTGGGATTGGTAAGGAACCCATCATGAATTGATATTGAATGCTTAAGCTAAATATCTTTGGCTGAGGAATTTGGCACAGCCTTTAGGTAAAAGGTCACACTATGACACTTCCGGTCATTTAACTTTAAGTAGTAATCATTTTTACATCCCTACCGAAGAAAAATATTTGTAAGATTCTTTTAACACTAAAACATTACGGCTTTGGTTGGATTTAATCCCCCGAATTGGAATATACCTGTCTACAACAGCATTTATAAAATTTTTTTTCAGGAATCTCTTTGAGAGACACTTCACAGTACTTTTACGAAATCCTGTAAAAGCGTTTTCGGAAGCATAGACTTCCGGACAACAAAGAGAGAGAACCGCCGGTTAAAATGTTTTGTGGCTACTTTCACGTGTACGACAGTAATGTTCAAAATCTGAAACAGCCTGGGCCGCTAACTGGACAGTCAGTGTATGCAATGGCGTTCTCTGTCAAAAAGTAGAGCGCAGGGTTGCTCTAAGTCCAAAGAACTCAGCGTTAAGGGTTGCAAGTTGCCACCCAGCGGCACCACACTATCTTCCTCAGTCTTCAACCGTCCTCTCCTGTCCTCTGACTCTCTCCGCCCTCCCATCTCCCTCCGTTTCCTTCACCCTCATCAGGATTCTTCTCCTCATCCGAACTCTTCCTCCAACATCATTTTCCTTTGTTTTCCTTCATTCGTTTTCATCCCTTCTTAATTGTCCTTCTGTGACTTCCTCCTCGCCCTCCGTCTTCTTTCGTCGGTTCCCGTCCCCTATTGTCTTTAGTCTTCCTCAGTCTTCATTCACCCTCATCCGTGTTCATTCGTCTTCATTCATCATCCTGCGAACTCATCCGTCTTCTTTCGTCCTCATCCGTCTATATCCTTTCTTTCCTCCTCTCTCTCCGTCGTCTCCTGGTCTCCGTCCTCGATCCTTCCCTGTCCTCCTCCGTCCTCAAGCCAGCCGTTGCGGCCGCCTCGGCGCCGGCATCTCTGATTAATGGCGCGGTGCTGTCAGCGGCGACG
Organism: Teleogryllus oceanicus; assembly: GCA_964035755.1. Classification (NCBI taxonomy): domain Eukaryota; kingdom Metazoa; phylum Arthropoda; class Insecta; order Orthoptera; family Gryllidae; genus Teleogryllus; species Teleogryllus oceanicus. Next base: position 21,943,542 of record CAXIVR010000004.1, read on the forward strand.
GGCGCGCGCCAATGCTTGGGGCTATGATTCATTATCAGAGATCCCCGAGATAAGGCGACATCTGCAAGTGCGTGTAAAAACTGGCCGTTTCGCGGTCGCCGCTTCCTTCTGGTCCCCTCTCCTCCCCTCCCTCCGCCTTGTCTTCCAAGTTGGTTCCTTCGATGTTTTCTCAGATGCCTTCTGCGTCAGATTGCTATGTTTGTTGATACAAATGGGTTTCTAGAAAGAAAATAATATTTGAAGATCTACAATATGAGATTTTTTCAGTTTATTTACGTATCTTATGCTTGTAATCTAATATATTCAATGTTCGATTTATTGCATTCATTTTTGGGTCGCTGTTTCTTTATTATCTGACATGAAAGAATTTAAATGAAATTAAAGGATATAACAAATTTCATATTTGTTGAAAACACAGTTTCGCGACTAGAACCGGATCACAGGAACTGAGCCTTGACGAAGGCGGATTTTCGACACTGGCTAAACAACTAGGTTGAATTCAACCAGCGACGGGAGATTTAAAGTAGTTGGATTCTCTGATCGGTAGTTTTCCGTGTTCTGTATTATCAACAATTGGCGGATTCCGGAGCAGTGCCTTAATACACAGGCTACAGACTAAGCGCGATCTTTCTTTCATCACTGTACCCACACCAACTTCAACTCTGCTCTGCACTATCGCATACGTTGGAATACCAGTTAGGAGCTTAGAGCATGTTCCAGCTGGGGCGGTACTCTGCCGAGAGAGGTATCTGGAGTGGCCAAACCCAGGCTGCCAACGTGCAGATCTGGGCCGTATTTCACGTCCGGCACGGAATAAATACCGCCACCTTCAGGGATATAACCTACACTACACACACGGGACCAACGACCATAAGAGATGATGTACACCGAAAATAGTAAATGAGTAAAAAGTCGACCTAGCGACGCCCCCACACCCTCTGCCTGCAATTTTTTGTCGCGGTTGAGCCGGGATGCTACTTCGGAAAAATGAACACACATTGATGTAGTCAAGACGTATGTGAGTGCCCACTTATGCAATGGCATAGCCTGAGGTAAGCGTGACGTGGAGATGACCCAAAACTTAACCCATAAATTAAAAAAAAATCAACTTACACAATTTGACTGCATTTTTATTTCTGGTTAATTTTTGTTTCTGAACAAACTTATTCACTTATTATGTAAATAATGAACAATTCACATGTTTTTGGTGTGTTGATATGATTCTGCAATGCAAATGTTTCAATAGGAAGTATTTTTTCCAATTTTGTAATGGTTATTGCGGCTCAGCCATTCGGAACATCCAAGTTGTGTATTAAACAAAAGACGCTTAAAATTGACTTTTTCGAAGTTGCAACGTTTTCTCGCCGGACATCCTGTATAGAGGTCCGCCCACCCTGCAAATGGTCTTCCTAGGATTGCTTATGTGAGTGTTATGTGTCGGGCGCGTGTAGACCAACATCGCTTCCCGTCACTTTATTCGGTGCTTCATACGACTTGTTTCTTTAGTTTTATTACGGGGTTCTGGAGCCCACAAAAGGGTTCACTTCGATATCTTCAGTGAATTAATTTAAATTATTCAATGATTTATGATATTTTCATATCTGCTCATTGTCTATTTAATAAATTATTTGATATCATTTTATATCTTTAACTAATAAATACTGTAATTGCGTTTCTAATAAAGCATGCCCATGTGAAAATGTATTTAGAGGACCTTTATAAATTTCTAATTGTGCTGGTGAGAACCAGCACAATTAGAAATATCATTTTAGATCATTTTTGTGCAATTTCGTGTGAAATATAGTATTCAAAATGAACAGTCAACTTTCAGTTACAAAGAATATTTAAGAGGTTTAGATTTTTGTAAACCCAGATTCGCTCCACTCATTTCTGTGACTTGAATGTTTGTAAACATCCAACGAAGAAATGTTACCTTTCTGTAAATAATTATCTGGAGTAAATTTCCGTTTACACTAAAGTATTCAATAAAATTGAGTACGAGAAATTTTACTCTAAACACTTTGAATAGCATCTATATTTAAGATAAGATAAATTTATTTAAACTGCAATTGGGCGTAACCCTCTGGCAGTTAATTACGTAAATGCCGTGCAAATAACATGATACTTATTATAATAATGATGATGCTAAAATATTAATATTAATAATAATAATAATAATAATAATAATAATAATAATAATAATAATAATAATATAAAAACTGATGATTTATAACACAATAAATTATGTGAAGAAAAAGAAAAGAAACGTTCATATTCTAAAACCGCACGGAATGTTTGAACAATTAAAACCGCACTTGACTGGCACTCTCAAACATTCTCTGTAGCTACAGAAGAGAATAAACGAGATCATTCATGCATCTAGAACTTACATCTAAACCAATAAATTCTCTTGACATTAAGGTAATGCATTCAACAAAAATATTATAATGTTCAAGAAATCATTCCATTGCATATGTGGTTATCCCACTGTAAGCCATACACAATGGTTTACATTTCGAACTTCTACCCTGTTTCTTTTTATTAGATATTTACATGCCGATTATCTTGAACTTAAATTAAGAAACGCACTCGGAAAGGAAAACTGTTGACAACACGAGTGTGAATAGTATTAAACTTCCGCAATCAAACGTATTTATTATAATCCTCTTATTGCTACGTTGACTCAGGCTCTTTCTATTGCGCTAACAGAAATATTTTGAACTTAACGCATCGAAGTAATTGTATCATTCATTTTCAGAAGCACTACCCTTTTCGACATTTATAATAGGTAAATTTTTCCTCCGGACACATAAAAGTAATGTGTTTTTGAACAAAAATTAACATGTCAAAACTATTCACGTTTTATTTCGATGTTTGCAAAGTGAGATGTCTAATATAATTTTCCAAAAGGACGTTTCGTTGGGACTCCATTTACGTGTCAACGCGACGGTTTCAAACACTTGTTTGCGTTTGTTTTTGAAATTATCATCATTCCTCTGCAATAACGAGCTTTAATATCCTTTGGGAACGAAGTAGTGCAATATAGATTGCAATATTCGTGACGGAAATAATTATCTTGAAATCGTTTGAAGTTTGTTTTGTGCAATACCCGCCTTTATAAAGCTCCCATTCTTTGATTTAATGAATTATCAAGTTTTGTGTGAATGACGTAATGAACATCTGTATATGTGAATGTGACTGTATAGAGATAATATATAAAGATAATAGTGAGATATATTAGAACTTAAAGTCAAATATTCAATGCATTTTATTACTATTTATGTTTACTACAAATTGTAGATTTTTTTAGTAACGTTACAATCTCTAGAATCAGTCCTATCTTTCAGATCGTATTGATGTATTGTGTGTCACTGATTGGTTTATAGAAAAAAAGCTTTTCGAAAAATATATGTGACGTTTCTCTCGTTGAATTGGCTCACAATTAAGGTTTCGTACCATTTTGCAAGTATATTTGCTTTAGTCAAAGGTGAAATAAACCAGTAGTAAAGGACACGTGCCAATAAAGAAGCTTCTGTGAAAATTGAATTGAATTTATTATTGCTAATAGATTAATCGAATGACATGAATGACGGCCAATGTAGGTAAGTATCTATTAGATAGCAGAAATAATAGGAAATGCCTAAGGAAATGCTGTTATGTCTCCCAGTATCATTATTTTGCATCATTGTACGTTAATTAATCCCTATAAAGCTGTTATTATTTATGTAATGAATTTTTACCTTAAGCGGTGTGAATGTTGATTGAAAATAGCAACTTGCAATAGTACATTGATATAATTCGTTGCTAATTCTACTAGGAAGCCCTTAAGTACAACTTCTTGTGCTACGATATCGTGCGTATTGTTTTAAACAATGTAAGCAATTGAAAATTTACATCTTTTTGTTTCATATTCCAGGAGAAACACTTTTAAAATCTCATCATTGTAGTCAATTATAAAAGTAGTTATTTGTCAGTAATTCTTTCATAATTTTAAACACTAGTCCATATAATCTTCAAAAAAAAAAAAATAAAATGCTCAATGTACAGCAGTTTTTCCAAGATTATTCTTAAAAGAAAACACTAAAAATTATTATTGTAATTAGAGTGTTCCGGCAAAAGTGATGGACAAAATATTTAAAAACTTATGAATTTTAATTGAATGATTAATACATATATTAATTATTGTATATTTATATATTTTTCTTGGTATTTACAGGTGAGTTGCAGTTTTATCCATTTTTGGAAAATCAATTTACAACAATACGGTAAGTTCATTGAATATACTACTAATTGACTCAACTCATGTAAGAAATATTTCTATTTTCTATATACTATTTAAGACGTTAAGTGTTTTCGTTTAGAAAGAAATTTGAGCTTACTACTGAGCCAAAACTCGAGAATTTTGCGTTAAATGAAAGGTAGTGGGCTCGAGGTATGTTATTGTCTTCTGTTATTAACTGGTATTTTAGTATAATCATAAAATTTAAACAATATTTTAAAATTCATGGAGTGAATGCTAATCTCCGTCATTTGTAATTATGTCATTTTTAAAAGCAGATATATGTTTAGTTAGAATATAGTTGATCTTGACATTATTTTGCGTTTTGCAATTGATATATCGAAAGAAGTCGACATGTCGTTAGGTTACAGTTAGCCACCAAAATAGCCCTTTTTGAGTTAAAAGATGAAGGGTTAACTACAAAAATCAGTTAGCATATGTAAACGTAATCTACTGATTTAAAAAAAGTCTTTATGAAACTATTACGTCAAAATATATATGGAAAAATATTTTCATTTCGATTATTTCCGCACATTTAATAACGTCGAACTGTACTGAACGACATAAAAAAATAATTTGATATTTTAGACTTTCCTTAAGTGTTTGTTGTAAATTGTACTTTTCTATTGTATCTTTTCTACAGTTCTTCCTTTTATGCGATATGATCTTTTAGATAGTTAATTCCTTATCAATAATCGAGTAAGATGCGTCCGCCTGTCACAGACTTTCTGGTCCCCTAATAGTGACAAAGGAGGTGTCATTCGACCCCTCTCAGTCTCCTGGTTAGAAATTTACATTTTTGCTTATTCATTAGGAAGATTATAAAACAAATTATCTAAAATTGCACGACGTGGTTTTCAACTGATTTTAGACGGATAATGGAGAGGTACTTTATACAATGAGAATATATATTATGATGTGAGTTCTTAAGCCTTACGAACATTCTTGGAATAGAGTAATGATTTTACAATGAATGCTATTTTGAAGATTAAATTATCATGTTGGCATGCTATGCGAATGTGTAATGAGGGTCAAAGGAAGCGGCAGAACCCCGAAAAAGTCTGTCCACGCCTTTTCGACCCCCAACAATTCTGAATGAATCCATCATAAATTGAATCCGGTTACCCAAGCTTCGTGTAACAACTGCAGAAGCGGTTGAAACTAGTTATGGGTAGCTGTTGTCAAAGAGTATTACGTTATGAGTTGCCTAACGATGTGAACTTGTGCGCCTGATGCGGGGTGTGTAAAGAAAAATCAAAGGAACAAATCTTGAGTCGAAAAAAAAACAACACCTCTTGGCAGTTACAAAGTAATAAGGTAGGTTCCAGGGGAACAAGTCTTTCTCACAATAGCCGCAGCCGTCTTCAGCTTCACCCCCTCTCTCTTTCCTCTACTTCTCTCATTAGCTCCTGTGCGGTCGCCTCTCTCAACGACAGGGAGGCGGAGCGCGTCGTGCGGGTTGCGTCGCGCAGGCGTGGGCCACCCTGCGCGCCAATGAATGTGATTACGGCGCGGGCGACGGGTGGAGCGACGCGCAGCGCCTCACGTGCTGCGGACGTGCCGCCGCCGCGCGCGCAGCCTGCGCCCGCCGCCGCCCCAACTCCTCGCGACCGCCACGCGCTCCAGCGCGCTCCGCTGCTTCTCGTCGCCGTGCCGGAACAGCGCGACGTGTCTGCCTGAGAAATGTGTGGCTTTCGGCTCGTCTTTTATGAGCAGTGATGTCAAGGTCTCATACTGGTGGCAGTGGCTCGCTTCGTGGCATGCCACGGGCTTGTCAGCGCAACTAGCGTCGGGAAAGGAAACTACCAGTAGTAACTCCGCCGTTTTCCAATTTGGTGAAAGAGCTAAGAAAAGGAGATGCACAGAAAAATAAAAAGTAAAATTGAAGATAAAAAATAACAACAAACATTATTTGTTTACCTAAATCTCACATAAATATATTTCGCGTGTAAAGCGTGAAAGCGTTAAAGATGTTTTTAGAGTCCCTGAATATATCCAGCGACTCGAGGTGGTCCTGAGTACCTACTGCTCTCTTGTAGCATGGTGCATGGATGGGCGATTTCGTTGTGCTACCCGTGTCACAGGCTCCCGCTGGTGGCATCGACCTTGATACCATTGTGATCTGAGCAACACATTAGTGCAGAATTTGCAGAAAAGTATTGAAACATTCCTATATCAAAGTAGCGGTTGTACAATTGATGCAGTGAAAAATTAAAGCAAATATCGTGAAGTAATTTCGTCTTTTTCTACTTGAACCTTCAAAACCAAATTTGTTTCTGCCCTAATTAACAATTCGTGAAATTCGCGCGGCCAGCAAACGTGCCTCGCCTTGCCCCGCTGGGCGTCGAAGCGGCCGCGAACGCCGACGCGAAAGACGCGAGGCTGCGAGCGGGGCCGCGTTCTCCAGCAGGGCTCGGCATTACGTAAATTTCCTCGTAATGTATGGGAGGTTCCATTTACATATTTTCGATACGGCGTGCTCTCAGCGGGCCTATGGCCGTTGCATAAATATTGGCGTTAGACGGCGCTCCTTGCCGCCCCCGCAAAGCCCTGAGCTTCGCACCCCAGCACTTGCGCGTTGCCCCACACCTTCTTGTCCTGCCCTGTACTCCTTTGCCCTCTCCACTTCACACCTCTCCTCTTTGTTTCTCTGCTCCCTGCCGGTTTCTTTAACGCGTCTTTCCTCTCATTCCCTCTCCGCTCATCCCCTCTTCTCCACGCCGCTCTTCACCAAGCTTCTCTCCTTCCCGGCTCTCTCATCTCTCTCCTCTACGCCCCTCTCCTCCTCGCCCCCTCTTCTCCTCGACCGTCTCCTCCTCCCCACCTCTTCCCCTTCTCGTACTTCTCCTCCTCACCCCGTTCCTCCTTGTCTTTCTCTTCTCGCCCCTCTCTTCCTCGCACCATCTCCGCATGTGCAGGTCGTTTTTTGCCTCTCTTTCTTGCTCCCCACGTCTCCCTGCCCATACCCGCCGCACCCGACACCGCCCTGCACCTCGCGCGCCGTGAGCTCCCGTAACGCAAGCACCGACCGCCGCGCACGCCGCCTCCAATAATAGATAAATATAAATCACTGGAAATAACGGGCTTGCGACCGCCGCGCGTGGAGAGGAAATGAAGGAAGGCGATGAGTGGCCGAAACGGAACGCAGGTGAGGGGCTGATGGCGGAATGCTGGTAGCAAAAGACGGAAAATAAACGTACGGTAGTAATGGAGATGGATCCAGAGTAGTGAAACGAGTTGATTCATATGTAGAAAATCTGACGAAGATGGTGGTGGTGACTGCGATAATGGTGGTTTTCTGTTGGTGGTTGTGATGAAGGTGCGGGTGGTGGTGTGATAACGGTGGTGATGGGCAGTAAATAAATTAGTAAAATGTGAGATGTAGATTTATTGTTAGAGGCAAAATTAAATTGTACGAATATACAATGACTGAGAAACAATGATATTAAGAATGCAGTAGATCTTTACTAGCAACTTCCTCCATTGCAATCTCGATGTGTGTATGCGCAGATGCACAAAAGTGATGTGAAACTAGAACTACGCAGTCGCAGAAAATTGGTAGTGCTGCCAATTGTAGTAACGCTTCGTGATGCAAAAACTGCCTACTCTTGTCCTCTCGTACTCATTGACTTCTTTAGGATAACAAATTCAAACTTCTTTCTTTCTTTCTTTCTTTCTTTCTTTCTTTCTTTCTTTCTTTCTTTCTTTCTTTCTTTCTTTCTTTCTTTCTTTCTTTCTTTCTTTCTTTCTTTCTTTCTTTTTCTTTCTTTCTTTCTTTTTCTTTCTTTCTTTCTTTCTTTCTTTCTTTCTTTCTTTCTTTCTTTCTTTCTTTCTTTCTTTCTTTCTTTCTTTCTTTCTTTCTTTCTCTTTCTTTCTTTCTTTCTTTCTTCTTCTTTCTTTCTTTCTTTCTTTCTTCTTCTTTCTTTCTTTCTTCTTCTCTTCTTCTTCTTCTTTCTTCTTTCTTTCTTCTTTTTCTTCTTCTTCTTTTTTTTTTTATTCTATTTATTTATTTATTTATTTATTTATTTATTTATTTATTTATTTATTTATTTATTTATTTATTTATTTATTTATTTATTTATTTATTTATTTATTTATTTATTTATTTATTTATTTATTTATTTATTTATTTATTTATTTATTTATTTATTTATTTATTTATTTATTTATTTATTTATTTATTTATTTATTTATTTATTTATTTATTTATTTATTTATTTATTTATTTATTTATTTATTTATTTATTTATTCTGTGTCTCTGTGAGATTTTCATTTTATTTATCCGTTATAACACTAGGTACTTGTAATGATTGGCTGGTTGTTGGAGGTGGATGGTATTCACATCGACTTTCCCTCTGTGTTATAACAACTAAAGTAACACTGGGCCTAATTGATATGCATTAACGTGCGTGAAATACGCATTTTGATGTCTCTATGATAATCACAATTATAGAAAAATCATGACCTCGATTATATTTTTGAACAGAGTCGAACACATTCTGACATCTCTGCCGGTCTTCCCTTAAAAATACTCGTCCAAATGCATAGTCATATCACCCAGGCGAATTTCGTTTCGGGTTAGTCTTCTTTTGCCTGATCCAACGGATCGACGTACCCGACCGATCTAAATAAGTCAGTCTACTATTATTGCATTAATTGGAACTGGTACTTTTTAGACCTCAAAGGAACCAAGAAAAATGAATAATTTGCAATATTTGTACACCTAAACAATGATTATATTAAAAAAAAATAATAAATTGCTTAGTCGGTATCCTATAAGGTATATAACATGGTGGTTAATGATCAAGTGAATGTCAAACTGCGTCAACGGCAGAAGGTCACTAAAATACCTTAATAAATAAAAAAAGGATCTTAATATTTTTCTCTGAATATATTGTTTTATTGTACGAAGTATCTAAGAAAATTGACTAAAGCTCTCAGACAAAGCACAAAGGTCGCTTCTCATATTTTTTTGTTCACATTTAGTCTTTGTTACGGCGTGGTTCTTGGTTGTTTGTACGAAAAAGTGTTATAGTTTAATTATCAAATTACAGAATAAAATTATTTAAAAAAACTGAAATAGTTTTATCTGCACATTTAATGAAAATTTCTAAGGCTATTTGATCGTGACCAATATAAAGCATTTAAAGTGAGAAATGCTTTATATTTGTCTGGTGTCTTCTGCTTGCCTTTTGTGCTGCATTTTTTAATTGTGTCTTTCTACCAATGTTGTTTTTACAAAATAGCAGCAATGAATTGAACACTTCAATAAATCGAGGCTCTCGTTGAATTGAGTTTGCCTTATTTTACGTGGCGAGACTCAGGCCATGAGGCCTGACAGGGACAGACAGCTTTACTTCCCCTCCCAAGGAAGGCGTACGAAGGATTTTTTCGCCCTTAAAAATCCACGGCTTCGATCGGGTTTGAACCCGCGAACTTGGGTATAGCAGTCCGATACGCTAACCGCTACACCATTGCCGCCGCCGCCGCCGTCGTCTCGTCGTCTCGTCGGGTTCGTGCGCAGGCTGGCAGCGCTGCTTGGACGCCCCTGGCGCGTGAGGCGATGGGTCGGGCGCGAGGACGAGAGTAACGACCTGGAACTTCCCTTCGAGAAGACGCGGCCGCCTCGCTCTGAGCAGGCCTCATTCTGAGGGCGCGGGGCGGCGGAAGGCAGAGGGCGTTGTCTGCTGCGCGTCGATGCGAGGACTAACAGCCCACGCGGAGGCGTTCGAGCCGCCCGGCGGGAGATGAATTAGAATGTGCCGCGTGGGTGGGTTGGTTGGGAAGAAAGACGCGACTGACACGTGAAGGTGTGAAGAAGCCCGGAATGCGCAGGGTGGAGCACTATTGTTCGGCAAAGGAAAACGTATCTACCACACACAGAGTTGCCGGGATAAAATCTAAGTGTTGAAACGATTGGCACGACTTTTGGGATTTCTCTGTATTCTATTTCTCTTTATTTTATGTGATTTTATACGGATTATTTTCTTAACATGCAATAATGTACCACAATGCTGTAAAAAATATTAATATTATTATTAATATTATTAATATTATTAATATTATTAATATTATTAATATTATTAATATTATTAATATTATTAATATTATTAATATTATTAATATTATTAATATTATTAATATTATTAATATTATTAATATTATTATTATTATAGCTATAACATTGCTAATAAATTCGGCTGGCCACATTCTTTGTCTTCCTACAAATCTCCCTCCTACTTTTGGGTCCCACTGGGTGACTGCGTGTGTCCATCTTTCCAGGTCACGTCGGCTGATATGTCCTCCCCATTTCCATCTTAATATTTTTGCTTCTTGTGCTGCGTCTTTTTATTTTGTCTTTCCTCTAGTGTCAACATTCTTGGCTCTGTCTCTTAGATCGATATTCAGCATTTTTCTCTCCATTTTCCTTTGGTATCTCTCTCTCTCTCTCTCTCTCCCTCCCATATTTCTCTCTTTTACTTTAAGAGACCATGGGTGCACTTCTTAAATTAGAGCAGGTAACATACAGATGTCAAATGTTTTAATTGTTATATTTTATTTTTGTTCAATGTAAATGATAAATGTAGAATTTACGCCATGCGTAGGATATGCGAGTAAAGAAATAATACAGCCTCTCAAATAAAATGAGTATGCGCAAATAAAAGTGACCCCTAGAGCAGTCGAAAATGATCACTTTTTGCCAGTGAGCGTGAGGTGGGAAATTTCATTTACCGATGTTACTCATGTGACGTTCCTTTATGGTAGTTTGATAACTCCCTAGGTGTTTGTGCTGAACTGGCAGTCAAAGAAATTTCATGTGCTTCCCAAACACCGGCGCATGAGGGATTGCCTAACAGTCAGGTGCAAATGGCATGTTATATTCCTTACAAGGAATTTCCAACTACGTGCTATTTGGGAAGAAGAAACATTTTACAACCCTCTTCATGCTCTAGAATTTGATAACATTTATTCTAAAATATTGTACTTCCTTTTACTCTTTGATAATCAAAATTATTCACCACATCACCCCAATTATTCACTCACTTCCATCGCTCAGTAATACGGATCGTTAATAATAGTTATGTCAGAGGTTCTAATATCAGCTATTTTTATACTTTTTGAATTATCTAAGGAAATACGTGTAGTTGTAAATTTGGACAACAGATGCAATGTTAATACTGTGAAGGGAGATTGTAAGTTACACCTCATGAAGGTATCGCGCGATAGGAAGCACACAAGTAGTAAATGTAAATAAAAGGAGAAAAAAACTTGCATCGCTTAACTATCTCGGCTTAAGCATATGCTTTGTTGATGAACACTAGCATTACCAATATGGGAGCTCAGTAGGCCAATAATGATTTTTTATAAGTTTCAATTTTTTTAAGGAGCTGAAAATACATGAAAATGTTTTTGATGAGCTTTTTGATAAAAATGTGATGCAGTTCATGGCAAGAATTTGTTATAATTTAAGTTATTTACAGCGCTTTCGGCTGTTGATAAATTCGGGACTATTCATTCGAAAATGCAATGCTCGGAATACACTTTGTAAATATGTCGTATTTTGCGTGTTTTGAAGATACATCGCCCTTAATTTGAGATAAGGATGTAATAGATTTTGTCATTAAATAAAAATTTAATTCTAGAAAATTGATAGATTTTTTATATAAAAACAGAAATATAAGGTAATTATTATTATAAGCTCTGCTATTAATGATTTTTATAGCAATATCTTAATTACATTCATATGTTCATTATGGCATGTTGGTCAAGATGAACCAAAACTATTTCAATTTCCTAACATTTCAGTAGATTAAATTCCTTCTTCGGGGCTAACAACCAGGAAATTATATATACATACTATACAATGTATATATAATTTCTCTTACATATTCACTAAGAGAAAAATAATTACACAAGTTCTTGAACATAGGAATAAAATGTAGATGACTACAACTGAAATATACTGTACTGACATACATTGCTTCATTTGGAAATGTTTGTTAATAATAAAATTATATTATTATTGTTATTAATATTAATATTATTATTATATTTATTATTATTAATATTATTTATTTATTATTATTATTATATTATTATTATTGTATTATTATTATTATTAATATTATTAATATTATTTTACGTGGGTATAGACATTCTTGTAATTCGTGTTTGAGTACAAAAACACGGTTCGTCTCCCTTTCATTCGAAAGAAACCACACGCCGAGCACCTCGAAGTAACGCTCGGCAGCGGCTCGCCTGCAACACCGACCCGGAAGGGATAACGAGGGCGCGAAGAGGAATGTGGAGCACAGCCAGGCGACCGGCGGCGTCTCTTGGGGGGGGGGGCGACATCGCAACGCGAGGGCGGCGGCGGCGGAGGCGCGGGCGCTGAGTGAGACAAATGACGGCAGAAATCGCGCGTCTTACCTGCAGCGTCCTGCGGAAGGTGGTTTCCCCCGCCCCCCGTCGTCGCCCCGCCGCCGGCGCGTTTTCGCGCGTCTTTTTTTCTTTCTTCTTTTTTTATTTATTTTCGAATTCGCCGCCCCCTTGCAGCGCCGCCCTGCTTCGTGTGCGTCGCCAGGGAAATAACCCTCGCGAAAGTTCCGGTGCTGAGGTGACGCGGCGGCCCGGGTGGGCGAGTTCGCGTTTTCTTTAAATGTTGTTTCTTTGGTGACAATGCGGATTTTCCGATTTCGTCGTTGGAGACCCGTGTCGCAACGTCAGGCCATGTCTTGGGAAGGTTAGACGCGTTGAGTTGTGAAATGCGACGTTGCCCGCGGTGTGGCACAGTTGGTCATGTTGTCTTAGTTGTTGAATGTTTTGGAGAAAAGTAAACTTGAATTGTAACTTTGAAGCCAACAACCGGTTACCAGCTTATCGATTTGTTTTATACGCTTGAAACAAGTTATTGTTGGATGTTTTAAAGGGTTACGATTGATGTTTTTTTATGGCTCATTTTGTTTTTACACAGAATATGTTGGGATGTAACAATGCGATTTTTGTATCAGGACTGGGGAGTATTTTGCAATTGTATAAGATATGTTTGGCTTTCAGTTTACATCTTGAAAGTAGAGTTGCATTCCTCAGTGATGGATAATTCGCACATCACAAGTACACGCAGATGGTGAAGTACTCCGTACATTCAATAACATATTCTAGAGGTCGTAGCATCTCGGTGAATACTCCACACAATCTCTTATTTTGTTATTCCGTTAAGTCCAACGATACAAAATGTAATAACCGAAGTTTGCCATATTTTGAATGTTTTCTTTGTCCACGTGAAAATATTTTTTAAGAAAAAAGTAATTAATAAGTATTGTGGGGTTAATATGTCACAGTTTAAAATGGATATTGATATTCCAATTTAAACTACAAAACCATTTTTGGTTTCGGGTGTAGTTTGTGACCTCTCGTCAAGTACTGAAAAGGGTGCAATTACGGTTTCATGGTATAGATTTCATTATTGTTGATGTTGTAATCACACACACCACACCTCCTGTAACAATATGTTGTATAATAATTTTTTTTATTGTTTTATGCCACTTACTCTGATCTAGAGTGTACTGACTGAATTATACTATTGTGTACGTTAGTCTTCACAACACGAACAACGTTATTCGACATAAGACTCCAAAGAAGTGAAAGCCCACCATTAAATATTTGGTATTCTTGTATTGGGTTGTGGAACCGCAACGTTTTTGATATTCGTGGTATGAAAAGAATTGTAGAAATGTATATCCATATAAACTGTGCTCCGTTATTGCAGTATTCGTGAAGGCTGTTTTTGTTAAAATATTTAATTTATTACAGCATTATACAAGCGTGTTTCGTTTGCTGTTCTTGAGCGTTGATGGTGATACTGAAAAACGTTTTGTGTAGTTTCGTTGAGCAGTATTTTTATGCTTAGCATACACTATTCCCTTATGACTTGTACTGTGCCAATAGTTTATTCATTGAATTTGAAGCATACAATATTTTTTGCGGCAATAATGTATTCTCTAACTTCAGCTAATAACTCTAAATCTCTTATATAAAAATCGACATTGTTTGTTTTTCGTTTATTGTACGCTATCTTACCGTTCATTCCATAGCGACAAAGCATTGTCAACCTATCGTTTACACTTACGCGAAGAATACAATTGAATGTGCATGTGTCAGTCGCACGTAGACTTGCGTTGATGATACTTCATGCGTTTGCGCCCCTTGCGATACTTTATGCTAAAGCACCCCTGAACAGATGCTCTATGCAACCCGCAGCATCACTAAGTATTAAGGGCCTCTTGCTGCATATTCTGCCCCTGCGATTGTGAAATATTTGTCGGAATTATTACTTGAACGTTATTTCGGAAAAGTAAATCAAATTTCTCCAAGACAGTATCATAGCGATGGCATGTCCTAACTTGAGGGAGAACATTTTAACAATAGGATACTTGAGAACCATATCAAAACCAGGGCATAGAACAAACCCAAACTCGCGAGAAAGTCTTCATCTATTAAAACGTTTGCAGAGCGTAGCTTAAAACGTGATTAACAAGCTCGTAAACAGTAGCGTGTAAAGAGCAATGCAATAACGACGCATTGCCGGGTCCGTTAATGACAAATAAAAAGGAGCTCCCATGTAGAATCATATTGCAGGTTTCGCGGACCGAAACCGTCATCCTACGTGATGCGCTCTATCGAGCGTGAGGTATCTGAGAATTCCTGCATCGGCCGCCGCTGGAGATGGCCCAGGCAGTTGGCGCTGGCTTAGTTCCGTTAGTTTGAGGGAATCTGCGTTTCACGGATTATCGAAACAGAGCCAGGCAGTATTAAGCACCGCAGACGAACAACGTTAACTTGCAATAAAACGACGTGTGTTAATGCCCCGAGAGAATAATCCTGGGATTTTCTCACTAGGTAATGTGCTACAAATCCAATAGAGTCAGTGTATTACCAGCTGTATCAAACTGGCACGTTTGCGGCGTGAATCGCGAATATTTTCTACCTCAGTAGCAGTATTATATTGGGTGAAACAAGCTCACTGAGGTTGAGGTTGCGAATACAGAATGAGGGAAGTACAAGTTCGTAATATTTGAATGAGCAGGTTTTAAATCGGTTTTCAGAAGATTTCGGGTGTTCGAAAGTCCGTGTTGCTAAACACAATGTTATAAATTATTACGAAAGCAATTTTTTTCCAATATTAGGTCTCTGTAAAATGGTTTATTAAAGAGCAATTTTGTCTTGAAAACGTCACAACAGTCAGTAAACATATGCATATTTTAATATTAACATTTTTATTTAGTAATAATAATAGTAATAATAATAAAGTTTATAATCGATTTATCTTATAATTCAATTTTCAATATGTTAATTTTACGTACGTTGAGTGTACATAATATATTCTGAATGTAAATAAACATGACTGAATACGCTACTGTTGGAAAAAAATTTTTCAAAAACATCAAAATGGAATTCTAAAACCAATATATTCTACGAACAATTGATTCTCCATTTTCAAAATCAAAATTCGTTTCCAAGATGTCAGGAAGTGTGTACTCCCCTCGAAAATGAGAAATTGATGTGAAATATTCAAAATATTCCTCTCGAAATGGAAAGGAGAAAATGGGAGAGTACTGGCAACAGACCATCTGGGCTGCATGTTAAAAGTTTGCCTTCTCGCAAAAATTTCCTTACAGTAATTTTTCGGTTACTACCGAATATCGTAAACGATAAAGGACAAATATCACTAGCGTAATATAACTCATTTTAATGTCTAATTATCATAAAAAGTTATTCTATCTTAAGTTAACCTGTTTTTCCTCGATAGTTTAATATAATTGATATGCCAGACTACTACAATGGTTTTGCAGATTTATAAGGTATATTCTGTATATAAGAAACATATACTATACGTACATAAGAAAGAAAACTATTGCACTTGTGCTTACAAACACATGCCGTGAGAGATACAATAAAATAGTTAAATTTAAAACAATCTGTTCGATTTAATTACCAAGAAAGCTTGGAATTGCACCTATTAACAAATTACATTTTGATATTTTTGGATGTGCCATAATATCCTCCATATATAGTATATGGGGAATAGAAAATATAACAAGCACAGTAATATTTTGACACCATCACTCATATATGTATTGTGTATACAACACTTAAAACACATTTGTTTACTGTCAAAACAGAACGAATTGTGTGGAACATGAAATATTCCGTTTTCTTGGGCTAGTAGTTTTGTTGCTGGTAATAAATTTTATGATGAGTTATGGCAATGAACAGCATCTTCAAAACACACGCAAATTCTCAATTGCAAGAGGCAGCTTTATAGGATCGCAGAGACAAATTTCGTCGGAAAGAAGTATAAATATTTTTTGAGAAATCATCAAGAAACACTATTAAAAGTTCAAATTATAAAGATTATCAGAAAATTATAACAACTCCAATGAAACTGTGTTTAAGGAAGAGATTGAATGAAGGAAAATATGATAAATAAGGACTCAGAGATGCAGGAAGTTCGAGAACAGAGGAAGACAAGAAATGTCGACAAATCCCGCCAACTGTTAGACAAAGACAGAGGTAGTCAGAGGGTTCCAACAGCCCATAACTTAGCGTCCAAGAACCTTATCGATATTCAGTAGTTTGTCTGCTTCAGCTACGGCGTAGACAAATTATTCTTCCTTGTTTTTCTCCTGCTCCATCGCGATAGGGAGTAGATTTACTCGCACGCAAAGTTCACGTAAAAACACGGGCACGTGTGCGTGTGTGTGCGTGAGAGGGTGTGGTGAGGCAGGGAGGGGCGGGGCGGCGTTCACGAATTATCTTAATTGAAATAAATCACCCGCCGCTCGCGTATCCCTTTTCTGTAGTACAATGCGGCATTCGTATGATTTAATTAGCCTCTTTTATATTTATGGAGTCGAGGGCGGCGCGCGATCCGCTAGTCGTGGAGGCGGCGCGTAGCGGGCGCTGATTGCCGCCTGACGTGCCGCCTGAGATTAGTCAGCCTCCGCGCGGCCGAATCATCAATCTGGGAGACCGGCCACAGCCCCCGCCACCACCGCCACCGCCACCGCCATCACCACCGTCACCGTCTCTGTCGCCGCAGCCGCCGTCACCGTCACCGTCACCGTCACCGTCACCGTCACCGTCACCGTCACCGTCACCGTCACCGTCACCGTCACCGTCACCGTCACCGTCACCGCCATCATTACCGACTACATTACAGTTGTCCCGTATACTACAATATTACGTCCACACATGTTTCAATATGTAGTCTACATGATTATTTTTTGATATAGGCTACATAGAAAACGTATATGACAGTAGGAGGGCGCCAGATCTCACTATTCTGCGCGAGTTGATCACCACCACATCCCAAGGTAAAATTATGCATTACACTTACAGGACAATTACGTTAGCATTTGATGCACCGAAATCAGTAATCAATCAATAAATTGCTAGCAAAGAAGACTACAGTGATGAAACGGGTAGGAGGCGCCGTTCAATCCGGATGTAATAACACGGGTGGCCCCCAGTCGAACTCTTAGTTTCGTCGTTGAAGTGCCACACTAGTGAGTGGGTATTGAGAAGGGGCGTATCCATCTCCTGAACCAACCCTGAGGGTTAGGAGTGCGGAGCTGGCGGCCCGCCTGTATCCAGGTTGCGAGTAGAGGCGCGCTGCGCGATTTTCGCATTCCGCTAGCGCGTTCCAGAGTATCCGGATGTCAGTCCGACGGTGCACACCCGAGGGGGGATAAGAGTTTTCTCTAGTGCTCACTTTTGGGAGAGCAATCCGCCTGGTACAGACAACTTGCGTCTATTGGTAAACTACACGCGCTTACCAACCGCTGAGTGGGCTCTGCCGTGGAATGCCACCTGCCTTTACTGTGCGAACGATTTTTAGTCCTTTCTTTATGCCATTTATCAATCGTTATGCCATCTATCCATCTTCCGAGTAGCCAGTTTCGGTTTTGCTGCTCATCGTCTAGACGTGTAATTGACTTATCCTTTCTTACACGCTTTTTCTTGTCACTGTAACGTTCAAGTGTTCGTCATCCTGCCGTCGTAGTCTTGTCCTAGTATTTTTTTCTAGAATAAAGCTGTTTGGGTTTTATTGTCCTATGTTTCCCTCTGTTCAATAATAAACAATTATAATTATTGATTTATCATGCACTTTTCACGCACTGGTTTACTAATTCTTGAAAATGAGTGAATGATGTTATAATTATCATGCTTTTTATCAACCCTCTTTTCGTCAATTTAATAATTTTTTACTATTCCCTTCCTTTGACTTAGCAGTCAGATACGTATCACATAGGAGTTAATTCTTATTCTATTAGCCTATCTTCTCCTTTGTTTTTTCTTTTAATCTATTGTTCTCTCGCTCCTCCTACATATATTTTTTTTTTAAACATATCTACTCAGTTCCTCTTATCCATTTCTTATTTAATTTCGTCTAATTTTTTCCTGTCAATGACACTTCTTCACTCCCATTTTGCACCTCGCATCTGTTTTCGCTTCTCGCCCGCCAGAGGCGCTGCTCTCGCGGCAGCCACGATCACCCTCCTGTCCAACATCGCGCCATACATTTGTTTTCCTCTCGATACACCGAGAGAAAAACGCAACGTTGGAATAAAGCGATCCCTCCTCAGGCCACACGGAGTCATAGCGCCGTATATCACGGTTGTGACATTAGCATAAAAAAAAGGGGCGCGCCATCATTTTTTCCACGCTCTCTCTTTTGTTTTCGAAAAAATTTGTCCGCTGACACGAGTGGATATCTCCAACAAGTCAGAGGCCGGCAGCGCCGTATATTGGCAGGTCATTTATAAGGCGGTGGAATAAAAAGAAAGTGCCGAAGCATATTGCTGCCGTGAAAACTTTCATCGCGGATGTAGACTTTCCGGGTGTCTCGCGGGTTGACTTCTACTCCCTTAGTTTACACTCAAGAGTCCTTCAATATTCTATTAGTACATCTAAACATTCTCAAGTGTGCGTGATTGGCAGTCACTGAAAAAGTGACAATTTCATTACAAGTGTGAAAATATATTGAACGATTGCAAAATTTCTAACAAATGAATTTTGTTCCAAATTCTTCGCTACCAAAACATTGGATGTCGTTTGATCTCGACATCGAGTCAAGAAACTCACATGGCGTTACCTCAAATAACGGCATAAAATAGGGCCAATGGAAAACAAAGTCAAAATTGTATTTTGAGCTATTGTAGAAGATACAATCAGCGTACTGTATTTGACCTAAAAACGTCATTTACAAAACAAATCGAACACGGATGCGTTCTTGTCTCTATATATGGTGGTTTTGTGGTACGTTATTGTGTAAGAAATCGGAAGATCTAAGAAACTGATAGAAAATTTTGGAAATCAAAATTATGCAATTAAATTATAGTCTTCAATAGTTGTAATAATTTTAAATCATCGGATATACCCTGAATAAAAATGAACCGAACGCAATCGGGTTCCCACTTCCACGTTTGGTGCTCCATCTCGACCTGAATGGCTGAATCGAGTGACCTATGGAGCACCTGATAACTGGTAGAAAATGTTAAAACCGATGCCGTTCGTTTATTATTTTAAATTGTTGGGAAAATCTTACAATTTCTCCCCAAAACATCGCTATCATAAGCGAAACGAGTTCAACTGCGTTTCCACTTCTGTATTTGATGGACCTGTTTCGGTCCAATAGGCCGAATTGAGAAATCCGTAGAGGATATGAAACATCGATATACGATGTACGATGTATATGATACGATGATATATATGATACGATGATATATACGATGATACATCGATGTACGATGATATATATCGTAAAACACTGAAAAAAAAACAACTAAATTTTACAGTTAATTTAATGTATTGCATAATTGTAAAAATCTAACGTAGTTCCTCCCAAAATGATGCCAACCTCAATCGCGTTCCCACTTCCTTGTTTGCGGACCCCGTTTGAGCGCGCGTGCCCTTGTCGAGAAATAGTCGCATTAGCTTTGGGGCGCAATCGGTGTAATTGTTACATCTAACGGGGATGAGAGAAAAGCGCCCGATCTGAATATAATGTCCTGCGTTCATTTGCGCTGCTCGGGCGACCGCTGGCGACCGCCGAGCCAAAGGGGAGCGTAATGACTGTAGCAACAAAAGCTAATTTGAATTTCAGAAAACCATTCCATGTTAAACTTTGGAAGGCCAAATCTGATGGTTCACACAGTATGAGTATATTACACATAACAAAACGAAGCGCTGCTGATAGTAGAAATGTCCCTGTCACACTGATACACTGGGAGACAAAGCTTTGTTAATACGCAAATCTTTCGTAAAACGCTACATTATTTTGTGACTACGTCGAGCAATTCAGAAAGACGCGTTATAAATAGAAATGCACATCTCTAATGATTTATTTTTTTACCTAGTCAACATGGATAAAATGTTTTGAATATCTTTTGGAAACAAAAGTATTATAATCTAAATATTGTGTGGAAGTAAAGCACTTGGATAGAAATTTCATCTAAATAACAGTCTTATACCGCCATAAAGATAATTTGTGTAATATAATTTATTCTTAAAATAGTCGGTTAGGACTTGGCGAAGTCGTTAAAGTGCGTAAATTTGGGACACGTGACTTGCGGATCGGAATCCCGCCCTTCCGCTGCAGCATGGCGGATACTCCCACACGCCGTGCATCACCGTTGTAACCTCATCCTGTCTGGGGCGAAAAACACAAGTCGCGCACTCGGGGCCTCAGCTGCCGCCACCTCGGAGCAGCCGTGAGTCGCCCCATTTCGCTAGCATCGCACCAATGGATGCGGACATGCTAGGAAGCTAGACCAATAACCCACTGAGTGTAAGGACCAGCGGTTCACGTCGGGTTATGGGATTGGAGAATTCTGGAGGCCGCTCCAGATAACGAACCAGCGCGAGCAGGTGAGGGGAGTATTGAGAATAAAGGATCTCCTATGTAGTAGTTTCTTTCGGAAGAAAACGTTCGGGGATGAGACACAAACAATCTTATTGAAAAGAAAAATGTGACGTGCATTGCAGAAACAAAAATGAGGCCAATTATCTCATTTAAGTTTAGGAATACTGAAAGGGATGTATATTGCTTCTATTGTGATTTTTACTCCCTTGATTTTTGATTGCACAAGTGTTATAATTTCTTTCTTCTTCTTTTCTCTTGACCTATATTGAATTCAATATTGAATATTTTCTTTGGAACCTGTATTGTCTTTGATGAAAAGTAATATAAGAGTGTAAGGGCAAGAGACAGTTTGTACCGTAATAATGTAGAAGTCCCAGAATCGATTTTCGTCCTTTCTGTCGGAGAAAGGTTTCATCAAAGCACCTGCCTCTATGGTATGTTCCTTTCCCTGGCGTATTATTGGGTTTCCCTTTCGACGAGATCTGCGTTGTTGCGGTTCTAAAGGTGGTGGAGAATGTCGGCGTTTTGAGACGTCGTTCTCTCCACGCGCCCAAATCTCTCGCGATCTCGGTTCTCCCGTTTGGTGTCACGCATGGCGCCAGCACAGCAGCGGCAGCAACCGTTTTCCATCTTTATCGCCTGCGTCGCCGCTGGATCGGTAGGCCGTTCCGTCACTTTTTCCCTTTCGTGTCCCTTCTCACGGCAACTGACGCGTCATCCATCTTGTATACTTATCTCCTTATTTTCCCTTTTCATGTTAAGTATTTTCCTTTCCTTTTCTTTTTCGTTAATGGGTTGAAATTTCTTTCACTGAGTCCAGAGAGGTATTCGTCGAACTGTGAATTGAATCGTAATTGTTAACATCTAGTTAAAAATATTTGGTGAAAAATTAAAGAAAAATGTATTCAATTTTTCATGGCAATGTTGTTAGTTTTTCGTGAAAGTGGAGTTATGGAGATTTCACCAGCTATTTAGTAGTCCAAATGACGGGAGTATGTCTTAATATGGAAATATTTATCTTTAGTATTATTTTCCATTTCACTTGTTAACACTGCAAAATCAAGTTTCTTGCGATGAGTATAGGCACTACTATACTTAATATCAAAAAATAATTTGATTTATAAAATATGATTACTCCTTATTAGGAACCAAAATTTACTAACATTTAAAAAAAACAGTGCCACAAACAATTATGTATTTTAATTACACAAAATCAAAGAACGTATTTACACAGACGCACATTACACGATCAGTGGTTAATGAAACTTAAAATGTCACGCATCATGAAATTTCTTTCCGTAAATTTTGTTTCTTTTAAATAAAACAAACCTTGTCTCAATAACCTGCTAATGTAACAACCTCATTTTTTTAGATATGAAGATGAAGGAAAAATATGAAACGTAGAAACTTAACGGAATAATTACTAAATTAGTACAATTTTCACCTCAGAAGAAAATCATTTCCAACAATACCTTTAGAGAAATTACAGTGAACGAATGAGATAAAAACAGACGCATATTCATTCTTAATGTTACTGTTCCTAGAATGAGAAAAACAAGTAGCTTCAACTAGCTCTACTAAACGGTGCATAAATTAGGTCACGCTAATGACTACCTTAGTGCTTCCATAATACACCGAGAGAAAAATACAGCGACTGCGGCAGAAAGGTAGAAATTGTTTTCCTGGAAGCAATTTGTACACATCGTACTATTTACATTACCGTAGCAAACAGATGATCGTTAAACGAGCTTCACTGTGCTCATGATAATGTCCTCCAATAGAGTTTATTTCTTTCTTTTCGCTTATTTATTTAACGAATATTACGTTTTCTCGGTTATTTACTTCGATGGGATAGACCGTTTCGACGGAGGTTGAAACTAAATATTCACCTTACCAGTGGCATGCATTGCAAGGCACACTGGTAGAGGAACGATGTTTTCAGCACGATGCGATAGCTTCCCCTTTGTCGCCGAATCCCAGGGCTCGCGCGGTGGAACTTCGCTAGTGAAACAAAAGGTCAGCAAGGCAATGGACCATAATAGAGGTGGTCGAGTGACATTTTTGTAGCGAGTCAGTCGCACAACAAATGAATATGACACTGCCGTAAGTTATTAATAATGAAATTAATAAATGATGAGTGAGAGAGAGAGAGAATGTACCGACTATAGGTTGGGTGGATTTATGGTGGCGGCTGCCTCCGGTGTGTTTTTGGACCACTGAAAATTTCAGTGGTGCTAAAATTAGTAATGATGTGTTTCATCAGTGGTTTTCTTGTGGAGATGGAGGCACATGATAAATCGGCATATCTATATATATTCAAAGCATCCAGATAAGATCCCAAAATATATCGCCCATCATTCGCAGCTTAGTGGAACTTCAGCAAAGTGTTAATTGTGCCAATAATAATATCAGCCACAGAATCAATCCCGAAAATGACACTTCGAGCACTAGAGTGTCTTTACTTGGATGCCAGGAGTATGTACAACATACAGAGGGCAGTTATTGAATATATGCAGTATTGTTAGAAGCCACGTAAATCTTCTATAAAGCAACAGCACACCTCGTCATCATACCTGTGAGTGATTGACATACCCACCAGTAAATAATACTAATACTAATAATAATAATAATAATAATAATAATAATATCTTTTCATACTTGCTTCATACTATCGTACGGCCAACGAAAGTCACGTCGCAACGTTGGCAAATGTTTCAACTCCAAGATTATGATATAAAATTATATAGAAACTTACGTGACATTCATATAATCTAACATTTGCTGACCACACATTAAAGAGATCTTTGCCCATTTTCTCTGGGCAAATGATCTTCTTAGCAAATTGTCGATATTGAAAATTTTCTAAGTTTAAATGCTGAGTGTACCGCATTACAAAAAACAGTCCAAATTAGCAGCCTATAAATGGCTTGTTCATAATAATCAGATCGTGAGGGCAAGTGCAAGAAATGCGGTTTACTAGTAAATTCCTAGTTTCTACACAGTATTACGACAGTTGCAAAGGCTTGGAATACTGATCAACACAAGTGAAGTTGGCCGAGACTAGTGTAAATTTCTGATGATCGAAGGTGCTCCAACGTTTGCCCCACCCTGCTCCTCGCTCAGCGGTTCCCCCCACTCTTCCCTCCAACACTGACTATTTATTATCCTCTCTCCCTTCATCAAACCGTATTCTCCTTCCTCTCCTACTCCACCCTGTTCTCCCTTTTCTTCTATTTTTCCCTTCCTCCTCCTTTCTTTCCTCTGATATCTACTCCCCGCGCTCCGTTATTCTTCCTATATTTCTTTATTCTCCATGTCTATCCTCTTTCTCCGTCTCCTCTACTCCCCTCTATCTCCATTTCCCCAAGTCCCGTTCTCTTCTTACATCTCCATCTCCTGTATACTTTTTCATCTCTGTTTCTCTATCTGAAAGAGCAGCCCTGAGTTTTTCTTCTAATAAAGACGTTCTGCTCTTATCTTCCTACTTCTTTACACTTTCCGTATTGCAGTCACTACTTCAATTTTCATCTCTCTTCTCTTCAGGTTTGGCTGGGTTAAACGTTCCTTTTCTTTCCTTTCCTTCCATTTACTTTCCTTTTTGCCTTTTTTTTTTTTTTTTTCCCTTCCATCACCTTATCTTTTTTGTTTTTTCTTACCTTTTTTTTCTTCCTGCGTTATACTACCTCTTAATCTACACACACACACTCACATACTCACACACACACACATCTCGTAATCTTCATATACACAATTACATATAAAAAGTTAAGAAACTATGTAATAAGACAACTATTTGCAGTCAAATTATGTCTGTTGAGAACGAGATTACTTCTTCACTCCAAGGATTAGACTCTGTTCCGGTACCCATTTGCTCTTTATCTTCCCATATCTCTTCATCCAACTGCTCCATAATCTCTTCCGATTGCCGGTAGTCTCGTGTTCATCATTCGCTCCAAATGTTCGCACCATCTTCGTCTGTTTCTTTTCAGAGTATCCAGCAATGCTTCAACCTTCAATTCCTGTCTTACATTCGTGTTTCTTTTTTATCTAAAATTGCAAAACCAAGAGTGCTCATGAACATCAGTTCTTCTAGCTGGATTCTGGATTTGTTCTTCTCTGGCTTTACTTTTATTTCATCTCCATACATGGGTACTGGAATAGCAATAGCATTCAAAACATTTACACGCGTTTCTCTCTTTGTTTATTTTTTACGTTCCTGTGTATCGCAGTATCGCAGATGCTTCTGAATCTATTAAGTTTTTCGTCTAAATCAATGTCCCTTTCATAAGATACATAGCCTAAATATTTGAAATATTGTACTTGTTCTGGTATATTTATTATTATTATTATTATTATTATTATTATTATTATTATTATTATTATTATTATTTTATAGGGAATTTCCTTTGAATGTCATTGTTTTAGTTTTTCAATGAATTCATTAAAACCATAGTCTGCTGCATTGTGGTGCAGTTTGTAAACTGCCAGCTGCATTTTATCTTCAGATTATTATTCAGATATTACTTTGTCGTCCGCATGTAAAATGGAGTTTAAAAAGGTTTTATTAAAATAAATTCCTGGATTTACATTCAACTTCCACGTTCTAAACAGTCATCCAAATATATGTATTAAAATGAGTCGACGATAAGAACCACTCCTTTAGTAGTGGGAATATTTTCTGTGAATATTCTTGCAACTACCAATCGGATGCTGCTGTCCTCATAATAGATTTTGTTGCTGCTAAAAAATGTTTTGAAAATCCTGTTTTTTTGAGAATGCTTCATTGCAAGTTTCTATTTACGGTGTCAAACACATTAGTAGGTCTATAAAATACAGATGAGTTTCGCAATTAAATTTCCGCCATTTTTCAATAATTCTCTTTAATATAAAAATAGCATCTGTAGTTGATATACGTTTTCTGAATCCCATTTGATTTACAGAAATTAAATAATCGGCAATTATTTTTAATCTTTCATTCAGTATTCTTGCATAGATCTTATAAGATGTATGTAAGTGACTAATTTCTCTATAATTATTGAGATTTTCTACACATCCTTTCTTAATGAGCGAAATTACTTTTACTTACCGCCATTCTTTTGGAATCTTTTTATTTTTCCAACGCATATTGAATAAATGGAGGAGGGGTAAATGGAAAAGGATTGCTGCATACTGTAAAAGAAACAGAGAACGAGACAATTTTATTAAATAGGTACACACAACCACGTGTTGCAAGTAGATGAATAGCTGTATAGGTCAAACGATAGAGGATCCATGAAACCCTTGGGTTGCGGAGATAGATAGATAGATAGATAGATAGATAGATATTTATTATTCTGCAGATAGGTATATACAATCTGGTGGCAGAATACTACAATTTACATATTACAAATATTAGCTTTAAATTACTTAAAATGTAACTAAATTATTTAAGGCCATAATAATAATAATAATAATAATAATAATAATAATAATAATAATAATAATAATAATAATATGCAAACAATAATAGCATTAACTACATTTTATGGCTGACCTGCACAATTATTTTAAAGTACTAAATACAAGACTACACGACTTTCTAATTACACTTCCCAACATTTGAAATTCACTTCTCTTTCTACTCCTATACTGCACTACACTGCGCAACACGCCACCACACTTCAACACAATACTACTTTGAATATAATTATAGGAGAGATTGTCTCGGTCATTTTGTAACCAAATCAGAACTACGAAAGAGAAAAACAAATATTGAGGTATGCGAGAATTTATTAAAATGTCAGAATTTGTGTAGAATGATACAAGAAGAGAAACTGAAGTAAAAAGAGAATGAGAACGTAGTTACCTGATAAGACGTGACTCGACGTGCGCGAGGGTGTAGTCTGACACAGCGCCGTTAGACATCGGTGCGCCAAAGGGCGTCAACTCCGAGCGTGAGGCAGCAGGAAGACAGAAAGGACGTGGTAAGGCGACCGGAGGCACGGCGCGAGGCGACGGCGCGGTAAGGCGGCGAGGCGGTTTCATGACAGATATTTGGATTTCATCTCAAGCCCAAGCAGTTTCCGAGCGCGCCCGCGCCCACACCCGCGCCCTCGCCCGCGCCCGCGTCACGCTCAGTTTTGGAGCAGCGTCTGCAGGCCCTCATGCAATATTCATGGGGCGCGCGCCCCAATGCACACTGTTCCCAAGCGCTGCATTTCGCGTAACACGGGGCCACTTTAATATTTTAGGCTTTCATAAGTACTTGGCGAGACGAAATTACTTCCGTATTTTAGAACGCCGGACAAATGAATAATATCAAAGCGACGGAGAACAAAAAAAAAAAAACGCAGGAACGGGTGTTCCACAAGGTTCACTCTTTGGGCCGCGATTGATGTGGCGTTGATCCCTGATTCGGGCTAATCGCCAACTTCCGCGCGGTTTGCCTGTGGGGAGGCGAATGACGGGGTCGACGTCAGGTACAGCAACCTGGTTTCAGAAAGGGACGGTAGTTATCACCGCAGTGGTCATGTCACGTGTCTGAGTCCTCGCTGGCGTAGGCACCCAGAGAGTCAACCGGCACAAATCACGTCGGTTAACTGTTTCGTCCAGATAAACTGACCGGCGCCTCTTAAATCATCTCATTATTAAAACTGCCTACTTCAATTTGATATGCATTATGTATGAGTCGAGCCAGCAGTACGTGCAGGCGAGGGCGAGCAGGCAGGCAGGTAGGTGTGTAGTGGGGTGTGTGGTGGAATGCAAGAATGGATGGCGATACTAGCAGCGCGTAAAATATGCAAGAGCAGCGTTTACCGAACTAAATTATTCAGGTGCGAGCAAGCTATGCGGCAGTTGGGGAACTGAGGCAACCACCACGACCGCCGCCGCCGTCACCGTGTGTTCCAAGGGAAGAGACTGCGGTGCCGGCCTTATCTTCTGGCTCCGCATCGCTTCCGCCGCTCCAGCTATTGCCGATGTCGCTGCCTCCTCCGTCAATCGCGCAGTTCCCGTCAACCCCGTCTCCTGCGTTGCTGTCGCCACACCCCCAACAACCTTCGCTGCCTCTACTTCACCGCTTCGCGCTTTCCTTACCACCGTCTCCGCCTCCATCTCCGTCACCTGCGCCCCTTCGCCCATCCCCCCCCCACTTCCCCCCCCCCTCCGCGGCCCCCCCCCCCCCCCCGCCCCCTCCGTCTCCCCCTCGCTCCACCTCCCTCCACCTCCGCTCCCTCCACCTCCCTCCACCTCCCTCCACCTCCCCTCCACCTCCCTCCACCTCCACCTCCACGTCCGCCTCCGTCTCCATCTCTGCCTTCATTTTTGCATCTGCCTCCGCCTCCACTTCGGCCTCCAATCCCGCACCGGTAGCGTTAGCTCAGTGCAGCAACTGATGTCACTGCAGCGCCTCTAACCGGGAGGTCCTAGGTTCGAGTACTGACGGCGGCAGGATTTTCGATACTAGCTTTTCAGCTAGGTCGAATTCAGTTGCTGTCTGGAAGAGAATTCTAGCGGCCGGCTGCTCTGATCGGTAGTTTTCCGTGTTTTTTCCCATCAGCACCAGGCGAATGCCGGAGCAGTACCCTAACAAACGGGCCACGGACCGCGCGCGATCTGTCCTTCCTCTTCCTTGTCCTATCCTCTCCCCTTACACACACACTTACACGAACATGCACTACACTACCGCATATTCCGGGAGACCGGTCGGGAGCATAGAACTTGGCCCGGCTGGGGCGGTTCCCCGCTGGTGGGAGAGTCCTGGTTAGGGGGAAACCCCACTAGCCGACGGTAGGTCGGCGCCGGATCTCGCCATCCAGCGAGGGAAGATCTCCACCATCTCCCGAGAAAAAAATGCACTACACAAACAGGACTAATGACCGAAACAGTTGACGCGCCCGGAAACACGAAAAAATCAATCAATCAATCCCATCCCGCTTCTGCATCCGCCTCTACCTCTGGCTCCACCTCCGCCTCCGCTCCGCCTTCCCCTCCATCTCTGTCTCTGTCTCCACCTCCGCGTTCGCCACCGGCGCCGCCTCCGCCACCTCTCTGCCGTCTACGCGCTCGACCGGTCGACCTCATCTGGGGCGTGTCGCGGCGGCGGCGGCCGCGCTTCTGTATCGACTAACGGACAGCGCCAGCTTTATGAAGCCGCGCCCACTTTGCGGTCCCGTGCGGATTTACGAGCGAACGGCCGAGGCCTCGCCCCTGCGGTCGCGAGCAGCGATGAGGCGAAGGGCAAGGGCCTGCAGCTACCTAAGCAGATGAGACTTTTAGATTATTTTTGGGAGGAGAAAATAAAAGGCCACTTTCAAGATATGCGACTGAAGGAAAAAGTATTAAAATAAAAATTTAAATTTTTGCTCGTAGACCATACGTTGCCATCTGTCAACAAAAATCTTCATTCAATTGATTTGTATTATGTTTATATATTATTTATATACCGCCAGCTCACAAGAGAAGTGACACAAAAACTGTCTTTATGTAGTGAAACTAAGAAAAGGGTTTAGAAACGTGGATCTCGGGACATGTTTGAGCATCGCCTGTCCATTAAGCCACGTGTTATATCTACGTCCGCAATGAGTAATACGCTCCTGTATGGTGGGACTGCCTATGCCAAGGAGACGGCACTAAACACAATGGCCTGCCCACTGACCAGAAGTAAATACCACAACCAATCTCACTGTTGGAGTTTCGTGAACGGCAGGGTAGAAAGAATGACTTGAAATGCCCAGGTTTGTTATACAGACCTCAGTTTCGGTGAGTTAGTTGGTTACTTGACTAAACTCGATAGTTACCGCAGAAATCTTGTGGAAATCCATATGGATGGGTAAAATATTTATTGTGCATGATAACTTTTTTTATCTATTATTAATTTAATTGGCTTAGTTTCGACTAAACCGTTGTGCTATGTACATCTTTTTCCGTTTATTATTTGCCTTTAGTAGACAGGTAGCGTACAGATACTTATCACATACCGATGTGTAGAAACGCGAAAATAAGCCTTGTGGTGCTGTTGCTGCCGGTGTTCCGTCGATGTCATTCGACTATTAGCCCCTTCGACTCTAAGCGTCAGGCCTTCCAAAGCTGATTAGTTTCGAGTTCACTGTGAATCCATGAACAATGTTATCGTCGAATGAATTTCGACCTGCACTTAACATATTTATCTTCCGAATTTCAAGCCTCACTCGACAGTATTTTTAACGATGTTTGAGAGTACATATTTAGTGTAGCGGGTAACTCCGAAATATGTTGGCAATTTCGTGGTCAAACCATTGAGTACCGAGAAATATATTAAGGAGTGGACGTTATAACCGAACACAGGTAGTTCCACTTTGAGAGGATGCGGGAATCAAGGGAGGCTTTCATAGCAAATCTGCGAGGACGATCACACGAACCGCACGCAGCTTCTGCACCAAAGGCACGGTACTGGGAGATGTGCCGTACTAATGGGGTTCTGTGGCAATAAGTAGATCGCATTAGATGTCCGCTTGAAAGGGGGCTGGATGAATCACGTTTGATAAATTTATATTCGAGTTGCACTGAATCAGTTAATCGCGTAAACTACAGAGAGTTAAAATGTTATTTTTAAGAAGATTTTTTTATTAATTTTGGTAACTATCAATGAAGAATTTTTCCTACCAAAAAATGGTTGGAAAAGAAATTTTATTCTAAATTATGACAATTGGTGTAATAATAGAAATTAAGAAATTGAGAGAACTATTTCGACTGAGAAATCACCAGAAATACGTAATTTAAGAGAAAAAGAAGTTGAGAAGATCGTGGCAGTAAAATTATGTAAAAGAAAGGAACCTATCAATTAACGAAAGTTATAATTGCAACTTTTTAATAAAAATCACCTATATTCTTGAGATTCAGAACACCAAATTTTGAATATTGTACTACACGTTAACGATATGGATCTCTTTGTGGAAAATCTACTTAATGATACCTTGAGGCAATACTCGACTAACTGATCTGATGCTGTTGTTCAGTGTTCGAAAAAAAAGTGCTTTCAAGAAAGAACCTTTGGTTCAGAGTAGGAGTCATAGGGCTATCAATTACGGAGAATTAATTAGGGTATACAGGAGGCGTTAGCAATGATGTAGTTTTTAAGAAATCTGAACCATCACTTCGCCGTTAAAGAGAACTTCTACAATATTCCCAAAAAGTATAATCTGGAAATATAAGCTATACATCTCAAATATAAGGTAAATAAATTACTTGGGCTACAACACTGCCACATCAGCCGTTTCCACTACTTCTACCGCCTCCCATTTTGACACCGCTGTCGTTTTTCAGTTGGATGCTCTCTTTTCCGTAGAGACCATTGTTGACACCTTCATAGGAATTATAGACACTCGTTACCATAATCGTCACCGCCACAACCATTGCCAATGTCATCGTCCCGTTTCTAATGCCACCTCCATCACCATCACTACCACTATTAACTGTACGTTTACGTCAACGTAACTGTGACCGCTGTCACTCAATGCTGAAGTAGCTGCTGTAACTTTTCATTTCGGCAGAAAAACGTCAACTCTTCAACATTTTCTTCGCGAAACAAAATTGACTTGAAATAAATTTTATGACAAATATTTCTGCTTAATCTTATGAACACTAATTGGATGGTCAACGTTTCTAGAAAAAACTAATATGAGTGCACTGCTTGGAATAATTACATTTTTGTAAAGTTTGTCTTTCTTCAATGCTCTGGTGTAAGTTGATCTTTTCTAAGCAGAACATTTCCTCTCGCTGTCCCCAAAACAACGAAATTCTAATGCATTGCATGTCATGAAAACTACATAAGAAGAGCTCGTGTCCTTTTGCCTTTATTTTCTTACTCGACAGCCAGAATCTTATAAAAAGGACTTGCTTAAATTAAAGGAGTTGCGTACTGTCTCCTCCCACGACGTCAACTTCTTCAGCCTCGGGGCGGTAGCGAAAAGTTGTTGGAAGCGGTGGCGTCGGGGAACGGGTGGCGAAGGGGTTGGCGAGGCTCCGCTGCAGGGGTGGCCCGAAGGGGTGACTGTGAGGAAGGAGGATTGGTCTCGGCGCGGGCGACGAAGTAGGAACGTCTCCGCAGGCGATGAGGCCTGGGGAGCTGCTGGGGATGGGATGGGATGGGTAGTGCGGGCGGCAGGAGCTGAGCAGGATGGGGGGCGCGCGAACGGGGGGGGCGGGGGGGCTGGGGCCGGCGTTCGGGGGGGACGTCGCTAGCGGGGTTGGGATTGGAAGTGGGGTCGGCGTTCCTTGAAGATGGAGTGGTGAGGCGGGTGATGGTTTTTACTTGAGAAGGTTGGTATGGTGAGCGGCGTTGGTTTGGAAGACGACCTTGTTACTGTGGACGATGTGGCTAGGACAGGTGTTGGTGGTAGGGTGGCATTGATAACGGGAAAGACGATGATAGCAGGGTGTTGCGGGGCGGGGTGGGGTAGGGCGGTGCTGGTAGGGCGGTGCTGGTAGGGGCGGTGCTGGTAGGGGCGGTGCTGGTAGGGGCGGTATTGGTAGGGGCGATGCTGGCAGGGGCGGTGCTGGTAGGGCGGTGCTGGTAGGGGCGGTGCTGGTAGGGGCGGTGCTGGTAGGGGCGGTGCTGGTAGGGGCGGTGCTGGTAGGGGCGGTATTGGTAGGGGCGATGCTAGTAGGGGCGATGCTGGTAGGGGTGGCGTTGGTAGCGATGACATGAGAGCAGGGGCGTCTCTAGTAGAAGCGCTGCTAGTAGGGGCGGCGCGGGTAGGAGCACTGTTGGGGAAAGGGTGGGGGGGGGGCGATAGCGGCGGTGACGGTGGAGAGACGGCAGGGGAGTGGGGGCGAAAGCGGCGCGGGACACTTTGCATCGTCGGCATTGTTTTTCTCAAACGGCCTCGCCGCCGGCAGTCGCTTGCAGCGCACTGGTAATGACGTTAATTGCGAGGCGCAAGTAATGGAGGTCGGCGGAGAGGCGGCGGTGGGGGCGAAAGCCTCTGCGATGGACGACTAGGAAGCCGCCTCGCGACGACAGGCACGGAGGACGCCTCGATGGCAGCTCGTGCGGTATTAAAATGTGCTGCCTTCTGTTGACCTTAGTTTTCGTTTCAAAAAATCGTTTGTGTGCTCGATATTTGCCTTACGTATATGTGTGAATGAAACATTTGTAAATTTTAAATTAAGGTGCATTGGTTTTGATAATAAGGATATTTTTAGTTTTAGTGTATTCCCTGGACAGCAAAAAATATACGCTTTATGTCAATAAATAATTTGTCAATACACGATTCATCTACAAAGATGCGATAACATGAATACGTCTCCAAAATTAACGTATTTATTATTTGTGTATTGGTACCAAATTTATGCTGAATATTTAATTTCCGTGTAGATTTTTATTGTAAAAAGAACTCGGAATCACATTGTATTTATAGTTTTTCTTATAATAGTTTACAAAAGACAATACTTGGTTAACAAGGTTTTTCCTAGAATAATTTGATGAAAAAAGTAATAAGAATTTGCTGTACATATGATGCTCTATGCATGTATACTATAACGCAATGGGTTACTGCTCTTTTTGACTTATCTACATAAAACTTGCATTTATGCCTTTGCGTATAATTTTAAAAAATTTTAGAGTAATGAGCATTTAACGTAATGTATATTTCATAAATTCTTAATGAAAAAGTATTTTACTATCTTATTCTCATCTTCTTCCCAATTTAACTTACCTGCGCGTAGGCATAGAAACATCAATTACGCCGGAAAGCTGAACACGCATTCTCCAGTATTGAAATGACATTTACGCGCATCTCCTAACAATTTTCCTCCACATTCAACTACGCCCTACGAGCCCCACAAAGGGGCTCGAAATAGGCCACAATGCGCGGGGGCGAGAGTGGGCCCTCGGGGAAATTGCGGGGCGGTTCGATGCGCACTTGTCGTCGAGAGCGATGTCGGCGACGATAGGACAAGTGGCGCGAGGATACGCGTCAATAGGCGGCGGGCGCGCCGCCGGCGCACGCTTGAGCGTTTGCCATGGAATAGGCATTGACGGACTCCACGCCACGCCGCGCCGCGCCCCGCCGCGCTGCAGCGCTCACCCGTAAAAGGGGCCCTTCGTCAATGTGCCGATGCGCATATCGCGATCGCGTCCCGCGTGGAAAAGGCTACCGCTGGCTCCGGGAAATACCGTTCAACACACGACGATTTGCCTCCGACTCAATTAGGTATAGAAGAACTTGATGAGGATCAAAACTGTGTGTATTGAGGCAAACGTTCGCCTTCTATTTCGGTCTTTTTTAAAATTATTTATTTAAGGTCGCCTTATAAACAGCTAGGTCATTGGCAACCACAGTTACAAAAATACAGTATTTACAAATTCATTTTCAATGGGTATTTAAAAATTCATTTACAAAGACATTTTCATGGGATACACATACACAAATCCTAAATCTAGATGTACATTGGGCAGACAATGTATAGTCACTAGCTAAGTACTATTTAGCATATTAAATTTGGTGAGAAGTTCTATAATTTTCTATTTCGGTCTTTGTTTATCGATTTGTCTGCGTTCGTTCCATTTATTAGTTTATTTATGTGCTTTGAAACATTTTAAATGTATTTATTTATCCATTCATTTATCGAAATCGAGGATGACCGGCAAGGTGACAGGGCTTGGGATTTTGGCATTGCTGGGCCACCTGCGTTTGGCTTAGACAAGGCATTGATGAACCACCCACACCTTACAGGCCATGGCTGCCCAGTTGTGGTCACAGTCGCTTGAGACATTGATGTTTTCCAGGGAGTAGAAATTGAGAATAGGCCCCCATAACGCTCAGACGTAAAATGAATTCCATCTTCAATGTAGTTGTGCATTTCGCGGTTGCTTGATCCCTGGGGAAGTGAATGGCTAATTCAGGAAATACTACAAAACACAAAATTCTTAGTCACGACTGAATTAGATGTTTGTTGATTTTACGAACGACAAAGATTTACATAAAACCGGTAAAGTGATTATTCTTAAACATCGATTAGTGCAGGTTTATAGAAATTTAATATTTATTTCGGGTAGCGAAACCTTCAGATGGACATTCCAGTTAGGTCATCTATAAGTTTCATTTTTGGATTTGGCCTCTTGATTTTATATTTTTTTACAACTGTTGCATATACGCTTAATTACAATTATTTAGTCACAAATGTATTTTGAAAACAGTTTATGCCCTATATATTTTTTTATTGTCACCCCACGGGGGCTTAAATCGAAGCTTTGTCAGTGCACTGCACTAGGGTGGTTCTGTCAATCTCTCACCACCTGGCAATGACAATGGTCTGGTGCTGGGGAGTGAAGCAAAATAGACAATAGTGTTAAGCACTTTTCTTAACTCCGGAATCACACTAGTGTATATCATTAATATAGCGCAAAACTGG
The DNA here is from genome assembly GCA_964035755.1 of Teleogryllus oceanicus. Lineage (NCBI taxonomy): Eukaryota > Metazoa > Arthropoda > Insecta > Orthoptera > Gryllidae > Teleogryllus > Teleogryllus oceanicus. The sequence goes on from CAXIVR010000004.1 coordinate 21,979,122, forward strand.
ATGTATTGTATTAAAAATATCTTAACTGTATTATACGAATCTCCTCTTTCTATTAGTCCGTACTGTCAAACGTTTTTCTTTTAAACTGAGTCGACTATTTCTTTCAACATACTTATTAATTTAAAATGCACATTAATAATTTTGTGTTCCTGAATATGACCATACATTTATTTATCTGTCAGAATTATCGGGTTACCGGCCCAGAGGCGCGCTTCGGCGTATCCCAGGGAATGGCATTGACGCAGCGCGCGGACGAACCTTCCTTTACATTTCATGAAAGGGAAACCTCGTCAATGCGGCTGGCCGTGTAATGTGTGCTAATCGCCCGTGGAATTGAATGGCTGGAGAACGAAATGGTTCCCAAAATGCCATAAAACATTAATCTTAGCCACTGGGCCCAAGAGATGTGCAGGTAGAGATTGCAGGTTGGGGATTTATCCATTTATCTTTAGTTTTTCATTAGTAACAATATTTGATAATGAATACTGATATTTAATTTAATTTAATCAATAATTTCATGCAATAATTTAATTCAATAATTTAAGTTTGAAAAAATTACATACTTTCCTGAAGCAGATGAGCAGGTGTTTCTAATGTAATTTTGCCGTTTTTGAACAGAAATTTCTTGAATATTTCTGTACCGTCCATAAGGTTGTGTTAAAAATGAGCGGAAGCGCTGAGGATAGTACTTAAGTGTGAACAAAGGAAAAATCTTTGTTTTTCGGATGCATACCAGAAAAAATGCACATTTGTGAATTGTTGCAAATGGATGCAAATTACGACAGCTTTGTATTGCCGTGCAATCGCGCAAGTTTGAGACTGTCAGAACCTTAGACCGCCAGCTGGCCGCCACAATTGCAGTGCACTCACTGTTCACTAATATCTCAAACGGCATATTCAATATACACCTACATTTGGAGACTTAGAAACGAATAAAATATTGCGACGATATAAAAATTTACAAAGAATTTATTTCCGTGATCTAAGCTGTATAAGCCAGTACCCCAAAAAAGTTATTTATTTCTAGAATTATGAGAAATATGCCAGTGTTTTTTCTCAATTGCAATGATTCTTATTGCAGTTACGTGAAGATGCCTAGCTAAATATATCGCTGCAATTAGAAAAAACGTTTTTAGAGTTTTAATAAAAGATCTTTCGAACCTTTAAATTTCATTCGAACTCTAAAGCAAAATGCAAAAAATTGGTCTATTATCGGATAAATGGACCAATCTGTGTTACTGTCTTCGAATTTTGTGACTGCTACTGATAAGAAAAACCATACAAAGCTTCCAATTAGAGCAACCAGCAGCTTGAATCCTCCACGCAACAGCTGAATTCGATTTTGCTAGCTAGCGTCGAGAATTCGCCGCGGTTGGGCCTCGAATTCAACGACCCCTGAGAGTCAGCGGCTGGAGAGACAGAGTCAACGCCTCTGAGCTACCTCAGCTGGTCCCCGCATCTAGAAGCTGCATCATACTCCTGGCCCCACTCCGCTTGCCGACGCAGTGCAGCGCGTCTTTCTTCCTCGCCGATCCGACGCGCCGCGGCCGGCGCCCGCTCAAAGACCCTGCGGGGGCGGCAAAGACCGCAAAGGCAGGACACCGCGGGCGGGGGCGGACCCGGCGCGACGCTTCGCCAAGGCGGCGGCGGCGGGGAGAGTTTGTTTACGAAGAGCGCGAGATAAAGGAAACGCGGAGGCGCCGCCGCCGTCTGAAAGGCGAATGAGGAGGCGCGCGGAAACAAACATCTCGAGACTCCAGGCTGGCCCCGTGGCGGCCCTTCGTCCGGGCCCGGCGCAGCCCCGGAACGCGGCTGCTCGCGCCCTCTTGCCCGTCCCGCCCCGCTCCCCCGCCCACGCATTCCCCCCGCCCCCGGCCCTTCCGGTCCCCATCCTGAAACTCTCCGCCCACTCCAGATCTCCTCCTTCCGCCTTCATGCCTAACCCTTCCGCCTAGATCCTTCCCATTCATATTTTTCATTGGTCCGCTCCTCCTCCCCCTCCCCTCCTCCTCCCCTCCTCCTTCCCTCCTCCCCTCTCACTCCTCCCCTCTCCTCCTCCCCTATCCTCCTCCCCGCTCTCATTCCTCCCCTGTCCTCCTCCCGCTCTCACTCCTCCCACTCTCCTCCTCCCCTCACTCCTCCTCCTCCTCCCCCCTCTCACTCCTCCCCGCTCTCACTCCTCCCCGCTCTCCTCCTCCCCGCTCTCACTCCTCCCCGCTCTCACTCCTCCCCGCTCTCACTCCTCCCCGCTCTCACTCCTCCCCGCTCTCACTCCTCCCCCGCTCCCACACCTACCATCTCCCAGTCCTTCCCGCTCCCTTTCGTCCAGCTTCTGCCTATCACGCTTATTTCCGTTTCGCTCGTCACTGCAGTAGATCAGTCAATTTCACTACGACACTTTCGCTGTCCTCCGTCGTGCCCTCGCTCCTCCGAACCTACACCCGGCTGTTCTCCGCAGAGCACTCCTGCTTCGCCCCGTCAGATCCCCTCCCCGTGCGGATAACACTTCCCAGCCTCCATGCACCTCGCCCTTCTCTTCACCATCTCTTCGACACTCCCCTTCCGTTCTCACAACGTCTCGTCCTTCCGTGCTCTGCTCTCTGAGTCTCATTCAACATGCTCTGCCCTTCCCTCACCTTTCCGTATCGTGCCTACTCCATCCCTCAAATATGGTAGCGGTTCATTCCCCGCTCTCGAGGACAGCGCGGGTTTGAAAACGCGCGTTCCAAGAAACCCAGCGCGTGGACGCGAATCAAACCTTCGGCGCGCCTTCTGCCACGGCAATCGATACAAGGTGAACGAACACACTAACAAATGCACAAAGGCGGTCGGTTCATTCGTGGCGTAAGCAAGCGGGCTTTAGAGGTCGCATCACAAAGCGATGTAACGCTGCGCAGAGTACAATAAGGTTTGTTTAAGTTATTGTGTTATTTCTGAGAAGGGCGGCGTATTATTAGAGGAGATACTACAAATTTGATTTATCCGCAGACGGTGCGTTGGCGGAGGTGAGAGGGGGGGCTGCCGAGCGCCTGCAAAAGAGCAGCGGAGCTCGACGGTGGGGTGGGCGGGGCGGGGCGGAGGAAGATCGCGGTTCCCCCGAGAGAACAATGCCCCGCGAGGGCACCTCCCCGTGCGGCCCCTTTGCGGCGCAAACGCGCGGCGGAATTTCTCGCTGCGAGTTGGGGCCTCCGCGGCGGCGTTTCGCGCGCGAGTTGGAAACACTTCGGCGCCCGCGCCGCCGCACGGAGCGCCGAGCTTCTTTTCACGGGCGGCTGTTTAGAGACAATTGATTCGCTCCAGCGCTCCGCTGCTTGCGTCACGGCCTCCCCCGCTCCTGCTCTTCTCCCACTCCGTCACCCCCGTCGCGTGCGCCCCGCCTCCCGTCCCGCCGTGCTCCAAGTCCTTCGCCCCCTGTTGCCACCACCCTCTACGTCGCCTCCAACTCCCGCCTCTCGCACTACCTTCTCCCGTTCTTTCCGCTTTCCGTCCTCCCCGCCTCTCGTTCTCCCCTCTTCCCGTTCTCCCTCTTCCTTCTCCCTCTTCCTTCTCCTCTTCTCTTCTCCTCTCTCCGTTCTCCCTCTTCCGTTCTCCCCTCTTCCTGTTCTCCCCTCTCTCCCGTTCTCCCCTCTTCCGTTCTCCCCTTCTCTCCTCTGTTCTCCCTCTTCCGTTCTCCCCTTCCCGTTGTCCCCTCTTCCGTTGTCCCCTCTTCCCGTTGTCCCCTCTTCCTGTTTCCCCTCTTCCCGTTCTCCCTCTTCCGTTCTTCCCTCTTCTTCTCCCTCTTCCTTCTCCCTCTTCCCGTTGTCCCCTCTTCCCGTTCTCCCTCTTCCGTTTCCCCTCTTCCGTTGTCCCTCTTCCCGTTGTCCCTCTTCCCGTTGTCCCCTCTTCCCGTTGTCCCCTCTTCCGTTGTCCCCTCTTCCGTTGTCCCCTCTTCCCGTTGTCCTCTTCCTCTTCCTCTTCCCTTGTCCCTCTTCTCCCTGTTCCCCCTCTTCGTTCCCCTCTTCCGTTCTCCCCTCTTCCCTGTTCTCCCCTCTTCCCTTTCTCCCCTCTTCCTGTGTCTCCTCTTCCGTTGTCCCCTCTTCCGTTGTCCCCTCTTCCCGTTGTCCCCTCTTCCGTTGTCCCTCTTCCTGTTGTCCCTCTTCCCGTTGTCCCCTCTTCCGTTGTCCCCTCTTCCTGCTTGTTCCCCTCTTCCGTTTCCCCTCTTCCCTTTCTCTCCCTCTTCCGTTGTCCCCTCTTCCTGTTCCTCCCCTCTTCCCTGTTCTCCCCTTCTTCCTCGTTCTCCCCTCTTCCCTGTTCTCCCTCTTCCCGTTCTCCCCTCTTCCGTTCCTCTCCTCCCTCTTCCCGTTTCCCCTCTTCCTGTTCGTTCTCCCCTCTTCCCGTTGTCCCCTCTTCCCGTTGTCCCTCTTCCGTTGTCCCCTCTTCCGTTGTCCCCTCTTCCGTTTCCTCTCTTCCTTCGTTTCCCCTTCCTGTTTCCCCTCTCTCGTTTTCCCCCCTTCTCGTTTTCCCCCCTTCTCGTTTTCCCCCCTTCTCGTTTTCCCCCCTTCTCGTTTTCCCCCCTTCTCGTTTTCCCCTCTCTTCCCGTTCTCTCCTCTTCCCGCTCTCCCCTCTTGACCCCGATTGACTGTACGTGATTGATACGTCAATCTTAAAGAGCCAACACAACTTTCATTGTCGATAAGAACGATTAAAAAAGAGAAACTGAATAATACGGCAAGATGAACGATTCAGCAGACCCTGACTCGATTTCTGAATCATGAGGACATGCGCAAATATCCTGAAAATTTGCACTCTTCAGAATTTTAACTATTTGCGATGTCTTAATGTTGGTATATGTTAATCATGATCCTACTGAATGTTGAAAATCCGCATATTTAAGCTATTTGTTGATATTTTCCCATTTTTGCTAATATTGCAACTGCACATACACAAATGCCCTAATTTGTGTACATAAAAGCAGTTGACGCTTTATTTGTCTGTCATAATAATGTACTATTTGATTTTCGTACTGAAGTGTGTTTAACTACTTTTAGACAGAAACTGCATTAATGAAACAAGGGCACATGGCAAGTTGGCAACCAAAAATAACTTATTAAGAATAATATCCTCCTCTTTGCTTTCAAAGCCGTCTTGACACACATGGTTCAGCTGCACAACTTTTGTCGGTAAAATCCTCATCCACATGTTACTACATTATTAAACATATATCAAGTCTCAAGTATTACATTTGTTAAAGGTGTAAATTACCGAGTTTATTTCTGTAAAAGAACTTGTTCACTATCCATTTCTGTCTCAAATTCATATTTATTATGATGTTGAACGTGAGCTGTGACGTTCTAAGAAGAGTAGCAACATAAGTTTTTCATCGCATTTTACCTGAATCACTCAGAATATTGAGGTAAGTTTATTGTAACATGAACGAATTCAATTTGTTTTGTATTTCCACACATTTATTCCGAATTATAAGTTATTCTCATTTTTATCGCTTTTACATCTGGCATATTAAACATTTTCCAATTTAAACTTTATTTCTCAAAGGAAAATACTAGTCAACAATTCAACACAGACTACCAAATATAAAAAAACTCAATGATATATATTAACACACATATTCTGCAATTAATTTTCTACTAAATGATGGCGAATCAAATATTTACGCTCACATTCATGAGCATCTTGAATCATGCTTAGGTCTTCTCTGTGTTCTATTTCTATCTATGTTTTTCTATATTCTTTTGTCTAAATTTTTATCTATACATTCAAGGTGTTTAGGGTCGAAAATAACCTATTAGGTTCTAACGACTTAATAAAACATGATAATCTGATTTAAATAAAAACATGACTTAAAATAAGACATTCATTGCGAGAATATAATGTTAAAAAATTAGAAAAGCTAAGAAAAACATTTTTTAAGTAAATAACACTAAAGAATCCCGATTTTATATTTATCTATTGTTTGGATTATATATATATATATATATATATATATATATATATATATATAATTTCATCATTAAATAAAATATTAAAATAACTGAAGTCGAATCAGTTATTTCAGTTCCTTTACTCCTGTAACAAAGCTTAGGACTTCAGTTGGGGCGCCGATCTCTTCGCACAGCCCTCCCAGCAGTTAGTTGTGCAAGTGGATGCGCACCGCGGCCGCACAGATAACCCGCATAAAGACTCGCTCCTTCCGCCATGCCCCCGGCGCGGGGGCGTCAAGCGGGGCGAAGGGGGAAGGGAGGGGAGGGGTGGGGAGGCGGCCGCGAGCGCGCGCACTTTTGCGCCGGGCGACGCACAATGGCCTCCCCCTGCCCCCCGCGTCACAATACCCGGCTAATGACGAAGAAAAGGGAAAGACAATTGGCGCAATGTTATCTTAATAATGAGCTTCCCCCGTCCCGGGCGCCACGGCGTCGTGGCGCGTCTCGCCACGCGCTGCCCTCCCCGCTACGCTCGTCTCCCCGCCCCTCGCGATGCCCCCTCTCCGCTCTTCCTTGCCACAGACCCTCTTCGTCTCATTCCCATCCCATCCAGCCACCATCCATCCCAGCCGTCCGTCCGTCCATCCACCCCATCCCATCCATCCCATCCATCCATCCATCCATCCATCCATCCATCCATCCATCCATCCATCCATCCATCCATCCATCCATCCATCCATCCGTCCCATCCATCCGTTCCATCCATCCATCCATCCATCCCATCCATCCATCCATCCATCCCATCCCATCGCATCCATCCATCCATCCATCCATCCATCCCATCCACCCCATCCGTCCCGTCCCGTCCCGTCCATCCATCCCATCCATCCCATCCATCCCATCCATCCCATCCATCCCATCCATCCCATCCATCCCATCCCATCCATCCATCCATCCCATCCCATCCCATCCCATCCCATCCCATTCCATTCCATTCCATTCCATTCCATTCCATTCCATTCCATTCCATCCCATTCCATCCCATCCCTCCCATTCCATTCCATTCCATCCCACAACGCCTCACCCCCCATCCTGCCGATGTTTCCCCCACCACACATTCCCGTCTCATTCCCCCCCAAAAGCCCTTCCCCACCCCATCCTGCAACGCCACTCTTCATTCCATTCTGCACCAAACGGTTCCCATCCTTCACACACCACCGCTCCCCGTCCCATTCTCATCTCATCCCGCAATCTCCCTTCCCACTCAATCTCGCAACGTCACTCCTTTCTCATTCTCACACCATCCCACAACGCCCCCCTCACCCCATCCCGCAACAGAACTCTGGACCTCATCCCTCAACAATCATTTTCACCCCACTCACTCCCCCGTTCCATCTCACCTCTCCCACTATGTTCCTCCCCACTGAATCCCGCAATGCGCCTCCCTACTCCATCGCACACCACGTATTTTGGTCTCATCCCGCATCTCACATCCCTCCCGCTTTGTTCCCTTTCTGTTCCCTCCATTTGCGCTCGCCGCCCCCTCTATCTTTGATCTACAATTCTTCCCCAATACTCCCGCATTTCCCCGCCCCCTCCGCTCTCAATCCCCCTATTCGCCCTTCCGATCCTGTCCCTCTTATTTCCAGACTGACACCACCCATTCTCGCTCTCGCTTTGTCTTCACCCCTCCGCCTCGCAATGGACCACAACTCCGAGGCATGTACCTCCTTCTATCACTTCACCCCGACAAATCCTCTCCGCCTTGCCTCGCCCATGACACTTGGCTTGACCCGCATTTTCCAACCAGCCTAACAATCACTGCTTTTCCCTCCTCCAGGCCTGCCTATTTTCAGCACGCCTCGTCTTTACCTCTACACTTTACCTTGTCCTCATCCCCCTCACTCTGCTTTACTCCCAGACCTGCCAGGCCCCTTCGAATACCGCCCAGCCGCACAATCTCTTCCCCGCTCCGCCTCATTTCGCCCCTTAGGATTCCCCCTCGCGCGCGAAGATTGTTCTAACTGTTATTACCGGATTACAAAGAAGATCAAGTGGCGAGATACAAAGTAAGGAACACGCGCCGGCGCGGCGGGCCGGGGGCGGCCGCGTGCCAGGGGAACCCCCGCCTTGGAAGTGGATCTCCGCCCGCAGCGCGGCGCCCGCTTCCGCGTCTTTTCACCTCCGAGGGGCTGCACTCGCCTCGCCAGCCTCGCCGTCTTAGCGGCTCTCGGTAGGGCGGCCGCCTCTTGCCGCCTCAGACCCTCCCGGCCGTTTGTCGTCTCAGGGGTGCAGATGACTGGCGACCAGGAAGCTCGGAAGTAAATTCGAATACTTCGATCTAACGACCCGGAGAATTTTCAGAATGCTCTAACTGATTCAGCTTCCTCGAATTCCATTTTGAATCGCTGGCAGTTGTAATAAATACAACTCAGTGTTATTAAAGTAATCCCATGGTATCATAAGGAAATGATTGAAGGAAAAATGGATTTAAACTATTTTCCAAGGGTGATGGAATATTGGACCAGTGAAAGTGAAAAGCAATTGCAGCTTGACTGTAGTGCTCTTGCACTTTACCACTTTCGTCACACTCCACAGACAGTTTTTCGTTTAACTTGCGTAGTTTAATCTTATCTACCACCATCTCTTATCTTCCTACATCATGTTTTTGCTCTAACTCTCATTACCATCGGTGCGAGGCAATTGCTTTCATTATCTAATTTTACCCATTTGACTTCTTAGTAGTGCATGTTTGCTCCACCATTTTATTTTTCCCTTTATCTCACCGTTATCTAATTATTTTTGTTTTTTAGAATTTAAAACTATGAGCTTCATTTTTTACTCTTCAAAACTACTATTCCTGCTATTGCTCTCGACGTTTCTGTGATTCGTTCTTATAAAAATACAAAATCTAAATATAACTGTACAATTTTTCTGTTGATGTAGCTACACGGTTTAACAAAATATGATTGCCGTTTCATTTCTTTTCTGATCTTTGTCCGAATTTTATTTTCACTATTGGGGTCTGCTTCATCACCATAATCCGGAAAATATCTTCTTTCTCATTTTCCAGCTACTTCTCTCTGTGATGGCTTGCTATAATCATATTTCGCGCTAGTCGCTCGGAAGTTAATGCCAGAGGATACGCCTTTTTCTGGGACGCAGGTAGGGCAGAATAGAAGCAAATTCTGACCAGGAAAACTTTTATTTCGTGGTATTGGAGCCAAAAACAAAGAAATTAAATTTTTTCTCCCCTGCACATATTCTCGCGTTGGTACTTTTTGTTCAAGGAGAAGAAAGAAAGCATTTTTATGTAAAGGAATGTTGTTAGAAGACGCGAGTACTTATTTTGAGTGTTTGCTCTTTTGTAACTAAAATTTACGAAGTATAATTCACAAAAGTGGCTCTTTCTAAATGATGAAAATTGTGCAGTCACAATCGTAATGTGTTTTTAAAACATGTAGGAGAAACAACCGAGAGAATAGTAAAGAATTACTTAGCGACATGTTCTAGCCATATCCTGTGTTTAGTAACTAATTTCATCACGTACACACCGCGAAATTACATTCAGCAGGGTGTCATCTGCCTGATCCGCACCAATCTATTGAATTCATATTTTTACTTTTATGTAAATACCAAGTACAGACAAAGCTGTGTAATACGTAATGTTTTAAAATATCGATGTGAATGTTTCGACGGAAATGCCGGTTTTGGAGGACCTTGACACAGTAAGTGTTTAACGTCTATTTGTTCGTATGCAATCAACTCTAGCGTCTAAGCTGTTTACAGGATTGGAGAATACAGCTTTTGAATATTCTTCTACTGATCTGTTCGGACTCTAGGCACTACGAATTTAAAACTGATGTTTTTAATTTTTAAGGTACTTTACGTGAAGACCTTAGGACATCTTCAAACTTTCTCCAAATACGACTCCAAATTTTCCTTTCTTGTTTGGCAATTTTAATTCATTTAATTTTATTACATGAAAGTATGGATCTTTTCTTCATGTGTTTTCCAGAGCACACAGATACACTTTGGTAAATCCGTTCTCCGCCACCCGTATCGCCTCACAGCAGGCCGCGTCCAGCACCTCGTCACCCCCTCCCTCCGGCTCGACAACCGGGTGAGGGGGGATCATGCGAAATTTCCGCCATTCTCCGTAATTGGCCCCTCTATTTACCGAAGTTAATTAACGCCGATGGAGAGTGCGACGGCGGGGGCCTCCTGCCAGCTATCACGCCGTCTCTGTTTACGAGCCCATTCTTACGCAACATTGAATAAATGTTGATCAAAAGGGGAGCGAACCAGCAGGATTACTTACACTCGGCTTCAAGATGACGCTTCGCAAAAGCCATTAAACGTGCGGGCCTGCGGAAGGCACGCGCTGTGAGTCCCAGAGGTGCTACCGCTGAGGTAGCGATTGGGGACGACACGGCAGTTTCTACGGCGTGCTATGCAAGGCTCCAGGGAGAGATGCAGGGGGCTTAGGACAAAGGCGTGTGAATTGTGTCCTTTGCGCAACTCTTCGTTTGGATGTCGTAGGGGTTTTGCTAGTTTATTACATATGACGTTACAGTGGGAAGGGTGGTTCTGACATAAATTGGCTTTCAAGATGAAGTGTGGTGACTGTCATTTACTCGGTTCTTTTAAGGTTTGATGTGATCTACTAAGGAAAATTCCCTCCAAATGGAAAATTTTTTGAGGTAGTATTGTTGTGTAATTTCCGGCAAAACATTTTTTTGAAGTAATTGCTATACTAATTCAAATCATCCGAATCCCAAATTCACCAATGCACAAATATTTTTTGTGAATACTTAGTGACCATATACCCAGGTATAAAGTGATACAATTTTAAACAAATATCACTTATTATCCCTAGTCAATAACGCGCGAGATTGAAGATGAGAATTCAAACACAGATAAATTAAATATTGTTTTGAATTGCTTCCATTAAAGTGAATGAACTGTGTTTACTGTTATATTTTGCTGGAGTTCTCATGCAGTAAAAGTTACTGCGAAATTTTACGCACAATGATGCAAACTTATATATTTTGAAGTTGTTATGATAGTTCAACATGCTAGAGAGAGATATCCACATACCGAAATTATCCACACATCTGTAGAGAAAACTTGATTCCAAAATTAATCCAAAATGTATAAATCGAAGTTGTAAATTTATTCACGTGTCAACTGCCTCTGACTTATGCACACGGTGCATGAATGCGATAGTCAAATGAAATAACCATGACTGCGTCAGAATGTAATCTTATGCAAACTTCTAAATGACTAATGTTAATTATCAGCGGAAAAATAAAATATTGAATATAATAGTAGAGTTTTCTTAGCTGAAAATACAACCGATAGTCAACAAAAATAGATTTAAAAGCCATACGATGAAGTAAACGGACTTTCACATTATATTCAGAAAAACATTTGAGTTAACCGAGTATTTGTTTGAAAACGTTTTACGAAACTCATAATGAACGACATTTAAAACTCGATCTGTATTAGTAGCTCATGCAATCATTTGAATTATGAAATGGGATGCACATACTGTGGGGTTAATAGACGATTATGATAAATATATAACCACTCAACGCAGGATAATAATCTAGTTCTAATCTGCTAGTAGTAGTTGAAATGAAATCTCTTCTCTGAATCCTGATTTCAAAAGTACCTATGTATTTATTTGCTGAAAATAAATAAGTGTATACATTTCCATTACACAAATGTACGCATGTTGTAAATGTAAATGTATAATATGTATAATAAAATGGTATGAATTTCTTTTTAAATTGTAAAATATGATCAATTTGGGTTGCTTGTGGTTGCTTACGACTTCTGTAGTTTGAAGCAACTTAAAAGTTTTTTTTTTTAAATCACTTAGTTATTATTAAAATAATATGAGCGATATGGTAGCCATCTACAACTTATTTTAAGGAAGACTCGAGAACGCTCATCCAAGTATTGCTCTCTGGGAGGGTCACGATCTTGAGTAGAAATTTACCTCGTGGGACAACCCGACGCGGGAGGCAACAAGAGCAATTACACAGGTCTCCCGGCGAATGCCGGGCAAGGGAAGTGGAGAAATCCACAGTGCGTTGCCGAATTCTTCCTCCCAGCGCCTAAAAGTCGCCTCTGCGCCCTTGACGTCAGCCGTAATTACATCTCCCGAGCCTACATCCCTGAAAGTGGGTACCACATTGAGATGACGAGGCGGAAGTTCAAAGCAGTTTGGAGAGCCTATTGGGTGACATAGCTCCTGTGCGGACGAGATTCAAATAATTTCACTGCTCTTGAGTCCTACGGAAAAGCGTCAGTGGTTTTGCAATAAGGGCTCAAAGGGTTTTCCGTAAATACAATGCAAAAATTTTAATCGAATGTTTTTGAGAATTGAATTACTGAAAAATTATATATAAAGTGGACCATGGATAATTAGAACGTCGAAAATCCTGATCGTCAATAATATAGATTCGAATTTAGAGAAGCAAAAACGCATAAAATGAATGCAAGTACATGCATATTTGTTTAAAAGCGTAGACACTATTTATTAATTACATAATTAATGTAGACACTGTGTTTTTGTTGTAGGCATAGATTTACGGCCCGATATAGTCGGCCCGTTTTTTTAATCATCGGGTCATTTGAGATCAATGTACAGCAAAGACATCTACCGACCACCCTACTTATAGGTTAATTTAAAAAATTCCGACAATTTGATAATTACCAAAGGGTCCTAATTAATGCGGATTATTGACGTTTTAATATAACGCTTTACGTTTTTATGTAAAAAAGTAATGAATATTTCAAAATTGTAGAAGCATTTCTGAATACTGAAATAATTTTCGACAGTGATACATAATACACAGCTATTATTGAACATGCGTTGTTAAACGAAGTACTGTTTAGATATTCCCATAAGTTCGTCGAATTTTTTACTTGTGTATACTGAGTATTTGCATGTAAGGATAAATTGGAAGCTATAGTTTTTAAATGAACAGGATTATATGATATGTACTAATTTGTAATGCGTTGCAATTAATGCCGAATCTAAGTAAGAAATTCAACGCTTCCAAATGTCTCTAAGAAAAGTGGCCAGGCCTTGATTAATACATTCATCACAATAAAAGCGGAGTTTTTTAAATATAGATAATTTTGTAATGAAATCTTAAAGAATAAAACAAATGAAATTTCACATTTTTGCCAACGAAATTTGTCAGGAATTTCTAATCTTCTATAGTTTTGAATTAATAATAGAAATAACCATGAACAAAAATTCTAAAAAGCTTGTTTGTTTCTAGAACCAAATAATGAATGATAATTAAAAATAAAAAATAATTATATTTAAGAGAAAACACTTAAACACACAACTTTCTACTAGTGTGTATATAAGGTGCACCGTTAACTTCCACAACTCTGCAGTTCATTCCAGATCTTTCGCCATCATAGTCAGTTACCCTCGTTTTCATTTCACCTGCTGCCCAAAGCAATTTGAGTTTGTGATGACTTGCGCTGTTCTCCAGCCTTTCCACCCCCACAAGTTACAGCCTCCGTCGCGGGCGCAAGTTGTTAACTGTCGATGTCGCTAGCAAACAAGGCGCCTCCCGAAATTTTGCGCGCGCAAATAATCCGGTCGTTCGTCTGCAGAGCTTCCAATCCGCTATGGAGAACAGTGGGATGGACTCGAAAAACAAGGGGCGGAAACGGCTTTGGTTACTTAGGTTTGGAATTGTCCTTTGTGTAAAGGTGCGATTTTAAAATCCAAGCGCAGTAGAATACCAACAATCTCAACTTCAACACGCCCTCACACCGATCCCTACCACCAGTTGCTCCTCGCCCCCCCCTCACCCTCCAAAGCCCATTCCCGCCACGACCCCTCTCCCCTTCCCCCTTCCCCCCCCCCCCCTCCCCACCCCCCTCCACCTCTCTCTCATCTTCCAAGCTCCGTTACAGGCTCTATCCCTCTCTCCTCTCAAGCACTGATTCTACTGCCCCTCTCATTCCGCCCAAGCTCTGGTTTCGCCTCCCCCTTCTCACCAACCTATCTCCCGCGTGCAATCGCAGAAAGGTGATCCAGAGTCCGCCCTCCTTGCGCCTGCAGGCGAGAGCGATTGTAAAACCAAAACAAACGACGCAATTTGATTGGTTGAATTGGGCTGCGATTTATGCGCTGCGGTCGGGCGGACGGTAGATCGAGGCCGGGGTGGAGGCTCGATGCAGTTGGCAATGAATGCTACTGCTGCTATACTGCTGCTGCTGCTGCCGCAGCATCGAAGATATATTTAGCAACTGCGAACTCTGCGGTGTCATGAACGATCGACTCCACCCTCTTAATCAAATTCTCAGCGCTGTTGTGTGTACTGCGGGCCAGACACTGCCTCCCTGCCTGCTACTATTGTATCTCCCTTTCTGGTTAATACACCTCGCTCGCTTTCCTCCGATCTCTTGTAGTGCCTTCATAATTCTTCAACTATAACTTCCTTTATGCATTGTTTCCATTCTGAAGCAACATTTTGCGTCATTTTTTAAAATATTTCTCGCTCTAGTTAATCTCTTTAAAATATTTACCGATTACAGCCATATTATGTTTTCATTTTTCAAATGTTTTGATTAACACATTATTTTATTCTCTCCCTCATTCTCGTGCTCAATTTTTTTGATGATCTCTTCCTCACGTATTCAGATAGCTTTCTAAACCCCCTTTTTTATTTCGCCTATCGAAACCCTTTTTCATATTCTCTTCAAATTCTTTATTAGTGAAATTATTTTTGCTCTCTCCTACATAATTTCATCTGCCTGTACTTAACTTTCTTTCCTATTTATCTGTTCTTTGCATCACCACCGTTCTGTTCTTTGTAAATCATCTTTTATATCTGATACTCTGTAAAATCTCTATTGCATCCGAAGGAAAGCATTCCCTATTCGCCGTCCCACTTTTTCCCTTCCCTTTCCCTTTTTATTTCTTCCTCCTCCTCCTTCAACTATTTTCCATGCCAGTAGCGTCATCTCTCCTCATCCCTCTCTTCCTGTGCTGCTCGCTGTAAAATAATGCGAGAGCCATCGCCGTCTTTTTCTTCGCTTACTGTTTTTCCTGCACTTTCATTCTATCCTCGCCCTCCCGCTCTCCTTCCATCTAGTCTCCGACCATCCTCCCTTCTTCCCCCAACTTCTTTATTTACGCAGTCGACCGCCTCGCGCGCAGTCTGGCGGGAGCGATGGGAATTAGTTCCGAACGTTGCTTGCTTCGGAATTCTTTCGTCTCATTGACGACGACCTCGGGTGAATAAATCAGGAAGGTTTAACTCAAAATTCTGCTCTTTAGAATTGTTCTGCCACGCCGCTGGGTGCGTCGAGAGTGAATCCGCCGAATTTTTTAGCATGGCCGCGTCTGCAAGGGAAGGAGTAGGCCTTTTTCGGGCAGCATTGGAAAAATTATCTGAGGCAACTCGCGTGATATCTACAGGTTTTGCTTATTGTATAAATGCTTACCCACCGTATTGACTGACGAGTTCACAGTTTTATTTTGCAGACGATATTTTTTCCTGTGTGGATTATTTTTTAACCAATTTCGATATTTTAATAGGCGAAACTGAAATTGCTTGTTTTCTGTAGTTAACAAACACTCATATTTAGATCGTGTTTTTTCATATTAACAGAGAACAGTATGGAATTATCTTCATCTCTGGCTTCTCATTTCCTTTTAGTTTATTCGTTGCTTCTCCTATAATATTAATGCTTATTCTTCTTCTTCCATATTTGAAATTTGCTGCTTAATTCATGAAAAAGTTTGTAATGATTTGTATATATCTGATTTGTCTTAGAAAGTTTTTATATTATTATTTATTCATACGTTTTTTTAATGATCAACCAACCCATCTCTGAAATGTAATAATACCATACAATAAGAGACACTTGACAAAATTGTGATTTCTGCTATCATATAAAAAGAAAATTTTCGGACTTGATCGTAAAACAAATTACTGTTTCCTATTACTGTTTTGTCATCTACTGCCTAGTTTGAGATATTGGCACATGTGTGAAGCAATTTGCGCCATAATCATTACTTACATAACAAATTATTTAACAGATATTTCATTTTTGCGTTTTATTGAAGATTTCATGTACAAATTGTGAGTAAATTTGAATGATTTGATAAGTTTGGCTGTAGTGCTATTACGTTTATTAAGAGTATGCTAAAAAGGATCTTGGAAGTGATCGAATTAAAAAACAAAAGCTTTCTGTGACTTGTGTTTTTTTATATTATTATTTCAGATGCTAAATAATCTATAATAATTTAAAAAATAAATTCAGTTGAAAGAAAATTGTTACTTTCTAAATAAAGTTATCATAATAATTTGGCCACCCACAGTAGTCCTGCTTCGATAAAAAAAAAGTAAGTTAACTTTCCTCAGATCGGCGCCATGTAAAAGCCAACTTCTGTGGAACGACTAGACCAGCTACATTACAACACAAAAACAAAGTGGTACCCGGCGATATTGCCTAGGTTTTATACGAACCTCACTGTTCGCAACTGTCTCTCAGAAAGGCTTTATTGTGTTAGCTCATTACGGCGATAAAAAGAATAACATGGCGCGGAAATGCCATATGTGTGAAATAGGTGGAAGGGAGAAAGGAGCACTGCGTCTTATCAGTTCATTAAACCGACGGCCGTTATTTCCCCGGCGCGCGTTCGTTCTGAAGGATTACCGCGTCCGAACGTACACATTTCTTCTCGTTAGTCCGAGGCAAATGTTCCATTTTGTTGAGTTAAGATCAAAGCCACATATCATCGCGGCTCGCAAGCCGCGCTTTCACGCTCTGACGACTCGCCAGCGGAAAACCGATAGGCGACGGAGTCGGAGGTTCAGGAGGAAAAGGCGAAGAAGAAAAGGAGGGGAGGAGACAGTGAAGAGGTTGGTGCTGTAGGGATAGTCTCCACTGCAGATGGAAGAATGGTGGTGGTGGTGATGGTGATGGTTGTGGTAATTGTGGAGTGGTGACCATGAGGTAGTGGTAGTGAAGTTTGGTAAAGGTATTCGGTAGGTGACGATATAGATGTTGGTAATTATTTTGTAAAGAGGAGGTTTCTAGAGATGTGTCATGATAATGATCAAAGGATGATGATAATTAAATATAATTAGATGGCAGTAAAGTGTTGGTATTGTTTACAATGAGATTTATGAACCGGGAAAGCGATGTAAGGGGTGAGCAGAATTGTGAAGGGACCGACAATGATAGTGATGAGTGTAAGAGCTACTTATTTTAGGGTACAACTCTCGTTCACTGTGAACTCTTCGTAGAATTTGATTCTAAACCAATATTGTAGAGTTCTTTCTTCACAACGTGTTTGAAACTGCGCAGTTTGAATACTGGAGTTTTATTGTAAAGTGCGTACAGAAGTACTTTCTTATAAACGTGAAACGGTAATTATGCGGTGGATAGACTCAAGTTTGTTTATAGTGAACGCGAGGGCTCAAGGCCCGGGCCTCGCCGTGTCTTGGAACCGGGTGAGCGAAGCGAGAAAGAACGTGCTTGTGACAGTAATTTGGCATTACAATATGGCAAGAACAAAGCTTAAGTGAAGACCTTGCACTGCGGCAGAATGAACCGAAAGTGAAGATGCTGAATTTTCCTCGGTGTGACTCGTTCTTTTAAACGAACCGCATCCTAAACTAAGAATCAACCAATGTATAATTTGCGAAGGGAGAACGCTGCAGTTCTGGGGATTTGGGATTGAGACGAAGCCGACAGCGCCTCCCCTTCGCACGGACGTCGCGTTTCGCTCGTTCATTTGCGGATTTGCGGGCGGAGCTTCTAGCTCGCCCCGCCCGCCGCGCTGGGCGCGCTGCTCCTACAAACAAATGAAAGACGCATAGCGCGTGCGCCAAGCGAAAGAAAGACCAATAGTGTTAGTGGTTAGAGGCAAACTAGATGCAAAGGATGCTTCTTTACTTCTTTCTTTCGTTCGTACTTTCTTCCGTTAGTACTTTCGTTCGTTCGTTATTTCTTTCACTCGTTCTTTCTATGTTCTTTTTTTTCTTTCTTTCGTTCGTCCGTTCCTTCTTTCTTTCGTTCGTTCCTTCTTTATTTCTTTTTTATTTCTTAACTGTTATAAAACCAATAAAAATATTAATGATTTCCAGAGTGCTGGTACAAAAAATACTAATACTAATACTACAATGAGTACTTATCCTAAGAAAATAAGCGATTAGTGTACTGTTCCATACGCTTTCTTCTTTCCTTTAGATATAATCACTTCACATCTCGCCTTTTCACTTTGTAGTACGCTTAACTTCAAGTTACATACCAGCTTACATACATGGACGCCGAAATCCCAAGATGAGGAGGGAAAAGAAGGGAGAGCAGAAGGGGAAAAGAAGGGAAAGAAAAAAATAGAGGGATAAAGAAGACGAAAAAAAGAAGAATATTATGGAAACTGTCAGGCTACAACCGAAGATCTACCGAGGACATGGATTTAATCAATTGCTTGTATAATTATATCTATTGCTAGCGGCGGCAATATCAGCGGTTATAGAGACCCTTAAACATGTTCCCATACCTCTGAACTCTACCTACAGATTGCTTTAGTTGTGTCCTTTTAAAGGTATTCATTTTTTTATTAATGAGAAGCGGAAGAAAGAATGTGTGGCAAAAGCGATGGTGGAAACGACAGTATTACATTATCTTTGCCGCACAAGCACACGACAGCATCTCCTCTCCTCGTGGTGGCCGAGTAAACACACACCCACACACGTACTTGCGCGCGCGCACACAGACAAACACACAGCGCCTGCGGATTCGCAAACACTTCGCGCGGATGGAGAGCGCTGCGGAGCTGCTGCGGGCGCCGGCACCGGCGGGGCGGCGTTGGCGGCGACGACGGTGGCGGCGGTGTTGACGATGTTAACGGTAGTGACCGCAGTGGCATAGTCGGCGGTGGCGAAAGCAGGAGCTAGATCTGGAGCTGGAGTTCGAGCTGGAGGCGGGAGATGGTGGTTGGAGGCGGGCGCTGGAGGTGGGCGCTGGAGACGGGGCGTTGGAGACTGGAGCGCTGGAGGCGGGGGCGCTGGAGGCGGGGGCCTGGAGGCGGGGGCGCTGGAGGCGGGGGCGCTGGAGGCGGGGCGCTGGAGGCGGGGGCGCTGGAGGCGGGGGCGCTGGAGGCGGGGGCGCTGGAGGCAGGAACTTGACATGATGTCGCTGTGTCATCATTCTCTTCATATCTCGAACACGGAACCATTGGGAGTTGGATGCAATTGCATTATGCGCGTCTGCAGTGAATAGTGCAGTAAGAAGTGGATTTGAAAGCGGCGAAATCTGTGCTGGAGTTATGGAGTTGCTAAGAAAAGTTTGCTCAAAGGATTCAAATGGCTGAATTTTATGATTGATTACAATAGTCTTGTGGTTGTATACGATTCAAAAGAAAACCCAATTGACGTAAAAAATATTGTGTCGAGTCGTAGGTTGAAGTTGCTGGGTTCATTGTAAAGGAGTGACGTTAAGTGATTGAATGAAAATTGGGACAATATTTCCTTGCGTACGACTGCGATCATAAATATTATATTTACAATACAATACAATACAATAGAGGAGACTGCCACTCTGCAATAAATAAGGATGTGAATATTATCTGTACCACGTGGGTTGAGGAAGAAGCCGCTTTCTGCATTCTACCTATTGTTACCTTATTTCTGCATGTCCTTATCTATGAATAATTTAGTGCAGTGAATAATGAACGAAGCTTTCCTTGTAAATATCGGCCAGTCAAAAACGTTTCTCCTCAAACTGAATGATAAAAGATTATCTGTCACAGTGTTAAACAGATCATGTTGATTACAAGTTCAGATATAAATATATAATGGATAGCATTTGTCTACTATAAATTTGATTTTTATTCCTATATTCTCTCGTATTATCAATTTGTATTATTGTATTAAAAATGTTATAGTATTGTAGAACTTACGAATTAATGAATATAATAATATGGTAGAAAATTTCGATACAGTAAAGTGAAGAAAAGTCAAGGATGTTTTAGTATTATTTATATTAGTATAAAATCAGAGAAATTGGTAAAAAACGGTTAAAATGAAACACAGATTCTAATGTACTTCATTGTATGGTTATACACCACGTTAATGCCGTACAAAACAAACCTTTCGTCATATATACACTGCTTTCCTGCCTTACATATTTTAAGTTACTTTTAATTAACAAAATATTCATATTGCATCAATTTCGCTCATGTAACATGTTAGCTTTCATACTGAGTATCGTTAAGAATTGTACAAACAGTTAAGCAACATTTAAGAGTACTTGTCATGAGAGCTTGCGGATTGACTTCTAGTGTAGTTAATATCATCTGGTGAGGCATTGTCTTTACATCGATGTTTTGCCCAGAGTGCCTGACGACTATAATCACTTTGCCGTTCAATTTTAAACAACAGTTACACGCAAAGTCTACTAAAACAATTAAAAACGAAATACCCACGTACATGTGTCGCTCCATGGGGAAAATCGCATGATTTTTGTCGCGTGAGGAACGCCGTCCCAATCGCCACTCACCAGCGTGCTTTCTCGGAAGCTGCCGCGACACGACGATGCGAGCCAGGTGTTTGCTCTGGTAGATACTCGTGTACGAATAGTATCTAATGGATATTGTAACGTTTCCGAGAATTCGTCCGTCGTAATTACACCTGAAGCCACCTGAAGCTCCATCTATTCATTATACGGTCTTTCACTGCATTTATGTTGCAGTAGTTTCGAGTTTACAGTTATAAGAGGCAAATGGGCATTTAATGAAGAAAATGTGCAAATTAGGAGTACAAGACAATAATTTATCCTGACATTTGAATATCATGATAGAAAAAGTTACAATTTTGTATTTTAAGAAGGTTTTAAAATGATTATATATAAACTGTTATAAAGAATATTTTAAAAGCAAAATTTTATTTTGTTAGGTACTTATATTTTAATTGATGTTAATGTATTGTAAAGTAATGTAATGTAATGTTATGTTTTTGTAATTTGTTGCAATGTAAAATTATGTAGTCACTAAGGACTAGAGCTTTTGATACCCCTTAAAAAATAAATTGTAAGAACATTTTAAAATACTCTGGTACGTTTGAAAACATTTTATTTACCTTTCTAGATGTAATTTTAATAAACTGATAATAAAATATATTAGGATTGTGCTCTTATTATAAATTACGGAAATGAAAATGTAGACCAATATAAGATTCTGAGTGAATTTTTTGGGAAAAATATATTGCTGGATCAGCACGAAGTTCTAAATTATTATAGATCAGATATAAATACATGCGTCATTTGTTCGTCTAAATATGTAAAACTTTAAGTAAACGCAAAGCCTAGAAGTAAATGAAATGCACACTATTAAAATAGAAACTAACACATAAGCACTTAAATCTCGGATGGATTTGTATTTCACGGAGATTTGAAAATGGTGTGCATCTTCCTGAATCTTTCTTCTCAGAAACATATTTACCTGTTGATGTTGTGCTTTCGTGAGAAAGGCAACACAGGAAAACCTTGCGTTACACGATTCATCACCGGACGTACTTATAAAAAGCCGAGAGAACACCTGAAAAAGTAGGTCATCCCAATAATCCGTCAGTGTTTAAGAGAAAAGTAGCTTGTCTCTTCCATCTAGTTTGCAATACACTTCGCACAACAGATTTCCATCTTTAAACTCTCGGGCGCGGGAGGCGACTGAGGGAGATGATTTATGGAGGCCCACAATCGCGCCGCGTCCCCAGAGCGCTGGCGGGGCGGGGGGGGGGCCATCGCCGCCAGGTGCGGCCTAATGTCCGCTCCGACGCCTCTGGGCCGCGGGCGGGGCGCGACGGCGCACGCCTGCGAGACGCCCTGCGAGACGCCCTGCGAGACGCCCTGCGAGACGCCCTGCGAGACGCCCTGCGAGATGCCCTGCGAGACGCCCTGCGAGACGCCCTGCGAGACGCCCTGCGAGACGCCCTGCGAGACGCCCTGCGAGACGCCCTGCGAGACGCCCTGCGAGACGCCCTGCGAGACGCCCTGCGAGACGCCCCGCGAGACGCCCCGCGAGACGCCGGACGCCCTGCGAGACGCCCTGCGAGACGCCCTGCGAGACGCCCTGCGAGACGCCCTGCGAGACGCCCCGCGAGACGCCCTGCGAGACGCCCTGCGAGACGCCCTGCGAGACGCCCTGCGAGACGCCCTGCGAGACGCCCTGCGAGACGCCCTGCGAGACGCCCTGCGAGCGCCCCGCGAGACGCCCTGCGAGACGCCCTGCGAGACGCCCTGCGAGACGCCCTGCGAGACGCCCTGCGAGACGCCCTGCGAGACGCCCTGCGAGACGCCCTGCGAGACGCCCTGCGAGACGCCCTGCGAGACGCCCTGCGAGACGCCCTGCGAGACGCCCTGCGAGACGCCCTGCGATGCCTGCTCGGACTCGTAAATGTTAATGTCTCGATTTTTATGTATGGCCCACAATGTTACTGGATATATAGACCAAGTTTGTCGAAGATGGATACCGGCGAAGATTTCTTGAAGTACCCTTGTAGAAAACTTCAAGTCTTCATTTTACTCGTTTAGGTATTTTACATTCTGCTCTCTTTTGGGTGTTGAAATTTGCGTCAATCTTGGTCATGAAAGCATTATTTAGTACTTAATATCTAAGATCTGCATTTCTCGTTGGTTGAAGGCACTAAGGCATAAAACTATTTCATTATCTATAGTCTTATGTCTAGTGCTGACTGAACTTAGTGAAACGGAAACATTTCTCTTCGAATAAGCAAACTTTACGCGAATTTTCAGTAAGTAGAATAATGATGCGTATTTTGACAGTTGCGGATTTTTATCGCTTTGAGGACATATGCCAATTATTGAATATTTGCTCTAATATTTAGATTTTTTATTCGTTCTGTTTAAATTGAACAGTGTATACTATAAATCGAATAGAGTTTTTTCCATGTTCGTTACTTTAATTTAAACCTCAATCACTCCCGTGTGTGAAACATAAGTAGGTTTAGCTAATTATAAATGGTTTATAAAACTAAAGACGAAATGAAATGCGAGAGAGAGAAAGCAAACGTTCTTAACCTAGTAGCTTATATTTATGTTGTAAACGGCTCCTTGCCGTCAATTTCTTTGCTCTTGGCATGCAATAAGCCCAAGTTCTGTGCCTACAATAACGGTGAGCACGCATCTCGACTCACGTTTCAAGCTTCTAGTAAGACTTCTACAGTCCGACTTGCGTGACGGCTATGAAACGACTTCAAGAACAAAACAAGCAGAATGGAATAGAAGTAGTATGTGAGTGTGAGTGAACGATGGTAAGAGATAAGAGTCGTGTACCCACTTGGACATAGTTTGGGTTGTGATTAAAGAAAATCCACAGACATGAGCACAGGAATTACGGGAGGAATTCTTTGTTTATTTTTGTTAGTTATCAAGACAAATCTCACGAGAAGTTATCAAGAGGAATATCCGCACTTCGAGGACAAAAAAGCAAACTTATGTTTTAAACTTAACAAAAAGTATATTTTTGTTAAATACAAATTTCTTCTTAACGTATGTTCAGAAGGTCAGAAATTTGTTTTTAAATAATTTGTGATGATTCTAGTTTCCTTCTTGTTCCTACAAAGAAACCAGTTAAAATCACAAAATTATCAGTATAGTGCAGTTTTTAAAGTGTATACAATTAATTCAAGGATATAATTTGCTTCTACTCTGATTTCCCATCATACTGCGTATTCATCTTAGTTTTATCACCGGGTAAAATCTTTTCGAGCTCATCTAATGTCCATCTCAGCTCCATCGCTTCTACTTTCTCTTTATATTTTCTTTCTTTCCATTCTTTACTCCCACTCACTCTCGCTCATCCTTCATTCCTCTTACTTCATTTTTTCTTACTTCCATCCTTACATCTTGCATTGTGCCAGCAATTATATCAGTGTACGCCAGGACGCCTCTTATCTTTCCAAAATTGGTAAGTGACCGCGTGCTATCGCAACTGGTGCTTTTTCTCTCTCTTTCGCATTCCCTCTCTCTGTCTCTGTCTCTCCCTCTCTCTCTCTGAGTTTGTCTTCCTACGTATCACTCCCTCCCCCTTTCTCACTCCTCATTCTCCCTCACTCCCTCTCCTTCTCTGTCTCACTCTCTTGTTCAAACCTTTTCCTTCACATCTTCCCTCTCCCTTCATCCGCCATTCCTTCGCTTCTTCCATTTGGGATTGCGCCAGCACATGCCTCCTGCTGCGCCAGTGCACTTTTTGGTTTGGTGCGCGCCCGCGCGCTGTCGCGACCGGTGCGAGGGGCGTGGTCGCGTTGTGCTGCGCTGTGGCGCTCCGCGGCGCGGCGCGGCGACAAACACTGCGTTGATGGCGCAGCAGGGCGCGCCGATTTGTCACCGCCCCTCCTCCCCGCCCCAGCCGTCCCCGACCGTCCGCACTCGTCCCCAGCGCCGCCGCCGCCGCCGCCTCCGCCGCCGCCTCCGCCACCACCGCCACCGTCACCGCCACCGCCACCACCGCCACCGCCACCACCGCCACCACCGCCACCGCCACCGCCACCGCCACCACCACCGCCGCCGCAGCCACCACCACCGCCGCCGCAGCCACCACCACCACCGCCGCCACCCGCCCCCACCGCCACCCCCGCCACCGCCACCGCCACCGCCACCACCACCACCGCCCCCCACCGCCACCGCCACCGCCGCCACCACCACCACCACCGCCGCCCCGCCACCACCACCGCCCCGCCACCACCACCCCGCCACCCCACCACCACCACCGCCACCGCCAACACTACCACTACCACTACCACTACCACTACCACTACCACTACCACTACCACTACCACCACCACCACCGCCGCCGCAGCCACCACCACCGCCGCGCGGCGCCGGTCACAGGTGTCCCCAGCGCCACCTATTCCGCGGCTAACGGCGCGGAGCCGGGCCGCGCTACACCGCAGCGCGGAGCGCCATCGGGAGTGAGGCGGAGTGACGAGAGAGGAGTGGGGAGAGAATGGGAAACGACTTACGGATGGGAGATGAGGAATGAATGACCGAAGGAGAAGTGTGAGGAAAGGGGGGGTGAGAGAGGATACGGAAGAAGAGTTGGAGGGGGAGAAAGCGTGGAAGAGGTGATATGGAAGGTTGGTTGGGAGGAGAGGAAGGAATGGGGAAGAATACGGGATGGGGGAGGAAAGGGGGGGGTTTGGGCCCGTGGGAAAAAAGCCCGTAATCCAATGAATTGTAAGTAAATTTGTTGTTTGTAAAGCACGTTGTTAAATTATAATCCACGTTTTGCGGGTCCTTGACCGAAAATGCGGTTTTTGAAAATTCTTCTGTCTGTCCGTGTCTCTGTGTACAATACTTGCGCTTACCCCCGTTCAGAGGATTTTTACCGAAATTGGCATTTCCCTATCAATCTAGCTGTTGGCAGGGCGTCTCCAATTAAAACGCTTATTATACTTTGAAGGTTATCCGACTTTATTCTTGGAGATATTTACGTTTATAAAAATTTCAGGTTTCATTTTCATAGAAACATTTATATTTTCAAACATTGCAAAATTTCTTTGAACCCCTCCACCACATAATTATGGAGATATAATTATTTTTCTAAATAAAATATCTTCTTAAAAATTATATTTTCATTTCATGTCGTGTAAAATCGTGTAAAAATGTTTTGAAAATATTAGTAATTTTTGTTTGTTTTAAAATTAAATTTTGACTATTCTTTTAAAAGAACATACACAGTATTTTCTCAAAAACGGCCTTCATTTTTTTTCTTTTTTACTTAAATAGCGGGATGTTCTCTTAATAAAATGGCGGAACAACTTCTAATAATTCTAAAATTGCAATTTTGCAACCTTGTTTGTAAGTGGGGAGGGTTTTGGGGACATCACAGCCTTTTGATGTAGTGTTGTGCTTCATTGTGTACAGAACCTTAGTGACTAGGTTCAAGTATTAACCCAAACAAGTATTTTTGCAGGTTGGAAACACTTATTTATTTATTTATTTTACGTCAAAAAAACAGTTAAAAACTGCGTATGACGCATCTTGTGACTAATGACGAAAAAATCTAATGACGAATTCTAATGACGAAAAAATCGTCATCTTCACTTGTGCAGTTAAAACTAGTATTATAAATTATCGTATTACGTAACCATTACAATTATTGGGAGAATGTACTACATGTTGTTGTAGAACTAGAATATATGCGCTTATAGAAATATAAAACAGTAGTCGTCAGCAAGCTGTACATCCTAAATGTGGAATTTAAAGCGACTAATTGTTTAGGCATCACTTGCATACTCCATTCGAGCAGGAAGCACTAATTGTCATGGGTGAGTTGTCAGAATGCTCCGCAGCCTGGATAGTCCAAATTCCGATACTCGCAGGAGGATGTTTATTAGTGCCTCTCTTTTATCGTTTCCGAAATCCCAAAGCTTCATTAGGTTGTTAAACCAGCTAAAACAAGAGCTAGATTATTGACTGAGAAGTGATTATAACGTATGAAAAAATTATAAATGTGATAATAATCTTAAGATAGTTTAGTAAGTGACATAATGCAAGGATAAAATTTATATAACTAATTTCTAACGCCCGTAGAAGTTTAGAAAAACCCTATGTTACCTCCGACAGTGTGAGTTGTCTATGGTGTTGTTATATATCCATAACTGCGGGGGAAATGTTTCGATTTTGACCGAAAATGCAAATATTTGATTGTATTAATTTACATATTCTGTTATCCAAATGAAATATTTTAGTCAGTGCATTACTGCTTATGACAGAGCTGACGTCAAGCGACATCAAGGCATCAAGGAAGAAGATGACCTTCATAAAATACTTAATATTCATGTCTTGCATTATGGAACCGTAACTTGACTGACTTTATTGGAATATAAAGGACTAGTACTGTGTCCATACATACTATACTGTAGTAATGCAGTACTATTTGTGAAGACTGTTTTTAATAAAATATTTAATTTATTAATTATGTTAATGTATTTTATTTGTTTTTGTAGTGGTATTCGAGCTACTATTTGGAATGCAACATTTTAAGAGTTTTGTTGTGCGGTATATTTGCTCCAGCGGGCTCTTGTATTATTTTAAAATTGGAATAATGAGACGTTAAAGACTATGACAGAAAACATGTCTCTGAAAAAACTGTTTAATGATGAATGAAATTTTAGCTACAGATGACTTTATTATTATTATTATTATTATTATTATTATTATTATTATTATTATTATTATTATTTTCGCTAGCTTACTGTAGTACCTTTCAAATAGGCTTCATCCTACGACGTGCTCGACGTTTGTTTTGTAGTACGCGTGAAATGGCAAAAGTAATGCCGCATGTTACGTTTTCATATTTCAAAATAGTATTTCTAGTTGACGAAGATAATAGCAAGAAAAAATAGGAAGCCACAACGCAATACGCTAACGAAACTTAAGGCAAACGAGAATCACTGAACAAGTGGAACGCATTTTCTTTTTCAGGAGAGAAAGGCGTCAAGAGAAACTGCTGGCAAGAATGTTGTAACTTTTTCTGCATTTTGATTCTATGTGAAAATATTAATTAATTTTTCTGATATTAATAATATATTGTGGGGAATAAATAATATGAAAATTACGTAATTAAGCAAATTTAATTCTTATTATAATCAATTACGTCCATAATTACTTTAAGCAAACCGTTTTACATTACGTTAATAATTACTCTGTTTAAAGTACTCATTAACGTCATGTTCCCTTGACGGAAACGCTTGTTAGATACTTTCAATAAACTGTTCCTCAAATGAATTACAGAGTCACCCGAACTAAATTTAGCATAACGTCCAGCTTTTGCGTATATCGTTGTAATAACACTACTCCAGTTTAAGTATTGTTACGTCTTTGTTCTGAGAGTTCAGAGACGAGACATCTAGTAATTAAGAATTTACCTCACGTGCCAGGGATGGGAAGGTCAGTCAGCTCCACGTGGCAACACGTGAGCAATTCATACACCAAGAACATGTGTGCAAGGACGTGTGTGGTAGCTGCAAGCAAGCAAACACAAACCATTATAAATTGCACATTTTCTCTGCTGGTACTTCTGTTTTATTTGTGAAAAGGTATTGGAGCAGCGGGAATTGTTAACTGGCTTTATATTGGATGATTTAATGTCATACGTTATGCTTTAAATGTTGTTTTGTACTGTTGCAGACGCAATTGATACAAATATAAAGCAAGCTATTCTGCTTCTTCTTCATTTTTTCATCTTCACTATTTCTCATTTATTTAAGATGTGGAAACTAGTTATACTTGTTGATTGTGTAAAATATGTACTTTCACGGACTTTCTAACAAAATACTTATTTAAAAGGTTTAATTTTATTAACAAAGTATAATGTGATCTCATTTTTAATCTTCTATCTTTCAGGTACGCTGAGAAGTGCCGCTTTCTACTAATTTACCAATCCGTGAGTTCGTTCCATTTTTTCTTAACGATCTCAAAAATATAGAGTTAACTTTTTCTTAATTGTACTTCAGCGATCTCTAGAAATCACATTTCAGCTCGCCCAGAGCGAAATCTATGAAACATCAAGTTCACGTGTTTAAGGCTTATGTAGCAAATACTGTAAAAGGGCGAAGTTGTTAAACCGAGGTGATACATAACTTCTATCTTCAAAGAGATCCAAAACTTCATATAAATTAGAATTACATTTCCTTTGAGTGTGAGTACTTGCAAGCCATATTTAGTTAATTCTCATTTGTTTCTATTGTTCTTAACGGACAACAAGTTATTATTTTTTCGTTTTGTGATTTAAATATACTTTTTAATTCCACTAAAATTGTTGATTACCACCGGTAGTGGTAGCTCAGTGCATCAACTGATGTCACTGCAGCGCCTCTAACCGGGAGGTCCTAGGTTCCCACTCCCCACGGCGGCAGGATTTTCGACACTAGCTTTTCAGCTAGGTCGAATTCAGCTGCGTCTGGAGGAGAATTCTAGCGGCCGGCTGCTCTGATCGGTAGTTTTCCGTGGTTTCTCCAATCAACACCAGGCGAATGCCGGAGCCGTACCCTAACAAACGGGCCACGGACCGCGCGCGATCTGTCCTTCCTCTTCCTTGTCCTATCCTCTCCCCTTACACACACGCTTACACTAACATGCACTACACTACCCCATATTCCGGGAGTCTGGTCGGGAGCTTAGAGCTTGTCCCGGCTGGGGCGGTGCCCCGCTGGTGGGAGAGTCCTGGTTAGGGGGAAACCCCACTAGCCGACGGTAGGTCGGCGCCGGATCTCGCCATCCATCGGGGGAAGATCACCGTCATCTCACGAGAAAAAAACATGCACTACACTAACGTAACTAATGACCGAAGCAGTTGACGCGCCCGGAAACACGAAAAAATCAATCAATCAATCGTTGATTACCCCTATATTAATTGCACCGGTGCAATTAATTATTAGATATGCCTTCTTGACAGATTATGTTATTTTTAAAGGATTAGTTGTCATCGCGATTTTCTTCTGTGTCTCATCTTGATGACATGAATCTCTTTGCCATTCAATAAAAAAAGGGAATTAGATGAACTGAACTTCCCGTTTTCCTCTTCACGCAGCTATCAATTTCCTCCAAGAACTGCAGAAAAGCTGTTCCTTGAACTTTAAATAAGAAAATGGTATTACGCTTGGGCCAAACTTAGTGTCAGCGTAAAATAACCGTTCTAACACACATTTAACTGCTTTTAAATACTCTAACTAAACTTCACATTTTCTATCGTTATTTTTGTCAGGAAATGAAAAATTCTCTTTTTGTTGACATTAGCTTTTCACAATCGTAGATTTCCCAGTGGTGGCCTTTGACTGAAGAGTTGATGGCTCGTGCAAGATGTTCCATATACTACACACTCTATTGCTATCAATATTGAGAAACAATTCAAAAAATTTATCTTGTCGTGATGACAATGAATTTTTCGGAAACTAGTAAAGTTTCTGATAAATACAAAATATCTATAATTTGATAGCTCCTATTTTATTACGTATTATTCTAAAAAAAATATTAGGTAACATGAGTATAAAAAAATTAACATTACGAATTTCAAGTTTTACTTTTTCCAGACATTTTTATTCGCATAATTATTTGTATTAATGCACACTACCTCTGATAACATCTTTCCTGATTATATACTATTCTAAAAACTAGTATTGCCACAATATAGTATGTTTCTTTATCATAAACACTGAAGACATTTCTTTTTGTCGAAATTCTCACAATTTTATTATATATTTCTGTTAGATGCTACGAGTAGAGGATTTATCACACAGAACGTTTTCCATTGGCTCTGTTCACTGTACCAGTTTATTTGCCAGTGTAGCTGATTCAGCTAGTACGTTGACAGGACCCGCGCTAAACAAGCGCCCCCACTCCCATTTTATGGACATAGCGTAAATCCAAGCTGCATTTCCGGGAAAAAGCGAACGCGTGTTTGTGTGGTTCGGCGTCATTACTCCGGGCAACGAGTAAAACCTGCAGGCGGTGGATGACCGCGTGTGCAACGACACGCCCCCTCGAAGCCAAGGAAATACGACTTTGCTCCCCGCCACCTCCTCTCTTCACTCCGCACCACACGGCTCTGCGCCCCCCCCACCATTCTGCGCCACTGGTGCTCGCCGTCCCCCACTACTCCCCCCGCATTGCTACTCGCTGCAACTGTTATTCCCGCCGCTAATTTTCTCTTCTTTCTCGTCCAACCTAACTGTATGATCCTTTATCAGTCACATGCGTTTTTAACCCCTGTTAACATGCAACCCTGCAGATGTGTTAAGTGCACTTGTACCTACTTGTATGTTAAGAAATTTAACATCCTTAGCAACGGAAACAACCATTGATTTATCGCAAGTCAAATGTTTGTTAAGGAAAAAACATGACAATGTAAGAAACAAATCAGATTCAAACAATTCAGAAGTAATTCACATTGCTTGGTGGAATAATTATTCTTAATTGTAATATTATTACTATTACAATAAGGAAAATGTATATTACGTAAATTAAACTCCTTTTCCTCACATTCCATCAAATGAAACTACTCGGGTAATCGTATTTACTGGCAATGTGAAGGTATTGCCACTGGAAATCAACGTGCCAATTCCCTAACCGAACGTCATTTCTTTAGGTATCTTTAGGTTCAGGAGAATTATTTGCATCCAATTTTCTGGAATCACAGTATACGAATATTGTTTATATAGATTAATCGCAATCAACACCCTAGAGTATCGTACTAACGTACCGCAGTAACAATTTGTGTGTTTACTATCGCAGTAATATCGTAAATTTTTGCATAATTCGTGAGATTTTATGGTGACCGATAAAATGCTGGGCATACCATATAATGTTACTGTGTTATTACTGCCTCGTTCAAATTAAAAATCTCGGCTCCGCTACGCTCAGCCTTGATTTTTAACCTTTGGTCTCGGCAGTAATAACTCTCATTGCATTTCTAGGTATATTAATAGCTATTATCTCCGTGGCTAGAATTGCAAAGAGAGTTTGAGGGGAAGCTGAACTCAATCGAAAAAGTGAAGTTATAAAAGCATAATGAATTGTAGGGCTCAGCAGAACAAGGAGCTATCCAATATTTTTTGTAAAATTGCGTTTTTAGCATTAAAAATAACTTTAAATAATGTTCTTTTAGCGTAATGTGTTATTTAAATCCAGAATACTCATAAATGTATATGCAATTGTAGTATGTTTAAAAGCTTAAACTTCACTAATTATATTATTAAAGTTCTAGTAAAACCCTCTAAATTTCAGAACTAGGTCAATGAGAGATAGCGCCTTGTTATTCTGAGTCTTTCAATTAAAAATAAGTCCTGCACAAGACTATTTAATTTCTTTGATGCGTGTTAATAAATGAATATCATCTGCATAGAAAATGGATATTTAGTACAACTTCTAAAATTTTATCGTTTGTGAAAGAGGAATTTCTCTCTTATTTTACTTCACCACCACGGTACACACTGTGTAATCCGAGCTCAGTTTTTACATACGTAACGGACAAGCGGGACGATATTTTCTTTGCTCCTTTAATATTAATTATTATCCTTCTTATTGTTAAATTACTTCCATCGAGAGAACACTTCAACGCCTTGTCCGTGATTAAAATTTCTCTTTCTTTGTTATTACCAATATTTAAATTTATGGTACTTTCCCCTCGAATTCTCTATTCCGAATACACATATACTTGTACGTTTTTATTTCCCTATCCTACCTTGTTTTATTTTCCGATCACTTTGCATTAACTTCAGTGATTTTGTCTCATTTTCATCCAAACTTTTATCGCTGCTAATAGATGGTTTCAAAGAGTTTTCTTTTTTCCATTCTGTAACTCTATGTTTCTCTATTCATTCCACACGTTTACTTCTATTTCTTCTGTAATGTTTTCTTTCCGTCTCTCTCCATTTCTCCTCTTTTTTCAACCTATCTGCTCCTTTTTCTCGACTGTCCTTTTTAGCATATTCCCTGCTTTTTACAATCTTCTATTTCTATTATTCCTTTATTTCCTGTTTAATATTTTCTTCCTCCATCCCCTCCCTTCGTTCTTTGTGTTCACCGCGCGGTGCCCGCGTTCGTTCCGCTGGAAATTTCGCGGCGGCGCGAAACGAGATGAATTATTTCGTAGATTTTGAGCGGCTGATATTTCAACTCATTAGTGGGAGTGTATTGTATCGGCCGTGGCGCAAAAAAAGATCTTCCGCGGGGAGGAACGGGTGGCGAGGAAAAGGAAGGGGTGGAAGGTGTGGCGAGTAAGAGACGAGGGGAAGAAGAATGGAGAAGGGGTCGGAGGGGAGGAAAGGAAACGCACGGGGAGGAAGGGGTGACGAGGGAAAGGAAGAGGGGAGGAGGGGTGACGAGGAAAGGGTCGGAGAGGAAAGGATGAAGGGATGAGGCGGGGTGGGAGACGCGGCGAGGGAAACAACAGGTACGGGGGGGAGTGAGGGGCGAGGCGCGTGACAGTTTTAAATTTTCACAGCCGCCGCATAATTATTGTAATGCTCGTCGCTCCCCGGGGACGGGCGCGTTCCATTGCAGCGGGCGGAGTGACGCGCGAGCGCAGAAGTGGGCCGATGCAGAGGAAGTGAGAGAGCACGTGAGATGATGGGGGAGCTATTCGTGGAATCCTCGTGCAGGTGTATGTGTCGTGAAGCCACAATGTCTCACACCGAACACGCCTCTCAAACTTTCTGTCCCACGCGTATTCCTTGCATTTCTTGGATCGAGCTAAACTCTGTTGCTACGGGGAAGAGTGCCAGTTCCAGATCAGCGCAATTCAGAGAAGTAAATGTGGTTAATACTGGTTGGTAGTTTGCAATGAAATTCCAATCGTAAAATAAAATTAACTTATAATGTTATTTTGGTGCATAAAATATTGCTTTTTATCTAATCGCTGACCAGCAGCGGTAGCTCAGTGCATCAACTGATGCCACTGCTGCGTCTCTGACCTGGAGGTCGTAGGTATCCTGACGGCGGCAGGATTTTCGACACTAGCTTTTCAGCTAGGTCGAATTTAGTCGCTGCCTGGCGGAGAATTCTAGCGGCCGGCTGCTCTGATCGGTAGTTTTCCGTGGTTTCTCCGATCAACACCAGGAGAATGCCGGAGCAGTACCCTACCAAACGGGCCACGGACCGCGCACGATCTTTCCTTCCTCTTCTTTGTCCTCTCCTCCTTATACACACACTTACTTTAACATTCACTACACTACCACATATTCGGGGAGACCGGATTCGGGTCGGGAGCTTAGAGCTTGAACCGGCTGGGGCGGTGCCCCGCTGGTGGGAGAGACCTGGTTAGGGGAAACCCCACTAGCCGACGGTAGGTCGCCGCCGGATCTCGCCATCCAGCGGGGGAAGATCTCCACCATCTCCCGAGAAAAAATATGCACTACACTAAGGGGACTAATGACCAAAGCAGTTGACGCGCCCGGAAACACGAAAAAAACAAACGAAACCAAACCAAACCGAACCAAACCAAACCAATCTCATCGCTGTACCGGCAAAGGTGCCGCAGGGAATCATCTGGTGTCACTGCACAGCTTCTGACTAGGAGGGTGAATGCCAGAGCAGTGCCCTAACAAAGGGGCCACGGACTGCGCGCCATCTTTTATTCCCGTTCCTCTTCCTTTCCTCGCCCCTTATTTTCACTCACACTCACATGCACTACACTACCACACCTGTCATGAGCTGAAGGCTAGGGCGGGGCCCCGCAGGCTGGAGATACCTGGTTGGAGAAAACCCCCAGAGGCCGATGAGTAGGTCAGAGCTGAATCATGTCATCCAGTGGGGGAAGGTGACTGTCGACTCCCGCGATAAAAGCATGCCCTACACTTTCGTGACCAATGAGCTTAGCAGTTGAAGCTCTCGGAATCACTAATCAATCATTCACTGAATCAATATAATTGCTAAGAATGCATTTATTTTTTCCGCTCAGATGGTAATGAAACGGATTTAAATCATTTTCTCTCCTAGATAAAATATATCTTGCATGCTCAATTACTGATACCTATATATTAATATGTGAAGAGAACATTTTGATCCTGGTTTTAAGCAAACTGCGCGCACAGGTGTGTGAGATTTGGAATATTTAAAGTGTATATGGAGGATTGCAGAAAGCAAAAATGTATACATAATATGTCTTACAAATTATTAAGTTAAAAAATACTATAATGTGCAGACGCAAAACGCTCATAACTCAGAAACGATGCTTTTTTAGCCTTAAAAGAAGATGTTTGTGTCCCTTGAACTCGAGTTTTGTTTCCTATGCTCTAATCTACAACATGAAGTATTTTTAGACGCTTTTTTGCAAACTTAGCGTTTAAAAGAAATATATTTCTCTCCATATTTGCATTTTTTGCAAGAAAATCATATTATTAATAATAATGACAGTAATTATGATTTTGGAACTTGAACTATGTGAATTTTCAAAAAAGTTTGCAGTGATTTTAATTTTTCACTTGACATAATATCATACATAAAAAGGATACTGGAGACAGAATATTTGACTTCCGAAGGACTTTGCTCGGTTGGCGGTTGAGGTTGCGAGACCAGTTCCCGTTGTATTTCTCAGCCACGAGAGAGAGGTGAGAAGCCCAGTGATTATGTTCTCAAAGGCAGAATTTCTTAGGTTTTCAAATTTGCGGGGAACTAAGACAAACAACATACGCTAATGACGTATTTGTACATGATTGCAGTTGACGTAAAAAGAGTAGACCAAAAATTTCAAAAGAAACCAGACAGAAGAATTTCAATAAAGTAATTTTAAAAAATAACTTTTTTTCCAAAGAAGTAAAAACTTAGGATTTGTGTCTTGTTGCATCATTTCCAGCCTGAGGAGACTCATCAATTCTAGATGTGCAATGTAAACCCAATTCGTAAAGCATTATCACGAGAATGTCAATTCTAAAATTAACGATTAAGATTCTCTCTATAAAAGCTTTAAGCTAACAATTGAATGAGTAAATTTTTGTAACAACAGTACAATAATTATTATTTGTAAGAATATTCACATTTGGTACATATTACTCCCTGTGACTTGTTATTACACCTTTTACGTAGTGACCCTGTCTTGCGTTTCGCAAAACAAACAATATCGCTGCATCCAACCCAGCCAGCGTGGACGCGAAGACGCGTGGCAATTGTTTCCCCAGGTGGCGTCGGGTGAAGGGGAGGGGAGGGGCGGTCCGCATGCGGACGGCGCGCCGCCGTTTAAAGCAACGTCGCCTCCAATTACGCAAATTGCCGCCGCTAAAAAGCGAAGGGCGTGGGCCCCGGCGGAGGCGGCGGCGGCGGCGGCGGGGGCGGGGGCGGGGGCGGCGGGGGCAGACAAACGCACGCCGCTGACCTGCGCACACCTGGCGCGCTCTGGCCCCCGCTGGGAGCCCTCGAAAACGGATGCTCGTGATTATGACGTTGTCACTAAACGTCGGGTTTTTACGCTCTACAATCTTCAATTTTAGGCCCGCGGAATAGGTTCTTAAAATGCACAAAGGTGTGGTTGCTTTGTGTGTTGGTGGATAATTAATATAAACTGAATTGTGAGAATTCTGATGCGACATTGTTGACGTAACTACATGAAGATATATTGGATGTCATCTCCCTCAACTTAATAATATATATTAAGTTATTTGGAGGAGAATTATATCGGCCGGCTGATCAGATCCGTAGTTTTCCGTGGTTTCTCCGATCAACACCAGACGAATGACGGAGCAGTACTCTACCAAATGGGACACAGACCGCGCGCGATCTGTCCTCCCTCTTCCTTGTTCAATCCTTTCCCCAACACACACACTCACACTAACATGCACTACACTACCACATATTCCGGGAGATCGGTCTGGAGCTTAGAGCTTGTCCGGGCTGGGGCGGTGCCCCGCTGGTGGGAGAGTCCTGGTTTGGGGGGAAACCCCACTAGCCGACGGTAGGTCTGCGCCGGATCTTGCTATCCGACGGGGAAGATCACCGCCATCTCCCGATAAAAAACATGCAACACACTAACGGGACTAATGACCGAAGCAGTGGACGCGCCCGGAAACACAAAAAAAAATCATTCAATTAAGTTATTTGGAGAACCGGTTTTCGACAGCTTTGGCGTCATCAGTCTTGCTGTTTGTGGTAAAAGTGTCGGAGTCTCCCCACCTTTGCCTCACACAGCGAGACTGATGATGACGGCAAAGCTGTCTAAAGCTGATTCTGTAAATAAAGATATTACTTTGAGGGAGATGACTCCCATTACTTCTTCATGTAATATAAATTGACATAAAAAAGTACACAAATTAATTTTATTTTACTTCGAAATGTTTTATTAAAAACGTGGCTACTAAAGTAAAAGAATCACTGATTTGTAAATGTTCAAACGCCAATAACTTTTTTACATAACGTTTAATACACAGAAAATGATTTGCCTATTTTATCATTTGCAAGTGACGTATGTTTAAATATTAAAATTGCTGACCACTCATTAATCATTTCTTTCCTATCTGATGCATAACGGAATCAGTGAAAACGAGATTTTTATTTAATACAAATAGAAGATTTAGTCTGAATTTATGTCCAGAAATTATTTCAAGTTGATTTACGGATGTTTATGTTATACCGAAATAAAATTAACTAACTCATTTTTAGGTTTCCACAGGCTGAATTAGACATGTAAATATTTTCAAAATTGTAAGCCCTGGCGGTCAATTAATTTTTCCGGCTATAATACTATTTCTTTATATTGTCAAATCACGAGATATGCCCGTAGTTAATTGTGAGTGTTTAGTCAGATGTTGCAACACTATGTTGACAATTGCCTAAAAAGTTTGAAGTCCAATTATCACGCAGGGAGAGATAGATGATACGAGATGCCCTCACTGAAGTGTTACGTAAAACTATCGAAATAGTTATTTTGTATTTACAATTATGATTCATACAGATTATTTTTCCACAATGTTTTCTTTTTATCTTTATATGGTTGTCAAAGTTCAAATCACATTTTCACATCTTTTGAACTTATTTCATTGAGTAGATCCTTTATTTTCATGTCATCTCAAAAGTCGCTCGTTTGATCAAATGCTAGACACTAAAACAACTATAGGCCTCAGGATTATGGCTAACAAAAATAAAAGAGCGGATACCAGAACTGACAGTTGGATTTATCTTTTTTTTAACATAACTGTGTTGAATAATAGAATAGAATAGAATAGAATATTTATTTTGCTACTCAGGAATACACAGAATACTTCCGGTGGTAGAGTTTTCTAAGAAATTACTAAAAATACACAAAACAAACATCAAACAACATTAAATATTAACATGTCACCAAATACAATTTTACAAAATTAATCTATTAACCATATGTACTTAATTTAATTTTAAAATTGTTGACATTCTTAGGGAAAGTCTCCAGCACTGCTGCATGTAATTTGTTCCAAATTTGTATCGTTCTGTTTACAAATGATAATTTACCTACATCTGTTCTCTGTTTCCTTAGCGGAATTTTGAAACCATGATCCTTCCGCGCGACGCAAGTTGGTTGTGATAGTCTTTCCCGTACTTCACCCCACGTAACAGTGCCTTAAAAAAATAAGAAAAATGTGGTAATATTGTGTCTCATCATGATTCTTTATTTGCTCAGTTCTTTCTAGACACCTTGTTACTGTGGTGGTAATTGGTACTATCCAACTGAAACGGCGAAGTAAGAATCTTCGAGAAGAGAAAAGCGGAGAGCAAGCAAGTGAGCGACAGCCTAATAGAGATCTGTCGGGGCCAAGAAAGGAGAGAGAAGGGGACACTGTGGAGAATCTTCACGTGCTGTAATTTGCTTCGGCGCTGCATGTAAAAAGGTGTCTTCTTCGGATTTTCAGCTGCTCCGTCCGCGCTCCGCTCTCATACTCACCCTCGCCCTCGCGCGTCGCCCTCGTTCTGCGCTCGCCATCGCCCCCCCCGTCTCCCTCGCCCTCGTTCTGCCCTCGCCCTCGTTCTGCCCTCGCCCTCGTTCTGCCCTCGCCCTCGTTCTGCCCTCGCCCTCGTTCTGCCCTCGCCCTCGTTCTGCCCTCGCCCTCGTTCTGCCCTCGCCCTCGTTCTGCCCTCGCCCTCGTTCTGCCCCTCGCCCTCGTTCTGCCCTCGCCCTCGTTCTGCCTCGCCCTCGTTCTGCCCTCGCCCTCGTTCTGCCCTCGCCCTCGTTCTGCCCTCGCCCTCGTTCTGCCCTCGCCCTCGTTCTGCCCTCGCCCTCGTTCTGCCCTCGCCCTCGTTCTGCCCTCGCCCTCGTTCTGCCCTCGCCCTCGTTCTGCCCTCGCCCTCGTTCTGCCCTCGCCCTCGTTCTGCCCTCGCCCTCGTTCTGCTCTCGCCCTCGTTCTGCCCTCGCCCTCGTTCTGCCCTCGCCCTCGTTCTGCCCTCGCCCTCGTTCTGCCTCGCCCTCGTTCTGCCCTCGCCCTCGTTCTGCCCTCGCCCTCGTTCTGCCCTCGCCTCGTTCTGCCCTCGCCTTCATTCTGCCCTCGCCCTCGTTCTGCCCTCGCCCTCGTTCTGCCCTCGCCCTCGTTCTGCCCTCGCCCTCGTTCTGCCCTCGCCCTTCGTTCTGCTCTCGACTTCCTTTTGCCCTCACCCTCACCCTCGCCCTCGTTCTGGCCTTGCCCTCGTCCTTGCTCTGCCCTTAGTCTCGCCCTCGCTCTGCGTTCGAAATCGCTATCGCAATTTCCTTCACCCTAACCCCTCCCCTCCTTCTTCCCTCGTCCTCCCATCACTCTCAATCTCGTTCTGCCCTTGCTCTGCGCTCGCCATCGCCCTTGCCATCGTTCTTCCCTAGCCTTCGAACGTGCTCTGCCATTGCTCTCACCCTCGTTCTGCCCTCGTCCTCGCCTTTGCCCTTGTCCTTGCCCTTGCCCTTGCCCTTGCTCTTCCCGCCCCCCTTTCCCTCCCCCTCGCTCTAGTCATCGCTCTTGCCTTCGCCATGGCCGTCGCCCGCGCCCCCGCTTCCCCCTCCCCTCGACCGCGACCTTCCCGAACTTCCCCCGACATGGACTCTCACTCGCCCTCGCCCTCCTTGGCTGCCAAGGCAATCACCATTGCCTCTGCCACCGCCCTCGTCCTCACTCTCGCTTCGCATTCGCCTCTGCCACTACTCCCTCCTTGTCCTCGTCCGCGCTACTCCCAGAGCCCCCGACCGTTCCCGCGCTAACGGAGCGCTTCTTTTTATATTACCCTTGGCTCCGTTGAGATCCATAGGACTGGATACTGCTTTATTGGATTAAAACACTTAAGAGACGAGGGACTACATTAGCTGCTGGGAAACGGTGCAGAAATCGACTACGAGATGAAATCGGGGTGAATTCCCACTCTCGATGTAGAGAACAGGAATTCTTTGAAGATGTATTGCTGTGTGAGAGATTTGGTAATGAATTAACAACAGTCACTGCGATAAGATCCAGAATTTATCTGAGATTAGAAAGTAATCAAATTCACGAGTGATTTCTAGTGCAGTAGATCAACATATGAGAAAAAATGTAATGCCTTTCTGCAGCTTACTTTTCTGTGCTTGTATCTACACATGTGAAACTATAAACCGAAAAGTATGTTTACAAGTGTATTGCTATCTATTTTTGTTAGTGATATTTCAGAAAATAATAGCAAATTTTACAAAAAATCAGAACTTTGATTTCGTATATAAAATAGTGTAAGCAAAATTGCTCGTTAATGTGTGTTCATATCTCAATCAGAGAGAAATGCCGAATTTCTACACCATAAATAAATACGTTGGAGGTAAGAAGATTATTAATTCAGATTCCAATTCCCATACATGCGAACAAACAGTTAGAGATCAAAGATGCTATGCTAGAATGTAAATCTGAAGACAAGAATTAGGAAGTTCACATCTTCGACGTTTCATCATCATAATCTAACGTCCAAATTCTTAATAAGGTTGAAGTTTCAATCTCACTTGAAGTTGATCGGGCTCAACGAAAGTTAAGTAACATTATTAAGAATCCATTGCCGGCAATTCAATTACTCATGCCAGAATACTCCGTGCTCAATTAAGAAAAATGAAAGTCCGCAGTCGAGAGGAGTGAGTCGAAAAGTGGAGCAGAACGTTTTTCTCCATTATCCTATGTCTTTGGATTGTTCGAAGATATGAGGGGATTGGTGATGTATAAAAATAGTGATCTATCAGATGAATTGCGTTATCCAATATTACAATTTCTAAATAATTTAAGAGAAAATTGTACTTTTCAATCTAACAGAATCCCGCAGAATGAAAGTTTTCACCTCGATTGGATGTTTTGTTTTGGAAAATACGGACTGATAATTATAAGTTTGAACGCAGATTGATCCAAAGATTTTGTTGCAAATTTGTATGAAAATAAGGAAATGTAATTGAGCCGATTTATTGTTACATTTGAAACCTGTACTATCTTATTCCATATTTCGGTACATCTATAGCGATCTATCATTTAATTATTTTACTAACTATTAATTTTAAAATAACTTTTTTGGACTTCCCAGTTGTAGCATTAGTCTTCACTTTTGACCGACGAAATGTGGTTATTCCATTTCCATTCCGTGTCGTAGTTCCATGTTAATCGGTGTAACCCTTTTACCGATATCTTGCACCCTCTTTATTCCGAGAAGTTTCCGAATTATATACTAAAATTTGTATCTTACTTTAAAAATTCTTATACAAATTCCACCTGGCATTCGCAACTGTTCGACACTATTTTATAAACTTGATACGCCCTAGTTACTTTTATTTTAAAAAAAAATATTTCTCACCTCGCCAAACTGACCCTAGCGTCGCTTTCTAACGTTCATTCTCTTTTCTTTTTCACCTTCTGTCCAGAAGATTCCCAAAATTGTTCCTTGATCCTCGTTCGGCGCAGATATATTCCCTTGCCTTCCCATGTTTGCATTTTCATTGGCTTTTTTTTCATCTTTAAATGTATTCTTTATTCTTAATTACTTATTTGATTCTAGCCTTTAACTTATTTTACACTGAAAGCACTTAATACAGCTCCCAATTACGATAACATACTTTTACTATTTTACCACTATTCTAGTTGTATCTACACCATGCCTTTGTTTTATTGTCAACTACTTTACTATACTTTTCTATACGTGGCTCATTTAACGCTTATTCTTGTCATTTTTTGCTGTAGAAACCCAAATATTTTCTTTATTTTCCGACATACTTGAAGTACTCAGAAATGTTTCGTATTGAAGATTTTTGAGATATTTCATAGTACACTAGGTGAACAATAATTCAAATAACATTGTCTCTCCTAACAAAAATATTGATCTTTCAAGAAAAGTTGGAAGGAATTGGAAATTGGAAAAAAATTGCGAGCGCGCGATTCAAAAAATGAAGAAACTGTTCGTTTAGAATTCACAATATTAGTTTGAGAAAGATAGGCGCTCGTGAATAGTTATTATTAAATATTATATTCAAAATTATTATATCAGTTTGCTGAGGAAGGGAAACAATGAACTCAAGGAAATAGTGCATGTAACAAAATATATACTTTTGAGATTCATATTTTTTTCGGCTATATTTTCTAATACAGTGGTAGGTATGTTTTTTCTCCTGGTCATCTTCCTATATTTTGCGCCTTTAAAACCATTTTGTAAATACATCAATTCCGATGTATATGAACATGAACTCTCTCGCAAAACTTCTCCTTACTTTCATATTCAATTTCGAATCATTACCAAAAAACTTTCACAGTACGAAGCGAACAAATTTTTCCGGACTCAAATCTGTATTCACTGAGTCATTTCACTTGACAATTCACAGTTCATTGGTAACGTCTATAATTCATTTAATGGAAAACTGTAAAGCTCTGTGGTCCAACATCTGGCTTCCCCATTTATTGGGTTTCCGGACCATCGCATGTGCAATTTGTTGAGCCATGCATATTGCGGTAAAATTAAAACATTCTCATATAAAATATATTAATTTGGAAGAAATCTGGCAGAAATTAATTTAATTATGTATGTTTGAATGCCGTACTTCCAAGAAAAATCTAAATTTTTGAAACATCAATAAAGGATGTTCATACTCGCGTAACGACGTAGGAGGTTTATGATAAACCCCATGGTAGTTTTTTAAAGAATTTTGTTTAGATACAAAGTTTCTGGTTAATTGTTTAGGACTTCTATTATAGAACCTTTCCTAATAGTTTCGTCTGTCTTAAAAAAATGGAGTTTACAAAAGAAAATCCATTTAGACTCTAACAGTGGAAACACTGTCTAACATCTAGTCCTGCCCATAATTATGTAAAAATATTACGTTGGTATGTAGATATGCAGTCGATGTAGATAACAGAATTTGTCCCTAGAAAGGACCAAAAGTACAGAAAAGGATCAAAATATATAGGCCATTGTTACATCTCAATAACTGAAAATATTTAACATAAACTTGCGCATCATTGTTATATAAGTATCACATTTAAAAATCATTGTTATATGAGTATAAATACATGTGGCATTAGTTCTTTAACATATACATTTTTTCTTAGATTATTTTGCAGTATTTTCTAAAGCCCAGTATACACGGTACAGTTTTCGTGGAGATAATCATTCAGTTTCTGTACAGAAACTTCAAGATCCCAAGTTAGACACATATTCATGCCCAAAGTCGCGCATACACGGTCTGTACGTCTTCTGCACGATTCGCCACAAGCCGCCGCTTGGGGTCTAAAGAGAAACAACTGAATTGTGCCGTCCGAGTGCTGTCATTGGTGGTATCTCTGCGTGTGCGTTCTGGTTATGATCTTTATTTAGTATTAATTAACCAGAAGGAGCATAGAGAATAAAAATAGGAAGGCAGGAATTGGGGAAAAAGGACCTTTATCTCAATGTACCACTTCACACAATAGCACTTTCACACACCTAACCACAAAATCGAAATGGCCGATTACTGTTTGTGAATGATTCTGCCGTTAGAAGCGCTTGGAACTGTACGTTTTCTGCATGAAAAATTATGAACATGCTCCTGTATAAAACGTGCAGTCTGGACTGCGCGTTTTCTGTACGTCCAATCTGCACGAAAACTGTACCGTGTTTACCGCACTTAAAGTACGACCACCTTATTGGTAATCTCCAAGTACCGCAATGACTTTTGGTTGCGACCGTTTATCAGTTTCCGATTTTGATCTTTAGAACAACATTCGGTGGATCACACGATGGTGTATATTTTCTCACGCTGAGAAGATCTTTTCCACAGGAGCATTGCTGTGTTTCATTTTGTCTTGAGTTGCCAAGGGAGCAGCAATGCGCCCGCCCCGATGCACCGAGCGACCGCTAGCCCTGGCACTCTTCTGCCCTCAGCCCTCCGCTCCGGCCCTCCGCCCCGCTGCCACGTGGGTAGGTAGGTCACGCCCGTAATTAGACTATTGATTGTCTGCAAATATTCGTCGGAATTAGTCAGGCGTATCCAGTATGTAAATATTGGGCTCTAAATAATTGACCGTCGATCCAAGTCAGTAATATTAATTGGCGCGGCATTACCACCCGCCGGTATTGATCGGCCCCCGCGTGGAATTTGGGGTTGCGGGAGGAGGTAGGGGTGGTGAAAGGGGCGCAGAGGGCTGTTGAGGGTAGCGTCGGCGGGGATTGGCATGTGTGGAGGAGGAGGAGGAGGATGTGGAGGGTCCTGGAGGAGGAAGGGGTGATGAAAGGGCGCAGAGATCAGACAAGGGTGGCGGTGACGGCGGGGACTAGCACGGATGAAAGAGGATATGGAGGAGGAAAGAGCGTGTGAAAGGGGGTACAGATTGCCGCTTAGGGTGGCGGCGGTGGTAGGGACTGGCATGCATGGAGGAGGAGAATGTGGAGGGTCCTGGAGGAGGAAGGGGTGGTGAAAGGCGCGCTGAAGGTAGCTAAAGGAGTTGGCGGCGGTAGGGACTGGCATGGATGGAGAAGGAGGACGATGTTTATGACCCGGAAGTAGGAAGGGATTGGTGAACGGGGAAAGAGGTGCAGAGGGCGGAGGGGGGGGGGGAGGGGGGGGGGGGGGGGGGGGAAAGGGGGGGGAGGAGGAAGGGGCTCGGCAGTGGGCAGCTGAGGGTGACGGTGGCGGTGGGGCGGGCGGGGATGCGGGGGTCCGGGGCGTCGTGGGGGCGGAGGGGGCGGGGCGGACGCGGTGGTGGTCACACGGTGAAGCTCGGTTGCCCGGAATTAGCCCCCATTACTGGTTCATTAGCGCGCGCGCACGGGGCGTCGCGCTGGGGGCGAAGGGCGGGGGCGGGGCGCTTCTTGCTGGGCGTCGACTCTCTGATTGCTTACCCGGAACTCTTCAAGCCTGGAGTGTATGACTCCATCGCGGGAATCGTGCATCATGTTATACTTGCTTAATTGGCACTACATTTGTATGAAGATTATTATGCCTCTAAAATTAATAACATATTAAACTGACCTAAAAGTGATTACGAGCTGGAAAATAACATATTGTCTGTAAAATAACATTAACAATAACATTAAGTCTAGAACGCGAATTCAAACTTTTACTAACTGTAAAAGAAACTTTCTAGATCATTTCTTCCTCACGTACTTAATTGT
The DNA here is from genome assembly GCA_964035755.1 of Teleogryllus oceanicus. Classification (NCBI taxonomy): domain Eukaryota; kingdom Metazoa; phylum Arthropoda; class Insecta; order Orthoptera; family Gryllidae; genus Teleogryllus; species Teleogryllus oceanicus. The sequence continues at coordinate 22,024,112 of CAXIVR010000004.1, forward strand.
GAACGGTGACTGAAATTTTTCGTATCAGAATGAGTAAAATGTTAAAGAAAGGAGAGGGCTTCGGGCAAAAAACGTTCGTCGAGATGTAGATTAAAACCCTGCATTTTATTGAGTTATAATTTAATAATTATGTCATTTATAACCATCAAGTCTTAAAACTTCATATTTACAGGATAAATAAGTATAAAAAACATTACACTATGAAGACAGAGGTGATTCGCCTCAAAATGGCGCAGAATTTGGGAGAGCAAATATACGAAGTAAGAATGAATATAAGCCACACATTAATATGATGTGAAAATGTAACTAAACACACAAGGTTGAAGTGAAACACACTGTTCATAATGGAATGTATTTCACTTCTTGCTAATAGAGATTAAAAATTTGTAATGCACAAACACAAAGGGTTGAGCCAAATAGATTTAAAAAGACCCAAGACATATCAAATATAAGCAGCGTTCATATCGAAGTCCCTGAAGCTGGGAACTGGGAGGTCAATTTACTTTTAATGTATGAAATGCCATAATTTCCAACAACCTGAAGGGGAATAAATGTGATATGAAATTATTTTCTGAGAGCAAATAGTTCTCCCCTCTTACCAAAAGTACTAAACAAGCGCCAAACGGTGGTTATACGAGCATTGTTTTCCTATAAGAAGAAGCAAAACCGTTAGAACTTAGCACCAAGGTGTGCTAGCACTCAACTACGGTGTGGACCCACCACCGTTTGCTTTACACCGGTCTCTGCCTCCAACTTAACCACAGACATATATCAGCTAAGAACAGATTTAGATGAAGATTTGAACAGACGCAAGCCATGTGTTCACCCTGGTCAAACGTGCCGTAGCGATCACGGCGAAATCAACATTTGGCATTCAGGAATGAAAAGAACTTGCTCATATGTTTCGTTTAGGATGTTTACACCAACTGAAGAAATAAAATGCGCAAATTATGCTACATAGTGTCAAGCAACAATGAAAAGGGTCTGAGATCCCTTATTGGGGAATGTGGAATTTAATGGGTTAACGATGGATGTAAGGAGGCTATGTAGATACAATTAATTACTATTAAAGGAAGAACTAGAGACGGTTTTTATATCATTTTCATAAATATCTATCTTCAATTATCAATAATATAGCGTGTACTGATGAACTCGCACAAAGTTCATCAAGTCGTCAAGGATTATTTTCACTACTTTAACATTCCTACGGACAATTCGAACAGTTGCATACAATCTAGCTCGGGGTTGTTGTTGTTGTATTCTATGTGAAGAGTATACATTTTTTAAAGAGTAATGTCTTAAATTCAACCAATTACAAGTCTAACTTACAAATTAGACCATTTCAAACCCTCATTCACATTTCGGTTTCCATTCGCGTTGTGACTGAACTTTCTTGCTTAGAATCTGTGGGAAGAAAAACTCTGTATCATTATACGCAGTCAGTTATCAATTTGACAAGAAAGAAAAGAATAAAACCAATTGCATCTGGATTAATTAAGATATAGTCCGTAGTTGATATCAAGTAGGTGCTGTCTGCTGTCTTTTCAAATTGGCGTCGTTTAGCTATCGTCAGCACTGCGACATTGTCTTCACATCACCTTACGATGAGAGAGACACAATGGGAAAGAGAAAGATTATAATGCACTTCGTAATGATATAACACAAAAGTGATACATCACAAAACTTACAGATTTATACCAACTTCTTTGACACAATTAGAATTCACCACTCATTTCTCCTTAGTATTGTAGATTGTAAAATAAAAATCCCTAAAAACTAACCACACGGAAACAAAATACTGCTTGAAAGGGTAAATGTATTTAAAAAATTAATTTTATTTCAACAAATAAAGTGCAATTCGAATTTCACGCGCCTTCCATTAAATACGGTGTAAAGTCGTAGAGCCGCTTTAAGGGCTGGTCAGCGCTGGTAGTTATTGCCCAGAAAATGTTGCTCTAAGCCGGACGTGTAACGAGAGACGGCTCGCCGAGGTTGAATGGGAAGGCGAGAGTGGCTGTTGGGGGGGGGAGGGGGGGCGGGCCGAGGCAACGATGCAGCGGGTGGCGCGGAGCGGCCGAGGCAGCTGGTCGGAGCGGCCACGTCGTTATTGATGTTTGATGGAGCCCCGCACCGCACACTCTGCAGACGCCGCTCCTGCCCTCGTCACTCCCGCTTCTCGGACCACGCCCCCTTCCGCGTCCGCCCACCCGCATCGGCATACCCTCCCCCACAGACGGCGCCTCCCTGCCCCCCCCCCCGCCCCCCCGCCGCCTCCTCGCGTCGTGTACGCCACCTCTGCCGCCTCACCACTCTGCACCGCCAATTCCGTCCCTGTCGCCTCATTGTCCCTTGTACCCTCCGCCGTTCCACTCACCCGTCAGACCGCATTTTGTTGCCTTGTTCTTCCATCACTACATCGCCCCATCACCTCGCCATGTCCCGCCGATCCAGCCGACCCTCCCCACCGCACGCCACTCCCTCCAGCCTCCCCCCCCTTCCCCCTCCCCGGCCGCTCACGCCCCGCACCCCCCCTTCCCCCCCCCCCCCAGCTTCCCCCCCCCCGCCCCCTTCCAACTCCCCCCTCACTTTCTCTTCCTAATGCCGCATAATGGCGGCCGCGACCGCAAGTCATTATAACAACCCGCCAAATTGTTTAACATAATTACAGAATTAATCGCAGAGAGCCCCACAATTACATCAGGTAAATCTAAGCACAAGTTCCTGCGCCGGCTAATTTGCGGCGCGCGCAGTCTAGGAATTACACCCTATAGACGCATGTGTGCCCTAGGAGGCCGCAACCTCGAAGCGCGGACTCCCGCGTCGAGATAATTACGAGTAATTTAAGCCGAGATTAGGAATGTAAGAGAGAGATTTGACCAATGGGCGTTCAATTCATAAATCACATGTTGATGCGATAGTAAATTACTGTTCGGAGTTTGATGTGACAGCGATATGCAGTTTCAATTGAGTGGAAGTTAGACTATCAATCACTTTCATTAAGAGAGCAAATATCCCAAGAGCCATTAATTAAGAGAAGATTAGGTTCCCGCGGATGAGAACTGTAAGAATATAATGAAATTCATTAATTTTGCTTGAGAAACGAAGAATAAAATATTGTGATTAATCATTCGGAAGAAACAAACTTTTGAAAGAATAAACGGAATAGTTCCTCGCAGCTGACGTGTCCTAATTACGCCAGTCAAGGAAAAGCGTAAAAGCAATGGTTTCAACAATGAAGCTTACATACTAATGGCATATTTATTTTATAACTGACTTCAAACAAATAAGTTTTACTTGGCGTTTATATTTATTTACAAGACAGAACTCAAAAGTATTGATCAAATGACCTACGACTTTCTTCCCTAACTTCTTATATTTTCAATTTAAATGTTTACTTATCGTTTACTATTTTTTTAAAAATTTTTTTTGTTTTCTCTTTACTACTTACGAAGTTATTTCATTTCATTTTGTGATTATATCAATTGTATTGACTGAATATTAAAATGCTTTTCTAATTCTAATTATAATTCTACATTAATCGAATCCCATTTCAAAATAAATTACTTGTTATTTTATCATCTAAGTGATAACTTTCTAAAATCTTATAGAATATGGGAATTATTGTACTTGGATAAAGGTTTTGTGCGAAAAATTAACATGATTCAAGGGCCTTTTTGAACCTCTGATGGCCTATACCAAATTGAAAAGAAAGCTAATATATTTCTAAGAGATATGTGCAAACGTAGTTTTTTTCTACACAAAATCTGAAAATATTCAGACATTTGTCTAATGTGTGGACAAGTTTTTTTGATTCCCTCTCCGCCAACCGTTGCCATGAATTGCCAATGATGTGAGATATAGCTAGTATTTTCTTTGATTGGTTTGGTTTAAGCCAATTGTTCAATTTGAAGAAGGACAGAAAATCATTCGGCGCTAAGTCAGGGCTACACACTGGTGATCCATGTTGTTTGGTTATAGTAGCTGTGTCAGGGCGGGCGTTGTCATGAATGAGGATTTCATCTGCAAGCTTTCGTCTGCATATGTTTGGAAATTTGTTTTAAACCATAACTACTGGCATGTATTTTTGTTACACTGATATAAGCATGCAATCAGAGAGACTATGCTGAAAATCAATTCATTATTTTCAAAAAACAAACCATTAAATATTGTAAAAAGGACTATTTCTATTGCATAACTTATTTATTTATTAAATGAAATAGAAAAAATACTTTAGTACGGCGTTTTGTAAGACAAAGTAGCTCAAATTGAAATAATTGCCGTTTAGCTTTGTTTCAATACATTATCGTACTCTCCTTTCAATTCTAAGGTATGGACTTAAAACACAAATATGATTTACATAGTTAAATAGACAACGAACCTTTAGAAATAAAATGAGCTGAAAAGAAAAGTGTTCTTGTTGAAAATGTGGGTGTCTAAGATAGGGCTAACTGAGACCATTAACCCAGGCGTGCAGTCTACGAGACCGCTTGAAACGTTCGAAGTGTCACGAACCTCTCCAGTTGAATGCAAACAAGAAACATAGTCGTGACTGTTAAGGAGCGATGAAAAATGAAGGTATCAAGAACGACAGTAACGCCATACAACGGGAAATGATTGAAATAGAACTTCGAAAATTCGTTGCGGTCTTCCTGACCGTATGCCTGTTGTTTCGGGTTAAACTCGGGTCAATATTTCTTTTATTTCTGCTACACTTTTCTTTCTTCTTGAATTTCAGAAACACTTCGCGACATGCAATTTGTGCGAACGTCAATCGAATCAGCCATTTTCACGATCCTAAGTCGATCTCAAAATGGCAATATGGCGTCAGTAATGACACAAGTTATGGTGACACAGATGTGTAATTGCCCACTTTGCACCCGCAAATCCTCCTCCTTGTGTTGCGGTATATCGATCAATCGAAAATTAAAAAAAAACTGCTTACGTATAATAAATGGCACTAAGTGTATACCTTATAACTCATCACAATTCCATATAATATTCATGTTCTCAAAATCTGTCAACCGAAACCCCAAACATTAGACACACCTGGGACAGTTTATTGGCGGTAAACTAATCGACTTTAGTGGGAGGCTAACAAACCGGAATGTGTTAAGGGCGAAATTCTGTTTCTCCGTAAATAACTAATGGACTGGGTCAAATTTAATTTCATGCTATTTCCGAAATCAAAGTAGACTTCATTTTATTACTTACTATATTGACTTCCTGTTTCTAGGGTTCATGTCGGTTTTTACGTAACTTAAGAATACAGTTTTCTTATAAAAATTGATATTCATTTTTCAACGGAAATTAATGATTGTAATGTGTCATGCTTATTTGTTTCAATTTATATATTTAAGTAGAAAAGTAACCCTGTGATTTACGGATATTATAATTATCACAAACGTTTAAAAAGACAAGCAAAGAAATGAATTCAATGTATAGTGTAAAGTGATAATAATTTTATTTAGATCTTCAACCCGATCCACTCCACCGTCGGCATCATCTTGATTTTTATCATTACCATTATCCTCAGGAGTAGAGGAAGATATTATTATTATTATTATTATTATTATTATTATTATTATTATTATTATTATTATTATCATTAATATTAATAATATGTGACAATTCCGTTATGCAGTCAAACACCTTCCTGACGTGTATCTTTGATCGCAAGAACTCCTCGATGATTACGCCTAACAAAAGAAATGATTAGATGAAAGTGATAATTTTCAGGGACGATTACAAGAGTTGTTCCTTAATACGGTACGAATTCATGAAAGAAACCAGTCAAAATCATATTAGCAACATTGTTGACCTTCAGCGCACCGTCACAAAAAAAAACTTCGCTTCAGCGATCGTTTGGTCTTGTAGGATAATCTTATTACTTTTAAAATTATCCTCGTATTTTTCATTCATTTTATGTCGTTTTTTCAAGTCAGTTCCAAGAATAACTTGGAATGTGCATTTTTCTCTGCGGTCTATTTCCTTGCACTCTTTCGTGGTGATTCCTGGAATTTATGTTGAGTTCGCAACTAATCACGGCTGCCCGTGTCGTAACATTACCGCAGTTCAATTACCATTTCCCACTAAGCGCCTCTGACCGGGAGGTCCTAGGTTCGAGTCCTGACGGCGGCAGGATTTTCGACACTAGCCTTTCAGCTAGGTCGAATTCAGTCGCTGTCTGGAGGAGAATTCTAGCGGCCGGCTGCTCCGATAGGTAGTTTTCCGTGGTTTCTCCGATCAACACCAGGCGAATGCCGGAGCAGACGGACCAAACGGACCACGGACCGCGTGCGATCTTTCCTTCCTCTTCCTTGTCCTGTCCTCTCCTCTTGCACACACACTTACACTAACATGCACTACACTATCACATATTCCGGGAGACCGGTCGGGTGCTTGTCCCGGCTGGAGCGGTGCCCCGCTGGTGGGAGAGTCCTCGTGAGGGGGAAACCCCACTGTGCTTTCACAGAACTTGTTCTGAGTAATTCGTCCAAAATAATATACGGCAATTCTTTGAACTTTTACGAACCACCTTCTGAGTCTCATGGTTTCACATACTACATCGTTTGTCCCACCCCAATTTATTAGACCACCCCAGATATAATTACATCCTATGAATTTTATATTTCGATTTTAATCGATTTATCTAAATAATGGTTTGGAAATTTTGATTGACATTAATTTTATTCATCACGAAGTAAATTATAAGTGAAAGTAATAGTGAACGGTTTCCACCACCGAAAAGGTAGGTCGGTGTGAAATATAAGAATCCAACAGGGTTGAACACAGCCATCTCCAGAGATATAGAATTTACTACACTAACGGGAATAATGGCCACGGACGTGTCATGGACGGAGTCAAAGTGTTAGGAAACAATCAATGAATGAATCGATGAAGTCTATTACTGCGCTTTTATGCAGGGAATGTGCACCATTCTTTGGACGAGTCTCTTTACTAACCATAAAAATCATTTCAATAAGATACATTAGTCTCACTAAGATCTGTATGTGAGAGACACGATGAATAAATTTTTGAAATGAAGATACTTTGAAGAAAATCTTACAGAAATCGAGAGAAACTTACCGATTCTTTGTTGTGCAATATAGGGAATAATTGTTTTCGAGAAGTTCAATAGAAATATTTTTGACAACAAATTGAATTTTCCCCACTCATTGTCTAATAAAAACATTCAAACATTCATTTGAATTGAAATATCCCAAAAGATATCATTTTAATATGTTAAAACCTAATTTTCACATTTGCACGATGGAAATAAAATAGGCATTAGTGTACTCATATTAATTCACGCACTACAACACACAGGATTTTATCTTATGTTTCTGAAAATTATATAACTTTTCACTCAAACAGGAAGTTCATTGTGCTCTTTTTGTATGTACTATTTCTCCCTAAGAATTTACTAGATGGTGCTCTTAAACATATTAATGTCCTACTTCCACTCCCACCCGCACAATAAATGAATTGGGAGCCCAAAAGTGTTTTTTTCGGTGTCCCCGTCATTCAATGTCGGACGCGCCGTCCCGTCGCTTCCATTTGCAGCACCTCACAAGAAATGCGTGTTAATATTCTTATATATCCGGAAAGTGGCGCCTTGAGTCGTAATTTTCACAACGCGCCGTCCGACAAAGGGTAGGCGGTCGCGGCTTTGGGCGACGCAAGAGGCAAGGACGGGGGCAAAAGGGAAGGAAACATGGCGAGGCGGGGAGAAATGACGGGGGGGGGAGAGTTAGGAGGGGGTTGAAGGGAGGGTGGGGCGAAACGCGCTTTCATTTATATCACGTCACAAGGGGCTGGGGCGTAATTCCAAGTCGCCCTGGATACCGCAGCTTTGCTCAGGATCCAACATCTCTTCCGCTTTCCCCCACCACATTCCCTCCACTCGCGGTCGCCCTCTCCCTCGGCCCGCCCCCGTCCCCCTCTCCCTCTCCATCCCGCGCTTCGCCCCTACCTCCGCCCTCAAACCCGAGATTTAATTCCGAGGTACAGCCAGCCCCGAGCGACGGACCATACTCGTTTAATGAAAGCTTATGAAATCTGTTTGAAAGTCAGTAATAAGATATAACGCCACTAGTAGGTCGATTTTTCATCAGTGCTAAGTATGCATTGCATTTTGAACGCTTTCAACGAAGTTTTACTTCGAAGTTATAAATGAATACCATGCTGACAGTTTTACGCTTCTAATATGTTAATAGACATTTCATTTCATTCACTCAGACAATTGTAGAGTGTGCAACAAACGCTATCTTTACATGTGAAATAAAAGGACGATTGTATATTGTCGGACAAATTGATTGTCACACAAAAGTTCTTATGATATTTATATGATTAATTTTCAATGCAAACAGAAATGGAAAGAAAACTATACAGTCTCAGACCTGTGTCTATTGTTTTGTTACATATACATGATCTAGTGAAATAACAAAAAGAATGAAACTGTTTCGATTTTAACTGAAAAATGGTAATATTTAATGAGTGAATTCCCGTATTCTCATACTGCGCGTACGTTGAATTTTCATGCACCTCAGTGCGTCACTGCTGACGACACAGCTGACGTTCAGGGATATCAAGGCTCTAATGAAAGTCGCCTCATAAAATATTACTAAGTAAAAGCAACTTTTATACCAATATTTTGTTTATTCAATTGTTATACGAGATTATTATATTTGTTTTATTTAAATAGAGTGCGTTCCACTTTTTAAAAATGAATTTTGTGTGCTTTCGTACAGCAGCATTCTTTATTCTGCAAGCAACTAGTATTTATATACGAGGAAAATAACTTTCTGAAGGATATACATTAAAAAAAAGCAAAAATATATCCTTTCAAACTCATAGAAAAACTTGAAGAAGAATGAAGTAGAATGAGCCAAACACTAGATGGAAAAATAAAAAATAAGTGCCACCAGCGAACGCAGGTCATGTGACATGGAATTCGCGTTCTTAACATCTTCCTGTGGAGAAACTTCTTGCAGAGAATTGTCGTCGTACCTTTTCTATCATTTATATCCCCGCGGTATTTGTTCCACACAAAGAAATGCAATAAGACAAAGGAAGGAGGCGAGAAAAAAAAGCAATATCCCGAGGAAAGGTTCGGATCCTCTCGGCTGAAGAACAACAATATATTAAAAATATAGGCTTGGAGTACTCACTGACCGGCAGAATTTATAGCGACGCGTAGGAGCAGTGGCGTGGGCGCGCGGTGAACTCGACGTGCAGGGAGGGGAGGGGGTTGACGAGGGGAGGGGGTTAAGGAGGGGAGGGGGTTGAGGAGGGGAGGGGAAAGGGGTACGCCCCCGGAGAATCAGGTAGAAGGCCTCTGCGTCGTTCCAACTTCCGCCATTCCCCTCACAGCCCCCCCGCTCCCCGCACCCGCTTTGCTACCTGCCTCGCGCCCGCCTCCTCCGCCCCCGCCCCCGCCTGCGTCCCCGTCCGAGACCCCACCCCCGCCACTAACCTCGTCCCCGCCCCCGTCCCCGCCACCGTCCCCGCCACCGTCCCCGCCACCGTCCCCGCCACCGTCCCCGCCACCGTCCCCGCCACCGTCCCCGCCACCGTCCCCGCCACCGTCCCCGCCACCGTCCCCGCCACCGTCCCCATCCCGTCCAGCATCGCCCGGCCGCACCCACCTCCCCCTCCCCCTCCCGCGTCTTTATCACCGGCGCATTCGGCGCGCTGCCAGCGGAGCCGCGCGTCCAACGAACGGGACGCAAATGGAGGCCTGCTCGCGACAGGTACTCCCCGCCCCGCTCCCCGCCCCCCGCGCCCGCACGCCGCGCCGCGCCGCTGGACAGCTCGGTTTACAGTTCTCGAGCGGCGCCGGCGTGTTCCGCGGCCGGCAACGGCGAACAGCGCGGTCGTTCAGCCCACGTGCGCGTTCCATGGGCTTCCAATTGAGCCAGAAGTGGCCCCGCCCCGCCACGCCCCCGCCGCTTTCATTATTCTCCGCCCGCTCCCTCCCCCGCTTGGGGTTTGTTAATATTCTAATACAAACTTTTCGTAATTCTCTGTATATCCTGTTGCAAAAGAATTCATTTTACATGTGTACATTTTACATATTTTTACGGACCATACGTGAAATTCTTAATGAATGTTTCTGTAAACACGGCAAATTAATGTTATATCTGTACATACTTTCTCGCACTCTTTGTAACTTTGTTCAGTGTTCATCAAAAATAAGACGAGAGCCATTTTTAAGTGTCCTTTACTCCATTTAAGGAAAGCATAAAAAAATGGGATATTTTTTATAAATAGTATTAACATCGTGCAGAAATCACGCGCAAACTAATCGTTTTCAAAAAACTGTACTGGAACCTGATTAATGATCTACTATTAAAAACATATTTACTTCAAAGAAAAAAGTTATCATGAATATTGTATGCTTGTAATATTAATTTTTTTGCAATATTAATTTTTTGATTATATTTGCAATTTTATTTATTTTTTTGCATTTTTAAAAAATACAGTTTTCCCCGACAATGAGTCAACACATTTTTACCGTGTTTTGTTACATACGATGCAAACATTCAAGAAAAATGTCCTTTTTGACAAAATAATTGTTTAAAAATTGCCCCTATTTCACGGCAAATCTACTCATATTTTTGAAAATTGGTACAAAAAATAGTTAATTAAAGAAAAAAAGATTGTGTTCAATATTGAAGTATTTGGACGTCGCCAAAAAAATTTGTACTTTTTAAATTTTCGAACAATTAGAGATTTCAACGAAAATAAGACCTGCGCAGTTTCTTTAAGCGTTCTTTACACTATGTGCGGATCGAGTTTAATAAAGAATTTAGAACCATTATTGAGATAATTTTGAAAAACCATCTTTGCACTTCTTAATATTTATAATTACTCTCACAAATTACATCTATTTTTGGCTGAGCTATGAGTGATGTTTATTATTGCTGTAGTATTAGTACAACACATTTTAAATATATTTATATTGATTTTGAATATAATTAAAGTAAGCACATTTTCTATCCTTATTCACCAAATAAGTACTTTTACCAGCCTTTTATTATACTTCCTCTTGTACGTACGCACACAGAAACAGAGTAATAGAGGAATGCAGGTAAGTAGTGTAATGCTGCCGCGAAAAACTCATTTTTCAGAGGAAATCCGGATTGCGTAAAATATTCATCTCGCTCATATTCGTTTATGTACACTCGTACTTTTTCTTATACATAGCGTAGTCAGAATTCTCGTTTTGTGGTTCCTAAATAAAGAAAAAGCGCTATTTTTCAAAACGTCCTTCTGTCTGTGACCAACACTAGCGCCTAACTGACTAAAGATTTTTCCAAAATGAATATTTTCCGGTCGATCTATCCCCACTCAAATCATATGTTTGAGAAAAACTCATTGCATTTTGGCTGTTTTATACATGAAGCTTCTGGGGTATTTTCAAAAATTTCTGAAAAATTACTTAAAGTTTTTCCTTTAAATTTACGTAAATTACGGAAAATTGTAAAAGTTTGAAAGTGTTTGGATCCCCTCGACCTCTGCAGTTTTGAGAAATATTTTTTTCTTATAATAAAATTTGTTTTCCCAATTGAAAATATTACCTATATAACGGATTCCCTGGAATGTACTACTTTTATAACCAACAGGAAGATATATCTGTGTTATTTTAATAATCTACGCTTATCTTCAAAACCAATTTATTGACCCCTAAGTGTCAGGGAAGCAGGTAGATGAAATGTAACATGTGAAGCAAGTTCGACTATTTGGTAAGAACAGACGGACGAACATTTTGTAAAAGGAACAATGTCTTTTCGGTATCAGGACACCCGAAAAGTGTGTTTTCGTCGAAACCTGGAAATCAGTGTTCCGCGGTATTACTTAACTTTCTCTATACTGCGTCTACACATACGAAAAATTAAAATTGCCGATGGTATCATTCTTTGATGTAGCACACAAAGTTAGTGATCTACAAGTGTGTGGATTCCTAACTTATTCACATGTTCGTATTCTACCCTCTAGTGACTCACTATTTGCCGCTTGTCATTGGTCCACCAACCGCCACCGAACGGTTCCTTAACCCCTCTGCGCGTCCACTTATTCAGCCAATCCTCCCCTCACCCGCTGGGCCACTTCTTCGTCCAAACATTTACACACCTGTGTGCCCACTTGTTCATCCACTCATCCCCCCGCTTCATCGCTCACTCACTCTCCCACCCGCCCACCTTCTTGTCCATCCATTCACTTATCAGCTCATTTCTCACCCACTCACCTCCCGCTTCCTCCCACACACTCATCGCCTCTTTGCTCACCCACTTATTTGGTAACTTGCTCACCTACTCATCCTTATCCAATTCCACCCTCCCCACCCCCATACTCACACATTCATTCACCTCATTTGCTAATCAGCTCCCCTCTCACACCACACCGCTCACTCACCCGCATATGCAATCGCCCGCTCGCTCTGCTAAACACATCCCGATCGCACCCTGCCGTCACCCGCCCGGCTGCGCTGCGGTTAGCGCCAGCACTTCCGGAAGCGCATCCGCCCTTATCGGACGCGCGTTTATTTCGAGAGGGGCGCTGGCGGCGGAACAGCCCTCTCGCACAGGAGATAACTGCTATTTGTCGCACTTATCTGCAATACAAAATAATGGAAATAACCAAACGCATTAAGTGGACGGTGGCGTGTGCACGTGTATTCGCCGGTCTGCTCTGTGCACATGCAATGTTGGATCACGCACGTGTATACACACGGCAGAGTGCAACCGATGATAATGTATTACTCTTCAGTCACGACTTTCCCTGGATTGCTTTGCGCGCAATCTGGAGCGTGGTCGCGGCCGGGCCGCGTCGAGCGACAGAGTTCCGGAGGTCGCCGCGCGCAGCGCTGCACTCTCTGTTCGCGGCGGAGCGATGCGAAATGGGAAATTAATTAGAACGTCGTTTGGTGAACTTGCGATCAATGAATGAAATCGAAAATGAAAATCGTGCGAAGCAATATATTTGTTGACATCTTTCGTTTTACAGTGGAATCTGACATGAGACAATACCCAAAGAAACCGCAACTTGTGCTCGGAGATGTAAACAACAATTGGTAGCATAAAAATAATGAACAATCAGAGGCAACAATACAAAATATATATTCGTACTTAAAACGTGTAAAGTAAATTTCAAGAGAATTATTCTAAACTTACGCACTAATTGAACAATATTCTCACAATAAAGAGTGCGTTTGCGGTTAAATAGTTGATTGTAAGAAGTTGTATAAAAAATTGATAAACTGAAAGTTTCTGATGATACGTATAGTTTTAATTCGTTTACATCTGAATCGAGTGAAATTCACAAGAAGTAAATTTAAAATCTAATTATCTACAAATCAAAAATGATTTATTATAATATATTTTGCTAGTACACATTAGTAATGTATGATTTGTAAATAATTAGTCAAATGTTTAAGCGGTTTTGTATAGATAATATAAGTAGTAAAATCCAGAAACATGTAGGAAATTAAAAATAATTGAAGTAAATAGTTTAAAAATATTTTTAGAATTATGCTCATCACTGAATGCTACTACAATACGTAGTCTGCTTTTCAGTCTCCTGTAGAATTGGTAAGAAAGAATTCATCTGTTCAGTGCGGCAGGTTCCTGAGGAACTCCTTACTTGAGTACGCACATTAGAGGGCAATATCCAACCAGGGTTGTGGCGCAATCTGAGAAAAATAAACTATTTTATTTTAAGAATTTTCAACAATGCACCCAAAAGATGTACAGCATTTGCCGCTAAATACGTTTCATGGTGATTTCTGTGTGAGCGGTATCAGACAAAAAGCCACCACATACCACATGAAACATTTCTAATTCATTGACCAGAACAAATGAAACTGGTAATAGATGAGTATTATATCTGATAGTTAATAAGCACCACTCTCTTTAGAGAGGACTGTTTATACATTTTTTGCTACGTCGATAGGGTCTGTATAATAGTATGTAATCAAAATTATTGTTATGCGCGTTTGCTGTGGTCACATGTAAAATGAATTTGTCATAGTACTTTACTCAAACAAAGTAAATTGATAAAGCTTCAAATAGATATCATCCATGAAAACATTCCATGGTTTGCCTTTTTTCGTTTTTACATTATATCTGCCTTTTTTAATTTAACTCAATGTTTTTTAACATAAGGCCTAAACAATTAACTATTAAATAGCAAAACCACGGATCACGTACGCCTTCATTCAAGTTATTTCAATAAAACAAAAAATGGAAAAAATTAAAGAACCTTTTTGACAAACCTCTTTGAACATGCTAGTGACCAAATACTATATCTTCGAACCTAACATTTGACATAAGTATTTGAAGCGTCAATTATAATCGTGCACTCCTTTTTATTTCGTTTAAAATCTAAATACTAAATACATTGGTCAACCGGAATCGCGGAGAACGTTACGGCAAAGGCGCTTTAGTGGACCCAAAGCGAAGGGTCATGGATTGAAATCCCGCTTAGACTTGAAAGTTTGCCGATGTAATGTGGGAAGCCTCACGAGCATCATCGGCGCAAAATATGTCTTGCGTATTGTGCATTGTCAGCACGTTATGAATCATCCTGGATCTAGATTCCGTGCCTTTATTCCTTTCCCTTTCTCCTCCCTCTTGTGTGGGTGGATAAAGGCCAGAATAAGCGATGTAAGGGACCGTGGGTCGCAGCGTTGACGACGTATTGACAAGGCCTGCCTCCTGTCAGAACTGTTTGTTTGGCTGACGAGATAGCATTAAACAATACAGTATACGTACGTACAATGGGGCAGACTCACCGAGTTGCAACTGTGCAAATGTTGGAGCGAGGAGAGAAAACTGGTCGGCATCCCGGAGGTCGATCCGAAGAAAAATACCCAGTCAGAGTGGAAGACTACAAGTCACCTAGCTGATATAGAACAGACATAACTGCCATTGACTATGAGGGTACTAATTGTAATTCATGTACTGAATTACATACAGTTAACTATTTCTAGTATTGAAACATAAGAGAGAAATGTATTATTAAAAGTGTTTTTTTAAGCAAACACTAATCAAATATAATTTAAATGAAATCAGATAAAATTACTGTTCTTTTTTCAATATTTTGACCGAATCGTACGGTTTTTATTCTAGACATAAAACCCTTTCGTTCAATGCCAGTTTGTTTCCCTGCGCCCGGGGTTCGAGTGGGACATGGAGGGCGTCGGCGCCTGTCAGTTGTTCACCTCGCGTGCTCTCCCGAGCCGCTCTACGCTGTCGTAGATCGCCCGCACGGGCCTCACAATTCGCGTGAGTGCCGATCACGCGCGAGCACAACTCGTACTAGAGGTGACGGTGGCGGTGGTGGTGGTGGGGAGTGACAAGCTCTCATGACGATGGTTGTTTGGGGTCAAAATTATGAACCAAGTCACGCCGCCGAGCTTTCCAAATCTTTGCACTCCAGCAGTTCGGCGGCCTAGTTGAGATAGGGACGTCAATAATTCTAGAGTTCGAGATTAGAATCAAGGGAAACCCTAATATACGTGACAAGTGCTTGATACGAGACATGAAATGTGAAACTTCGTCGCATTTTTGAGACCGAAAAGGAAGGAATAGTGTAATGACATTTACATATAGTTAGATATCTAAATATCATTACACTAGTAATGATTACTACTTACAATAGTGTAATGTGTAGGAATTGTAGTTCGTACAACATATATCACCCATACGTAACTAGTATAAATAAAAGAAAAGTATTGGTTTTTAAAATAATTAGATTCTAAATGTTAAAATGTATATTATAACATGAGAGTTTTTTCTTAAAATAAAACATAAATTTAAGATCCAATGCCATCCAATGTGCTATGTTAAACGTTTCTCATAAAATATTTACATTCAAAATATAATACGGAGGAACTCTGGGCATTTACACAATTTAATGCATAAAAAATTGGAAACATTTGCATGAATTTTTATCTATCCTACATAAGTTTTATTCTAGAAAGTTACTTATACATGGTGCGCGAATTGATACTAGTTTGCAGTAGGAAATAGCTCAATTCTGGAAGGCGAGTTCTATCGGAAACCGTAATCGAAAGAAACTATGGAAGTAAATCAAGCAAATCGCATTATGACTTAATGCAGTTACCTGTCGAAAGCCTTTTGTCAAACGCTCGCTAGGGCTCTTCGGTCTGCCGTCCCAATTTGTCCCCGAAGCGATGTTGACAGTTTAAATCCTCACTCTCCCGAAAGCCTGCCCTCGGAACAAAAAATTCATTTTTCTTTTGTAAACCATCGACGTTGCTGTGTCGGAGGCTGCATAACGTATTAGTCCCGAAATTACATTTTCATAACGCAATTTCTCTTTTTGTTTATATGGTTTTAATAATTTTAGCGCAGCACGCCGCTCCGGGCCGAAGCGACTCGTCAACCCCGCCGCTTCTGACCCGAAAGCAAAGGCCGCGCTGCATGCCGGGACGCCGCGAGAGCGCATGCGTGTAACGCGGCAATTACACTCGGTGGAATATTTCAAAAAGTCACTGCCGGTAAATTACGTTCTCCGTCGCGTTTTTTGATCCGCGTCCCGCCGCCGGAAGTCGTCGGATTAGCTGCGCGCGGAAAGTGACGTCACGGTCTAATTCGAGATGTCGACTCGGGATAAACGATCTGCAATATCGCTCGCCGGAAATGTACTTAGAATTACGTTTTCCGGGAGGTCATTCTCGCTGCGAAAGTAGGAGGATATCCTGCGTGTGCGTGTGTATGTGTGAAAATGCTGGTTGATCCTTGCATTAGAAGTGCTTTTGCACCCAAGAAATGAAAATAATACGTGAAAGTGTTGCATCTTTGTTTTATGAAGATGAAGTATAAGTACAGTAAAATATTACTTCACAGAATTGATTTTAGTGAAATGATGATAAAATATAAGTACAGTAAAATATTACTTCACAGAATTGATTTTTGCGAAATGAAGATAAAGTATAAGTTCAGTAAAATATTACTTCACAGAATTGATTTTTTGGCGATGGGAAACACTAGTGACGTGTACTGTATCCTTTGAAAGTTGCGTTCTGTTGCATTGTAGATAGCGCAACAATAGAAATATCACATGTAAAAGAGAAACAATATTTTTTTTATAAAAGTGGGAATACATTTGTTCCGTGTTATGTATTTTGAAATAAATTGCATAAATATAAAATTAATACGAAGTAATATTATGAATAAGAACAGATTGCATTTAGAAATTACCATTTTGAAGTTCATTATATATTCATATTAATAAAATATTTTTCAAAATTTGCAACATTTTAATATTATTAATGTTTATATAATCATTTTCACTTTTCAGATAGATTCAGATCATTCATGTTCTTGAAACCTACACTTTTTAATAGAGATAACATCGTCATTTAGAAAAGAGAAAGTATGTATCAGCAAACAATAATTATCTCGGATTACTGTCTCAAATTATTACATTTCTAAATCACATCATCATATATTTTCAAAATCGTTAATTTTATAATTATAAAAAACCACAAATTTTTACATTAGTTCCTAAATTATCATTCTCATTTCCAACCTCGGATGTGCTATGCATTCTCAGCTTTGATTCTGACGATTCCACAATTTATGTGAATATGAGTGATAGCGTCAGATAAGCTCACCATTTCCCAAAACTACTATAGAAATCCGTTCCTTGCATTTACAGTATTATTTTGACAGGTCAGTTGCGCTTTTCTCAATTTGTGTTAAACCCCTATGTGCATTATCATTGTCATAAAAAAAGAAAATTTTTCTCACATGGGTATGAATTACGAGACACCTCCAACAAGTTTACTTAGATCGCCACCTACCAGCGGAACCGCTGCAGACAATCTATAATGAACTGACCCATGTCTGACCGATCGTATGACCATCAATTCTGTAGATTTGTTCTGGCCACCAGCATTTTCCATCTTTCCTTACACCTTAAGAAATTCCGGTCTTGTCACAATTATGTGTATCACAGAGTTGCAAGTGCCTATAAACCACTGGTACCTATTCCAGATGACCTTCTTCTAAGACAATGTTGATCCCACGATAAGAAATGTAGTTTTGATGGCGATTATAAAAAATTGCTACATGCAATCTTCTACAATTGTTTTTATTAATGACACATTTGTAATGCAATATGTTTTTTCATGAAATATTATTTTTTTTCTTGTCGTTGACGTAGTAGTGAAACTTACTTTCTAGATGCGCCTCGTACGTTAACAGTTTTCACACCCTGTAGAATGCTGTTACAATTATCCACAATAGACAGGGTAAGGGATTGCCCTCTTTTCATTTTCCGACGAGAGTTAATGTTGCCGACGCCCTTCTTTGCGCCGCTCAATAGACGCTTCCCTAAGTCGTCTTGAAGCAGCGTAAGACTCTGCAGCGAGGCGCGAGCCGGCGCATTCTCTCGCGGCCTCCTCGGAATTATCTCTTCGTAAAGTAATAATCAACGGCCTTTCAATCTTAAGCCACGCTAATGACCGTTTTATCTCGTTTATCTCCCTTCCCTTCTCTCCCCGTCTCTCCCTCGTTCGCTTATCGGGTCCGTTCGCCAGTGGGCCGCGCGGTCCGCCGCCGCCGCGCCCCGCCGCCCCCCGCCGCCCCCGCCGCCCCGCCGCCCCGCCGCCCCGCCGCCCCGCCGCCCCGCCGCCTCCGCCGCCTCCGCCGCCTCCGCCGCCTCCCGCCGCCTCCGCCGCCTCCTCCGCCTCCTCCGCCTCCCCCTCCGCCTCCGCCTCCCCCGCCACCGCCGCCGCCGCCGCCGCCGCCGCCGCCTCCGCCACCGCCACCGCCTCGAGCGCCGCGACGGAGGAAGCGGGCGTTGATATAACGCTCTTTGATCGAATTTCGTACACGACGTCGGAGACGAATTAGCAAAGTGTCTTTGTTGTCGCCATTGCGGAATCTGCTCCAAGTAATGTAATTTCCGAGGCAGCGAGCGGACACACACGTCCGCTTCTAGGCGCAACGGAGGGATTCACGGGTGGGGAGAAGTGTTGGGGAGAGGGACGGGACGGGAAACGGGCCGAAAGACGCGGAAGGATTTCGGATTGTGTGTGGGATCGGGGGAGGGGGAGGAATGGCGTCCAACGGAATGTGGAGTGGGATGTCAAACCGAATTAAAGGTTGTGAACGGGTATGTAAAGGGGTGTGTGGAGCAAAATTTAAAGCTGGGTGTGAAGCGGCTTTTGTGAAGCGGGGTGTAAAGGGAGCTGTAAATCAAGGTATGAGAAAGGGGGGGGGAAGGGGTAAGCGGAAAGGATGGACAGGACAGAGGCTTGGAAGGCCGAGTTGAGTGTGGTGGAAGTGGAGATGTTTATTTTTACGAGAAGATGCTGGTGTAAATCGCTTTCGCACATCTCGTAATTTCACACATCAGACACAAACACACATTCTCTATCCTTCTCTCTCTCATCTTCTCTCTCTCTCTCTCTCTCTCTCCCTGTATCTCTGTCTCTCCATATCTTTATCTATCTCTATCGATTTCTATTTATCTCTATCTCTATCGATTTCTATTTATCTCTATCTCTATCGATTTCTCTCTTTTTCTCTTATTTTTCTTTTCTCTGCTTTCTTTTCTCGCCAATTCTCTTGATGCAGTCTTTCCTCTCGGGTCTTTTGTGAGGTTCATGTGAGATTACTACTAGTGGTGCTGTGGCCGTTGGTGTTGGAGATAGTGTTGCCGTTGATGTAGCGGCTGGTGTTTTGGGTTGTGTAATTAGTGTTGCTGGATTTGGTGTTGTTTGAGTCGGCGTTTTTTTGAGTTGGTGTTGTTTTTGAGTCCGTGTTGCTGGAGTTGGTGAAGTTCTTTATTCGCGTGTTAGTAGCCGTGGCAGTCGATGAAATTTACAAGCATATTTGAATTAAAGAAACAATTTGAGCTTTTTAGTATTTGTGTTTGATTTGTCTGTTTTTGATTTTATCTATGTATTTACGGATCTGGATTCTACATTTTTAAAACATAATTAATCAGTTTCTTTGATCTATTACTTTCCGTATTTTTCGTTGAGTTATCATATATTTTATCTAATATTTTATATGCAGCGTGCCGTGGTCACGTGAGGCGATACGAATTTAACATATTCGTGATTTGCACGAACATTTTCGTTTATATATGGATTTGATTTTAATAGTGTAAGATCTGTGTTCACGCAGGTCTAAAAAGAAAGAGAGTGGCCTCAAACAAGGTGGAGGTAAAAAGAAAATGAAGTAGTTACATGCGAATCCATAAACCAAACAGTTTGCAAATTCCCAAATTAAACTTTTTCATTCATTCTATTATCAAACAAAATTTTAATCGCACAAATTTTGATTTAAAACTTATATTAGTGATTTTTTCATTGCATTTTCTCGTACCTATGGGTTCTGTAATCTCATTTGCTAAACTTTTCATTAATCATACAATTCCCTTGGCATAATTTACTTTGTGTCCAGGTACTTGAAGACGAAATAACGGAATTAGATTAAAATTTTCAATTAACATTTTTCAAAGGTCGCGTACTTCTTAATGCAGATTTCCGACTTTTATATTCCTCTTCATCATTTGGTCCGTGATTAACGTTTATCACTGTATATTTTATCATTTGAAATATAAGTAAGGATTGAGAATGTTGACATATCCACATAAATACATCATGTGGTAAAAGCGTATTAGAGATTTTAACATTTAGTATTACTTCTTCGTTGGTTCCACTGTCAACTACATGCAAGTTGGTTTCAAAGGTCAGCGATACTCATAATTGCTTCATTGCTTTATCGGACTTGTAACATATTCGTCAAAGTTCCTGATAACTAGATGAGCCATAAATGTGATGTCCATCACTTGAAGTGATTGATTTATTTATTGGACATTTAATCGAATTACGGATTGATGGATTAATGTGTTACTTCAGAGTGAATTAATAAAGTAATCACGAAAATCAGAGATAAGCTCTTATATTCATAGTTAGTAACTTGTCTACTACATCCTTACGTTCAGGAAAACACTTTTATTTAAAATTAAGTATAATATTCGTTATTATATTGTTATACCACGTTCTATTTTTTAAGAAGTGTCGTTCACTTACACATTATATCAAAGGTCTTCTAAAACGACGAGAATTTCTTCATTAATTCCAAGAAAAAAATGTGTTTTTACGGTCATCCTACACAATTTTCTATTTCCAAGGTCACATGTAAGGATTTTCTTTTTACTACACAGTGGCACCTAATCTTATACTGATCAGTCATTACAGTACAGTTTCTCCAAGTTCTCTTTTACGTATATTAATTTTCATTATTGCATAAGCATTTTGCAATTATTTTCCTTCACCTAACGTAAACGTACTCAAGTCGTCTTCATTGCCCTCTTATTTGGTTTGTGATAATTTTTTTTTTTCCTTTTAAGTTGTTCATTTTCCTCGTTACATTCTCGTATTACATCACACCTCATTCGAATGCCTTTGAACCTTCTTCGCGCCCTTCTGCCGTGTTCATTGCCGCAGGCCAGGGGCTCCCCACGCTCGCCGAGGCACCGTCACCCACCGACCCAGCTTCCTCCCTCCCCCTCTCTCCCTCCCCTCCCCTTCCTCCGGCCGCGGGGCCCGCGCGCGCGCTCGCTTGGTCGCGAGCCCTATTGAAATGCGATGTGACACATGGTGCGCATCCGAATTTCCCCGCGCTCATATCTCCTCCCGGGCGCCGCTGCTGCCCCCACCCACCCCCACCGCCGCCGAATACGATGGCCCCGCCCCCCCGTCAGCCTCCGTCTCCGTCGCCTGCTCCTGCCTCTGTTCCCGTGACCCTCAGTACTCTCGCCGCCTTCGTGTCCGCCTCCGTCACTCTCGCCTTCGTATTCGTTCACGCCACCTCCATCACTCTCTTCTCGTGCATTCTTTCACCTGTCTCACTCCTCCGTCACTGTTTTCCCCCTTTCCCCGCCCCCCCCTTTTGTCTGCTCGCCCCACAATTTCCCTTTCCTCTCGTCTCCTCCCCTCTCCCTCTATGACCCGTCACTCGACTCGTCTCCAACACTGTTTCGTTCACCTTTCTATCCTCCTCCAGCCTTGCACGCTGTACGCCTACGTCGTCCATTTGTCACCACCTTCTTCCCTATCGCCCCCTTCGCCGTTCCGCTCCCGTCACAGATACTTTCTCCTTGGCGCCTCCGCCGTCGCCGTCAGCGCCCCGGGCTGCACGCCGGGCCGCGCCGCGCGCGCGCTCATGCGGGGAGCGTCTTCCACGGGGCGCGGGTTTTAACCCTGATTTGCATTGTTACCGGGAAGAAGCGCCGGCGCGCGACGCCAGCGGGGGCGGAGCCGCTCAGTCGAGGCGGGGGGGCACCGCGCGGTTTCCGAGGCGCGCTCCTAACGGCGGATGGGTGAGGTGGGGGGGAACGGGGGAGGAATTGGACGGGAGGAGGAGAAATGGGGTAGGAGCTGAGTGAAAGGGATGAGTTTGGAGGGGTGGGGACGAGACGATGCCTGGCCGGGGCGGAGGCGGGAACGGTGGGAAGGCCCCAGCCGTGACGAGATGCCACGTCGCGATACTGTCACGACGCCGCCGCCGCCGCACGATAGCGTCGCGACGCCCCGCCGCCCCGCCGCCCCGCCGCCCCGCCGCCCCCGCCGCCCTCTACACCCTCGGTTCCATCGCCGCCGCCGACGTTCCCGACGCCTCTGCCATCCCCGCTGCTTCGCTGCCGGCGCTGCATCGCTCGTTCGTCCGTTGCCATCGCAGGCGGCGCCGCCTTTATCAACTCCGCACCCCGCGCGCCCCCGGTTCCGATGCCGTTTTCCACTTAATGGGCCCGCGCACCGGTCGTCCTCTGTCTCTTCTGTCACCCGTTTTTACACCTGTTTCTACTTCGGTCCTCCTTGGCTGTATGCATTACTTGCCTATACCTATTGTAGTCTTAGATTGTACTATCCTACGATTTTTTGTTTTTCACCTCCAACTGTATGATTGTTCCAAACGGTGGTTTCTGATTCAACTACGGCAAATCACTACTTTGTCATCTCCGTCACTTCTAAGAATTACTTTTATATCTTTTAAATCTATCTGGACAACAACTAGTCTCATCAAGTAGTGTTCCTTCTTTACTTGTACCTCAGAATGCTCTTACGCCAATTCGCCTACTTAGCAAAATCCTTTGTGCTGTTATCTGTTAAGTGTGAAGCGCCCTCGCTTTTAACCACGCCCAGGCCAATTTTACTGTACTTTTCGAAGGTTCTTCCCTTCCCCAACCTCTCTTTCAGTCCCTAACCATTCGGGCGCGACTTTCGCTGCGCACAGTCAGCCACTGCAGCGTTACTTTTAAATTTGCCTAAGTTATAATTCCGTTTTCATTTAGATTAAAATTATATATCATCTAAACTAATAAAGTGTATTGAATGAAAAAATTAGGATATTTAGAGAAAAGTATGTTATTTAAAAGTATGTTTATTAAATATGTCCACAAATAATATGCACATTTACCTAAAGAATAAACCAACCATATTTTTCTGAGCGCGATGTACTTCAAACAAAGAATAATAAAAAAGGTGGGTTTCCATGGCAAATTTGACAACAATATTATGTTTCTTTTTTACTGCTGTTACAGCACACTACTCACTTCCTCAGATAAACTTCTAGTTTTAGTACTTGGATTTACGTGTGGATAATTTTTGTCAATCCCGTCATCGTACTACCGCAGAAAATTCTACATCAGCAACCACACTATCGTTGATAAAGAATCATCCGCTGAAGTGACAAACGTGAAAGTTGTAATACAATAAGCTAAGACACTACATGAAACTGCTAGCTAGCGATCTCTTCGGGAAATTTATTGAGTAACCCTGGCGACGCATTCAAAAGCATGAACGGCATATGCCTTCGTACACGCCTAAGGGGCTAATTTCACACCAAATCTTACCTTTTACTTCTTAGTTTTCTTCCTGTGTCACCCACTATATCCGTATGTATCTTCTGTATAGCTTTCAATTTTGTTGCTGCCACTTCTTGAATTCTCAACCTTGTTACATGTGTCGGGCCAAGCTTAGTCTCCGCATCTCCCTCATCGTTTCACAATTCTGCCCTCCATCCGCATTTTAGTCCTTAGATAAGCATGATTGTGGGAGATAAGGCCAGCGCGCCTTTATTTTCACAATATATTTGTTTCTTTGATCAACATTTTAAATTGCTTCTTGTATTTGGTTATCAAAGTTCTTTTTGCACTTTCCTCCAAGTTGTTATTTACAAATGGCTAGCATTCCATTTTTATAGAATTTTATGAAAGATAATGCGTAGTAAAAGATGCTAAATTAAGATACTATGATTTTTAAACACAATAAAATTGAAGTAATATCAACATGTTTGAATGTGACGTGTTTGAAAAATACATTTCCAATAAAAATGAACATCTAGTACCTGCTATTCAGAAGAGAAAGTGGTCACGTGTTGAAATATTTGTTTTGAATAATTTTAAAAACTTATGTAAGTGCTGTTAGAAATATATTAAAACTAGACCAAAACATATGTATTTCTAATATCTTTCCTGTACTGTTGCATATAGGTTGAAATAAATCCGAGGGTCAATTTTTCCCCTCCCCCCTTGATCTCGCGTGCTATAGAGGATACATAGGTCTTTCTAAAGTGAATACGTTTTCTCAAACCCCATCTCTCCTGTAGCACAACTCCGCTCTTAACGCCCCTCCCCGTTTGTCTTCACTTCCACCCCTGAACCGGGAGCGGTAGCTCAGTGCATCAACTGATGTCACTGCAGCGCCTCTCACCGGGAGGTCCTAGGTTCCCATTCCCCACGGCGGCAGGATTTTCGACACTAGCTTTTCAGCTAGGTCGACTTCAGTCGCTCTCCCCTTACCTATCCTCTCCCCTTACACACACACTTACACTAACATGCACTACACTACCACATATTCCGGGAGACCGGATCGGGAGCTTAGAGCTTGTCCCGGGTGGGGCGGTGCCCCGCTGATGGGAGAGTCCTGGTTAAGGGGAAACCCCCACTAGCCGAAGGTAGGTCGGCGCCGGATCTCGTTATTCGGCGGGGAGAGATCACCGCCATCTCCCGAAAAAAATGCACTACATTAACGGGACTAATGACCAAAGCAGTAGAAGCGTCCGAAAACACGAAAATCAAACCAAATATCTCGAACCACATCTCTCCCTGCACCACAATTCCGCTCTAAACGCCCCTCCCCGTCTGTCTTCACTTCCACCCCTGCGTTATCTTGGCTCCCTGGCTGTGCCCCCGCGTCGTGTGGCCCGGGAGCGTGGGTGGCAGCGAGCGCGGGCGGGCGGGCGCGCGCTGTGTGATCTCCGCGCGGCGGTGGTGACGCGGTGACGCCTGGTGACGCGAGCGCGACGGCTGGGCTACAGCTTGCGTTAGTTTAGATTGGATCGTCTCCGGCTTTCCGCGTCGCCTGCCCTCGTGACACACAAATGAATGCGGAGCGCAAGGCTGCCTCGCCTTCGCCCGTCTTCAGCGCCTGGAAATTATTCCAAACTCTGTACGGCCTCGGCTGAAATCTAATGAAGATGTGTCGTAATAATATCTGTGTGTCTGACTGGAGAAAGATATTATGTCTGAGATGATGAACGGAGGGCGCGGAAAATGTCTCGGAGAACTCAACTATCATTGATTGTAGGTGATGTACCTACTACCGGTGTCTCAGAATAAATGGCTCAAACTTCTAGGATGTTTAGAAGGGTGGAAATGCCAACCTTTTGCCCATGAACATATGGTTAATTTCATATTACGAAGTATTATATGTGATATCAGAATAATGATAATTATAAATAATAATAATAATAATAATAATAATAATAATAATTTGGCTGCAATTGGTTGATTTCCAGGTGGTAACTATAAGCCTACTAAGCATATTTACAATATCTGAGTAATATGGTGTCATGAAGAATTTTCACAGAAGCTAATTTCATTATGTATCAACTTCTGTTCTTATTAGCACTAGAGAGTGCGTTTCAGAATAAATATGACCACTTCGGGGTCGTGTAATGAGGTCGAAAATGATATTTTTTGGTCAGTGAACATACGGGGAAAATTATCATACTCGTGCAAAATTTGCCACTGAATGATAGACATCCCCTTGCACACGCGTGTTGCGCTTGTACATGAAATCTTAAATTGACTGCGTCAGAACGTGATCTGCAGAGTGCATGTGTTAATGGAGTTGCCTAATTGTCAGGGACAAATTTTGCATGTGTAACTTCTTTGTATGATATTTCGAACTTTATGTTAATTGGCAAAAAACTATCGACCTCATTACATGACTTAGAAGTTTGTGCCATTTATTCTGAAACTGCGTAGTGCTAACAACAATAGAAGTTGATACATATTCTCATACTGAAATTAGTTTCATGTGGATACTTCATGACACCAAATTCTTTAGATATTACTTTCTAGTTCGGTATTTCTATGGCAGATTTCCTTCGGAGTAAAGGTTCAATGCAATCGGTTAGGCATGCTTCGTTATTTTTATACTAGTTTTCACCAACTCAGTGCAATCCGTCATCAGTTTCTGGAATATAAGCCGAAGCTTGCAATTGAACATTTTCCTTCATGCCTATTTTAGTACCATTGTTAAAATACTTAGATAAGAAAAATATTTATGGTAATGAAAAAAATGATTTTCAGTTTAGAATACGTACTTCCTTGTCAGTTCATATTCTAGCCATCTTCAGAATCTGAATAAAGAAACCACATTTTATATTATAGGAAATATTCATCTCCAGCGCCTGAATGAGCCATTGTTAAATTTTTAAAGAATGCCGGGCTATTTAAATGTAAATTTTCTTACAGCACCACCACCTGAAAATATATTTCCATTAGAAAAAAGGAAATACATATATTTTAATTTCACGAATTGTATTCTTATAAGAGTGAGCTCCTGTGTACCATTTACTTGATACTGATTTGTAGTTGCATTTCCGCGCAACGCGCCAGAATTACACCAATGGGATTTCGCATTACAACTGCTGCCATTATTACTTTCGTGCGTTAGCAGACCTTCGCGAGTTCTAATAGAACACAATGTGGCTTGTACACGCTCTATAAATTCTTACAGAGCACGATGCTTAAGTTTGCTTCTTGTTATTTCGGCGAGAGCGTAACAAATGGGACCGCGCAGCAGAGGCGGTTTCAGAGGAGGAAGTGGCCATTGCCTGAGACTCCTAGATAATTCTTCGGGCTGGCAGGATCCCAGCGCTAATAAAGAATGCAGGGACTGCATAAGCATTGCATGTTTTAAGTCGCTTTTACGTTTTCTTTTATTTAAGAGCGCATGTAAGGTTGAACTGCAAGGACGCACAATATGTGCCAACCGTTGTTCTTATTGTTGTTTTACCTCTTTGTTAATTGGTAACATTTACCCACCTAGTGTGCCATGCGTTCGTTGGAATGTTTTGCTTGAAGAAAAACTCGTCGCAGATGGTTTTGTTTCCCGTGGTTCTCGTTCTTTTCGAGAAGGTTTTTAGTCTAAAATTCGAGATCTTCGACGTTCCCGAGTTTGTCCTTTTCATATCCGGAGATTGAAATTAGTTTCTCTGTAGATTTTGCGTAAGGCGTTCTCCGGATATTGCTTCCCAGTTCGGTATTTTTAAGACCATCAAGCTTGAGCACGATGGAGTCTGGTCTGAGTGTATCCTTACACGGGTGGGACGTGTTTAAGTGAGTAGTTTTTACGCCGCTTAATTCAAAATGTTGTCGTGACTTCTGTACCAACTAAATTGTCTTTTAAATTGTCAAAATTATTATGTAGTGCGACAATTTCAGGTGTAAAAAAATTCCGGGTTCTCCACAAATAATACAATGATAGAAATGGCGTTTTAAAGTTTCACTAGCACCCTATGTGATATTGAAAATATTGCATCCTGTCTATCCACTTATACCAACTAAGAAACACTTTTAAATACTTGATATATAATTGTTTTAGTTTTTGTTATAGCTTTATTTTCTCGTTTGCGATAATTGATTGTTATTAGTATATTTCAGCATCTTGTGTGATTGCCGTTACACGGTAACGCCTGATTTTCTAAATACATATGATGTTTGTAAATTGAATGTTTTGTGCCGCAACATTATCAGCTGGCTAGTGAAACGCAGTCAGTTGATGCCGATCGTGCATGGGATTTCTACACATAAGCTACGCGTTCTCCACATTTCACCAAAATTAACTATTTTGTTCTCACGCATAAATCTTCTTTCCAATATTTTCGAAACAAAATTGAATCAGTTGTATGACTGTATCATGTATTAAAGCTGCTTGTAAGTAAAATGTAGCGTTGTGTCCTTAATTATCTGAATTATATTTTTCTGAATAATTCGATGCGTTTTCCTGCATGTAATAAAATACTATAAGAATTTTATGTAATGGTAATGTTTTTTACCAGTTTTGCTTTATTATGCAATTTTTGAAACAAAATGCTGGTTTTACACACAATTTGTATTTGAAAACTATAAAACAATATATTCAATGAGAAAGCAAAAAAGGGAAACTGAATTATTTGTCAGACTGTATCCTCAGGGCATAGATTAATTAATTTCTTGGACTGTGTAATAAACATTTCAATGTACACCAAATAATAGATAAAGTAAACTATTTAAAAGAATTAATTATGGTAAAGACGAAGTTATAAATCACACTAAATATCTATCTCCGACATGAAATAGGTGTTACTCCGTTCGGCCCCTTTTTGTCTAATATTGTGACCGACAAAATTCAGTTCTTTCAAGACTAGTATGTAGCCGAAACTTCTTTATTTCTAATAACAGTAATAAATTGTATTTTTAACCTCGTGGAACGACTTAGATTGTAGTTTATTTCCGATTCTTCTATTAAACTTAAACATAACGAACGTATTTTTATACAAATACAAGACTTTTGAAAGAAACACAATAGTAATCTCAAGCATACAATAAGCTGTATAGAATAAAATGCTTTCTGCTTCGAATGTTGCAGTTTATTTTCGAGTTAAGCGTTTCGTTCTTTTAAAAGATGAACTGACTATTTCCATTACAACTCGCCTCTTTGAAAGCTGTTAAGCTAACGAAACACACATTAATCATCTGCCATGAAATTAAACAGCAAGGAATTCTGTGTGTGCCACATATCGTACCGCTCTGAATATGACTTTTCTAGTCCCTATCTCTGCGAAAAATAGCATTGCAGCCCAACGAGTCGGCGAGCGGTCGCAAACTAGATTCAGTTGTTAAACTGAAGAAGAGACCGAATATTTCGTGCGCTATCAACTTTACGACCGCCAAGGGGTAAATCCAAGCAGACACACTCTTTAACTTGAATTACGTTTCTGTTTGGCCTACGGTGCCTTATTTTTTATCCCAGAAATATCGCCGGGACCGCGGGAGAAAAACGCTATCCACCGCGAGCCGGCAGCGGAGTGTCTTCCCTCCCGAGCATTTTCTCTCCCCTCCTCCCCCTGCACAATATGGCGGGCCAGTATTATACGTTACGGGCCACCCTTAAAAGCAAGTGCCGGCGGCGGGGCGCGAACGCGGGGAGGGCGGGGCGGGGCGCGAGGCGGGGTGGAGGGCAGGGGCGGGCGGTTGCTCGCTGCTGCGGCTGACGTCGTATCGATTGCAAGGCTGGTGAGCGCAGATCACGCGGTAGTGCGGCGCGGCACAGTTTGGGCTGAGTGGCGGCGAGGCGGGGCGGGGGGGGGGCGGGGCGGGGGGGGCGAACGGGCAGAGCGGGGCGGCGGGGCGGGGCGGGCGGGGCGGGGGGCGGGGCGGGCGGGGGGGGGGGGGTCATTTGGGCTGAGTGGCGGCTGGGCGGGGAAGAGGTCCCCGAGGGCCCCGGCGGCGGTGCGCCCTCCGTATATCAAACGATCCTGAGAGTTGGCGCAGCCGCTTGTGCATCGCGATGCCTGGCGCCCGCTCCGCTCCGCTCCACGCCCTGCCAAACAACGTGCGAGGAAGACGAGGCGGAGGGCGACGACGACGACGACGAGGCTCGTGAAGAAGCGGTAATTGAGGAGGAACGAAAGAGGAGGAAATGGAAAACGAGATAGAGGAAAAATGAATGAGTAAGCGGCGAAGTAGGAAGAGACTGAAGAAATTGATGAAGACAAGGAGGCGGAGCCGAAGACGGGTGGTATGAAAAAACACAGAAGCGGCTGGAGTTGTGGTGTAAGAGTTGTGAACGGGGGGAAAAGAGAGCGACGGGAAAGATATGGAAAAAGCAGTGGTGAATGTGTGGAAATAGCAATAAAAAAGGAGATGGGTAGACCCTAAGGACAGGAGCTGTGGGGCTACGAAAGAGAGTTAGGGGTCGCAAGATACAAACCCAAAGACTGAAGTGTAGGCACGTGCAGTGTAGGGTCGGTGGTGGGAGTAGGATGAAGCATATGGGAGGTTATGTCGTAGACGGCACGTGACAGTAGCAGGTGGAGAGGCTTGGAATGGCACTGCGGAGAGTGGAATAATGGGCGGAGCGGGGCGTGAGACAACGGGGATTGGGGGCGGCAGGAGTGGTCGGGGCTGAGACAAGTGCAAAAGGAGTAATGAATGGCCATCCGTCGGTGACGGAGGAAGCAGAGGTGGGACCAAAGGACAGAGTAGGTTCAGTAGGAGATTCTGGGGACGTGGAAAAGACAGGGAAGGTTTGAAGTAGAAATGAGAAAAGCGGAAAATGTAGTGCCACGGAAGATGTTGTGTTGATGGCAGCGACTACCGGGAACCAGTTCACAGCATATCTTTGCCATCGTTTCCCTCTGCTACCAACGGTGCAAAAAGGACTCTCAGAGTGACTTCTTTACCGCTTTCATCAATGGACATATTCGAGCCCTGTACGCCCAGAGAATGGACCATTTTCTCAAAACTTCATATTAGACGAAACAATATCATAACGGCAGTCAACAGATATACAATTTGTACTTCTCTCTTGACATTGGTAAAGATGTTATGATATCATAAAACCATCGTAGGCTATTGGAAATGATTTTGTGTATGTGAGGTATGGGCTGTAGCTGTATGTGAAGGTGTATGTGAGGTATGAGCGATAAAATCATCTGTGCACGCTTTCTTGAGTTCCAGATTGCCTTCCCAACAATTTAACTATTAATAGTTGAAAAATGAAAAATTAACAATAATAATAATAATAATAATAATAATAATAATAATAAAATTTAAAAGCGGGACGTTAACATTTGAAAAACTAGACATTTTCGTTCTCGAGTTATAGAAAACTTGTTTGCAACGGTAAATGAACTGCAGATTTGATTTTTCTGCATTGCTAATGAAATCAAATCTCACCCACCGTCTTACTACCACAAGGAAAATGAGAGTTCAACAAAACGTGCTCATAGTGAAGTTACATTTACGTCCAGAAGCAAATCACGAGGCCATCTCAGCATTTGCTCAATGGATTAGGGAAACTGGACAAAAACTCGACCGAGATGGGGGTCATTGATTCGGAATCTGAAGTACATAACTTGTTACAGGTAGTCTTTCTTAAAAATTATAGAATACAAATGTAAACTAAATCATTATAGAATATCATTGTTTTGTTAAAATAAACATTTTTTAATGATCAGTATATTCTCTAATTGTATAAAAAAATGCAGCAGAATAGATTTTAATTCTAACTTAAATTTGTTTAACTTTAATTGTTTAATATCATGAGGCAATGCGTTGTAAAGTAACGTACATGTATTGTATGCGGATTTCTTGTAGTGAGTTGTTGATACTCACACTTGATTTACATGATTTCTAGGACGTGTGTTATAATTATAAATATCAGTATTACATGAAAATATGTTGCCACAGTTAGGTAAGACAGTTTTGACAAATATTACAGATTCGTAAATAAATAAACAAAACAATGGTAAGATTCTATGCTCAATGAAAAGAGGTTTGCAGGGATCACGTGCATGGTATTTTTTCATTATTCGGATAATTTTCTTATGCAATCTAAATGTTGGTACTAAAGAATGAGTGTCCTCAGAGTATTATGCCATATCTCAGGCGGGAATGTACATTTGCAAATACACGCAACGAGCTGCATGAAGGCTGACAGAATTTGAAATAATTCTGAATGCGTAACATAATGGACTTATTCTAGTGTTTAATTATGATATATGTACATTCCATTTGAGGTTTGACTGAATGGAAAGACTTAGAAATTTTGTTACCTTATCATCAGCATTTCCGGGTTCACTAGGTTATAATAAATATGAGTATTGTTTTAAATTTGTCTTTTGCATTAGATGCACAATATTGTCAGACATTAAGCAACAGTATTTTTGTGGCGAGTGGGAATGGACTAATTATTTTGTATCATATGAATGAAATGATTTTACTGACTCTCATATTCTCTTTTCTTGTATGGTGTTTGTCAATTGTGTCCCTTACACCGATTCTGTTGACTTCATCGCAACCAATGGTCTGCGTGTTGCGATACAAAGTGCAATTGATTTTGTACTCACCAACCCGAAAGAACGGGCGACAGAACTGTACGAGTAAGAAGTACGTACCTCGCATCGCACGCAAATGAAATGTGTTGATTTGGAATACATAAACACCAGATATAAATTTCCGGATGATCATTTGATGTGTGTACAGGTATGCCGGCGTGTAAATATATAGCAATAGAATCAGGATAGAGCACAAAGCTAAATATCGGTCGGAAATGAAGTTTCTAAAGGTTCTAAAATTGTGAGAAGGTTATTCTTCTCCGCTGATGTCGAAGCTTTTATTCCAGGTACATTAATTGTCATTGAAAATTTATTTCGTAATAAACTTCCTTTCAAAAAGCATGTTCACGGTATATAAAATGTTTATGTGGTCTATGTTTAGTGTGTATGTTTATGAGGTATATACAGTATATGTAGTATTATAAAATGCATTCCGGTTACAAGATATTAAAAATTCTAGTAATACAAACATTTTTTTTCATTCTACGTATGGGGGAAGAAGTATAACCTGTGCATGTTTCCTTGAACTCCATAATCCCTTCCCAACATTTTACTATGCATAGTTGGATGATGAATAAAAGTACCAACAAGGCCAAATCAGCAACATTCTAAAACTAGATATTTTCACTCCCGAATAATAAAACACTTATCTGCACCAGTGAACTTTTAAAAGTTAGTATAGTCACTAATAGTGTAGAAACAGTTACGTAGTACAAAATATTTCTCTTGGCTCTTACATGTGTGTATCTATTTCTATTGTTTAATGTCATCTGACAATGTGGTGAGAAGTGTTGTAGGAGTAGTAAATTGTTGTGAAGAGCATAACCTTGAATTTTAGATTTGTTCCTTGTTTCGTTGACATCGATATATTTATTACATAGATATATTTATGTTCCTAGTTGTTTTCCGTATCTTTCATTCTACAATGCATGATGGAAGTTTTTAAAATTTTCTCTGTCGGCTTAAACTTAGTGTAATTTATGATTGGAAGAACTCTACCGTTATTTTCCTTTTCATTACACCTTGAAATTTCATTATTTATGTGTGTGAATTGGATAGAAATAGGCATTTATCGTGATTTTACAATATCCACTGCTGTTCTAGAAAGCTCTCGTTGTTCTTTTCTATTGCTTTCGCTGTTTCGATAGATACCAATGCCTTGTGCACCTCGAAATAAAGGTTCATTGAGTCAACAAATAATTGAGGGGCGAGTCTCTTCGCACAGAAAGATTGACGTCTTCAAATAAATATCTTCTCCTTTACCTTTCATATGTCAATCCACTTTGCAAGGAAACGTGAAAATAAACTTTTATTTTAACGAACAAAATGAGGTGTCAGAAAAATTATTGAGAGATAGTGAGAGAGTGGGGAAGGTGAGAGAGAAACATAACGCGACTCCACACATGGTGTAGGTATCTTCTCCAGTATGTAATGTTTGAATTACTCCGCAAATGAAATGAAGTCTCTAGATTCCATATTTTTAGAGCTGAAGTCGATTCCCTAAAGAATCTATTTGAGTATTTGTGTTAAACCATTTATACGAGATCAATATATGGTTTTATTTCGTCTCGATATTTTATTTATTTGTGCTGAAAATGGATTATTTCACGTAGATTTAGTGAGAAGCAGATTTCAAAAAGAAATAAAATTGTCAATTACCTCAAGACTATCCATTTCCTTTTTTAGAGCTGGCTTGAAAAGATAAAATACTCGGGATTATAAGACTTTCATCTGAAACGTACCTCTGTCCTGGCTGGCCCATGCAACGCGTCGTTGTGCCCTTTCACTGCTTTGGCTGCGTGCGTCGCAGTCGATTCCCTGAGCGTTCCCTAGCGGAGTGCGATTGAGCCGTCGGTCGTGCGATGAGAGAGACAACGGGCCTGCCGCTCGCCCCTGCAGAAAGTGATAAAGAAGATCTTTGTGACGAGGAAAGAAGCAGGAACGACAAGTGGAAGTATGTTAATGGAAGATCGTTTTATATTTTCCTTTTTTGCGCGTTCATTTTCAAGTACTCTCGAAACTCCACTCTTGTCGAACAAATTTTCGTCATGTTTTGAAACTTGGGAGTTTGACTAAAACAAGTGGGATAAACGCTATAGCTACATTCGTAGAAAGCTCTTTGTGAGCAGGAAAACGTTTTTGAAGAAGCGAAATACTAGTTTCCCAATTTGAATCGTATAATAAAAGGCAATACTCTAGAATGAGTCGAAGTATTGAATTTAAATTGCGTTCATGGCAAAGCAAATTAATGTCGTACAAATTGTGTTTGTGATGATCGAGTATTGTATATTAAAAAATAAAATACGTGTATATGTAATCCAAAAATATAAAATTACATTACCAAAAAAAATTAAAATTAATTTTCACTCTTAAATATTTTCTAATATATTATTTTAAACAATGAGATGCGTTACTCACAAATATCAATGGATATTTATAAATGGCATTTTTACAAGCTTTATGGGAAATTATAAGCGATTTTCTTTCCTATTCTTGCATAAAACAATTATAAAATTTGTTGTTGAAAGTAACAATTGTTAAATTTAAACATGTGGGTGAAAGATTTGCGCTCTGATCATTATATTTTCTAATAAAAATATACCAACTATAGTTAATATTAAAGTTTTGAAGTGTCCGTACCAAATAGAAAAATACTTATCACAAAATAAGTAATCAATACTACTTTTGAGCTTGTCCGCGATGAGAAGATTTTTCTATTTACGGATATTCAGACTATTAAAGATTTAATTTTGCTCAGGTTATTCAGTTTTAGTAATATTGGCAAGTGGGACACAGCACTTATTAGCCAGAAATTCTAACTAAAGTATCTTAGTGTAGACAATTATCACGATACGTACCAATTTATGAAAATCACACATGTAATTATAAGTGACAGTCCTACTAGAAGTATTAAATTGCTACTCGTTTAACACACCAAAACAATTTTCCAAGATAGTTTAAAGAAAATAACAATTGATTGGAACACTCGCAGGGTGCAATGTTTAATGAATTGTTTTTTTAAATATTCAGTCTCAAACAGTTTTCCCCCAAAGAAGGAAAGAATCATTGGTTCATGATATGTTTTGATCATGGCCTCCTTATTTCTCGTTTGCCAGCACCGTGCCATCGCCCACGTACATCATCACACCTGCCGTTTCGGCCGACTGGCAATTCTCCCATTCCTGAATTCGCGTGAACAAACGCCGGCCACCGTAGAGGCCGGCCGCGCGCCGTCAGGGCTGCCAACTGCCCAACGCGTGGCGTTGCCAGGTGCGAACGACCGCGCCCAGCCGCCCCGCCCCCATTCTCCTCGCCTCACCGTCCTCACCCCCGCCGCCCTCACCCCCGCCGCCCTCACCCCCGCCGTCCTCACCCCCGCCGTCCTCACCCCCGCTGTCCTCACCCCCGCCGTCCTCACCCCCCTCCGTCCTCACCCCGCCGTCCTCACCTCGCAGTCCTCCCCCTCAGACACCTCCCCCCATTCTCCTCGCCTCGCCGTCCTCACTCCTGCCACACTCACCCCGCCGCCCTCACTCTACCATCCTCATCCCCTTGTCCTCGCCCCGCCGTCCTCGCCCTCCACTGTCCTCGCCCCGCCGTCCTCACTCCCGCTGTCCTCGCCTCTGCCCCCTCGCCCCCAGCGCTCGCGCCAGTCCTGCTACCTCCACCGGCTGGCTCCCCGTCCTCGTCCTCAGTCTTCCCCGCCGTTCCCTTTAACTCGCTCGTCCCGCCCGTCCCCGCTCTGTCGCTCCCCTAGCTGCCGCCTCCACCGCCCCGACTGTCCATACCGTCTCCTCCGCTCCCTTCGGTCCCGCCACCCCCTCAGCCCTTGCTCCGCCCTCGCCCCCACGGCGGGTTGCGTTGCGTTTTGCGCGTGAAGGGGCGGCGCTTCGGTGCAGCTGCGAGCCGGCTAATGCTGATGGCCGTGTCGCACGCTCTGCGCGGGAAACGCTGAACGCTGTGCTTTAATAAAGGCTCCTCCGTCAACGAGATACGCAACGCTTCGGAGCGTTCAACCTCCTGCGATGCGCCCGAGAGTTATCTCGTGACGGGTGTCCACTATTTAGCAGTGCGAATATGATCATCACATCATTTTGACAGCCGATGTATAATAATGTGCTGAAATAATTTGAATAAGTGGTTGAAATACTAATTTATAGTGATATGTAATAAAAAGTTACAAAGTTACAATATTTTTACAGATTTCAAACGAAAAAAATTGTTAACTTCCCCTGTCATCATTTCAAATGAAATCATTAAATGCATTGTATTCTAATAATTTAATTTATTCCGTCTCGCATCACTTATCTTCAATACATTTTTGCATGGTGTTTCTTTGTGCTTCATCTAAATACAGTTCCATGCTGTGGACGAAAAAGATTAAAAGAAAGAGAGATGCAGTCCGCCTCATTTCCAGGATGCACTTATATGATATGATATGAAATGCTACATTGTTATGTTCCTGAGTTAAGCTTTCGGAGAAACAATTAAGAGAGTTGTTGATAATCAAACAAAGATGCTAAATGTCGGTGAGCCAATGTTGAATAGGGTTTCCTACAAGCTCTTGAAGGGAATTTTCTTGAAAAGCTTCAGCAGAAAATATCACGCACACCAAATTCTTTCTGTATTCTCAGTAAATATAGATTAGTGACAAACGTAGCGTATATACTACGAAAATTTGACAAAAAGATATATAGAATATAAAGAGCGAGTTAGAAATGCTACGTATAAATCAAAATTAAGGCTATCGAAAACATTTAATTTTTAAAAACTTATACATAACCTTTTTTCAGGAACTGATTTTTATAACAGATTTCATTTGACAAAATAATCTGTCATCAATATTGTACTCTCGCAAGTTTCAAAAATTCAGAGTTCGTCCAAAATGGTACCAGTACCATTTTATTTCCGGTCTTCAATATCTTCTATCTTCAATCTCTATCTTCAATATTATATTTCTTCATTATTGTATTTATAGCAAATCATTACACCGGTTTACGCGCTAACGTTCACCACAGAATGATGGAGGAACCGGCGGGCGGACGTATAGACAGACGGATGGATCGATGGACAGATTTAACCTGATATCCCTCTGCTAGGTTGAGAAAAATGGCAGTAATAACTCGCTAAGTTACAGGGGCACCCCGGCAAGAACTCAAAGTAATAATAATTCCATTCCGACATCAAGACATATAAAAATGTTGGGAGGTGTGAGGAAAGGTCAGCTAAAGAGAGACCATTTACATCGGCCTGACTATGTAAACTTTATTTTAATGCAATTATTTTAGAAAAGCATTAAAACTTTTCACAACAATGATGAGCTGAAAGCGGGAAGAAGAACTTGTCCGCTATTTGGACTTGATTTTGGAATATTCATTTGATTGTTTTTGCGCATTTTCGATAGCGCTTCACCTTGTTGCTCCCACATCAGCAGACGCGCGGCGATCCCCAGGGTTCAAGAGTGGGCCGCGCCGGGTCCGATATTGCGCATTGGGTGCACGCGAGCTGTTTTGGATTATCATTAAGCGCCCGCTTTCGACTCCCACTAATCGTTCCTTGGCGTGACCCGTTCGGCCGTGGCTGCGCCGTTGCGCCACTCAATAGTTGAGGGACAATTAACTTGGCGCAGGGTTTATATTTTTTTTCGACGCTTTGCTGGTGGGTTAGCACCGGGGCATTGAACGTTGAATACACGCATAGAGGGAATTTTTGGAAGTTTATGAGTAAACGGCCGGGTATAAAAATAATGAAAACGTGGCACTAGAATTTACGATAAACCGGCTCTGAATAGCGATAGAAGTCCCTTGTATGAAACTCGCCGCCTGCTCTGAACGGCAAGTGGGAGGGTCTCTCGCAGTACGGAAAGTGTACCGGCCGGGTCGCTCAACATTGTGTGTGTGTGTGTGTGTGTGTGTGAGAGGAGGGAAATTTGGAGAAAATGCTCGGTCTAATGAAAATTGTAACGCGATAATGTTCCTCGCTGCGAGAGTAAACAAAAGCATTTGAGAACGTTTCGCAACGCGATGAAACCGGGCACCAGGTATAATTATATCGGCCGGTTCGCAAATGCGCCCCGGCTGGGTGTTATTCGTGAGGGAAGGGGTTGGATTGCCTTAGCGTGTGTGTGTTTATGTGTATGTGTGCGAGAGAGAGAGAGAGAGAGAGAGAGAGAGAGAGAGGAGAGGGAGAGAGAGAGAATGAGCAGGGGGAGAGAGAAACGAGGAACGATGGAAGTGGAACCAATGATTGGTGAAATGCGATGAAGGAGTGGGATAGGCGTATCGGGCAAGGAAATGTGCAGTTTAGGAAAGTGTCTTGGGTAAACTCCTGTAGTTGTGCCTATGTTTGCCACCAACACTTGGCTGCTACAATCTAGTGTCTACCAACACTCTAGACGCAGAGGTGGGGTAGTGTTGGTTGAGGTCATGGACTCACATTGTGTTGAAACTTTTTGACAAGAAGTTATAATGTTCTTGCAAATTGTAAGTAGATAATTGCACCAAAAGAACTTGTAAATTAATTACAGTAAATATATTAAGCTGGCACGTTTTAATATAAGAGAAATTATTTCATGTTACATTACTTGATGTGACCTCTATTTTCAAATCTTCACTGACTCGATCCTATTGATTGTCTTTGTCTTCAATTTGCTGTTTTTCCCTCACTATTTGTTCTTCTGATCATATTTTACTCATCCTCTGCTATATGTCTGGTAGAGTAAAAGTATTTGGTTTAGTCCAAAAATGAGAGTGATATTTCGGTGGTGAACTCCGTTTTGACGGTTTCTCAGACAAAGAAACTGTTTTTTTCCAACAATGTCTCTTTCGAGGGATATGTCAGGGATGATTAGAACAGATTATTTTTTGCTCTAATTAAAAATGCATGTCAAAATTAGGGTTTGTAAGTGCCGCTCCGATTATGATTGATTGGTGCAGATAGCGAGAACATACACCCTTGTTTATACGAAAAATGCAAACAAAAAAGAAACTGTATTACTTTAGCCCTACGCATGGGAGCTGGGACATTGGGATAAGGCGTTACGTAGGATCACTTTGTACTCATGAGAATGTAGTCATCCGCGGTCGAACTCTAACTACTTGGCTGACAGGTATAGAACGATCTTCGTAAGGTTGAGCCAAAGTGACAGCTAGTGCTGGCAACATAACTGAAGGTTCTGTGGTCGTCGTGCCCTCGAGCCCAATGAACTCCCTTTCTGCATTTGTTTGTTTGCAGTTGGCTAACTTGTAAATGTCTTCGACACTTCCTTTCGTGGCGTCCTCGTCCGACAAAAATATAGTGCGCCGCGAGAATTAATTGAAATGAGGAAGTGCAGTGTTATGTGCTCTTCTGTAAAAACTCTTTTTTCCTTTATATATTGCATTGAATTTACTTTTTGTGTGATAAATATTATGTTAAAACCGAGAGTATATAATATTATTTTAAAACCGAGACTTCAATGCGAGATGCACGTGGTTCCGGCCTTTGTGCTGTTGTTTGGCGAGCTGTGATTGAGAGCTTTCTATTTACATTCGTTGCAGTTTTCTTTTACTGGTGGTGAGAGCCTGTTAAGAGATTTCCACATATGTAATTAAATTTAATTATTTCCCGGAATTGCGTACGTGCATATACATCAGCGAAACTCTTAGACTTCTGGATAGTGATGTCTTCTCAGAAGTAATAACCAAACACTTTACGAAGGGGCTGAACAGCTGTCGCGGCGGAGGGATACTTCTCTGAAATACATGTGATCACTTGTTTTCGCGAACTGTCATTTGGCTCATCCTTAAGAAAATCGTTCTTTAGACGCCGCGTCGTAGGCACAGGTGCTAACATTCGTGTAGCCTTTCTACGACCGCTCTCAAGATGAAATGCCCATTTCATCTTACCGGGAGCGGAGGCTCAGTGCATCAACTGATGCCTCTGCAGCGCCTCTGACCGGGAGGTCCTAGGTTCGAGTCCTGACGGCGGCAGGATTTTCTACACTAGCTTTTCAGCTAGGTCAAATTCAGTCACTGTCTGGAGGAGAATTCTAGCGGCCGGCTGCTCTGATCGGTAGTTTTCCGTAGTTTCTCTGATCAACACCAGGCGAATGCCGGAGCAGTACCCTACCAAACGGGCCACGGACCGCGCGCGATCTGTCCTTCCTCTTCCTTGTCCTATCCTCTCCCCTTACACACATACACTTACACTAATATGCACTACACTACCACATATTCCGGGAGACCGGTCGGGAGTTTCGAGCTTGTCCCGGCTGGGGCGGTGCCCCGCTGGTGGGAGAGTCCTGGTGAGAGGGAAACCCCACTAGCCGACTGTAGGTCGGCGCCGGATTTCGCCATCCAGCGAGAGGAAAATCACCGCCATCTCCCGATAAAAACGTACACTACACTAACGGGACTAATGACCCAGCAGTTGACGCGCCCGGAAACACGAAAAAATCAATCAATCAATCAATCAAAACCATTTCATCTTGAGGGAGGTCGCGGAATTGCCGCTGAAACGCTGGCACCTGTGTCTAGGACAGCTTCGACAGCGGCGTCTCCCGAACAGTGAACCATATACCTAGTTCCCTCTTAATTACATCCCTTAGTCCGTAAGGCAATTGGCGGAAGAAATACTTCATTTTTAATGAAATGTACAAAACACAGTAAAGTTCTTCAGAATTATCTTACCTTCGGTAGAGGAGAAACGTTGATCAGCCGTCGGGCTTCTCTCATTCTACTTATTTTTGAATCCAATATATTACCTAGACTATTTAATTTACTTGCGTGCAATATGTAGGATCGGCCGTTAGGGTAGTTCACTGGATACACATATTTTGGTTTCTTTTGATTCAGGTTGCTATTGATGGAGAAATGCATGGTACGTGTTAAATGAAAAGTGCCAAAAATCGTAAATTTCTTAGCTTTTACGAAATATAATAGAAAAGACAGAAGTTTTGGTGGTCATGGAAGGATACAATATCTTACTAATAAATCTTACTAAATACTATCTTACCAGTAGTTACATGTTTTGCAAATTATTATTATTATTATTATTATTATTATTATTATTATTATTATTATGTTTTCACGATGTACACTCACGCGAAGGAACACCTCTGAAAAAAATAACTATTGTCCTTAAAACAGGAGTTGAGAGTACGAGTGTGTTGTGTATTTTCGACGTCTGTTAGCAGTTAGCTGAGTACTTAGGTGAAACAATGCCACCCGCAACACCCAGATATATTAAGCGCGTCTTCTCTGCATATTCTGTCCCTGCGATTGTGAAATATCTGCCAGAATTATTACTTGAACCTAAACTCGGACAAAGTAATCGTATTCTCCAAGAGAATGTCACAACAAATGCATACCCAAACTTTAAGAAGACGTTTCAACAATAGTTTACGTGACAACCATATCTCAACGAAGACACAGAACAAAGTCATACTCGTGAGGAAGTATTTCATCTATTAAAACTGTTGCACAGCGTAGCGTAAAACGTGATTAACTCACGTGACCATTAGCTTTTAATGTGTAATACATTGCAATAGCGAAGCATTGCACTTATCTATCATGAAATAGAATGACTCTGGAAGTATATTGCTAGTCAGAGGCTGAAACGGGTTGTGAAGTTCTAGGAGGGAAACGGGGGCTGGCCAGGGAGAATGCAGGGGCAGGATCAGAAGGAAGACGTATGACTGTGGTAGTGGTGGTGGTGGTGGTGGGTGTTCGCTCTGCGGCGAGAGAGGCTTCGTGGTAGTGGCGGGGGTTGGCAACGGGCGGTGGAGTTGGGGGCGGGGCCACACCGCACCGCTGCACACGTTTTTCTGGCGGCTGCACGGGCGACAGCTGCGCGCAATAACGGCTATCGGCCCTCCGTCCGCCGATCGACGCCCCGCCCCACCCACCCCTCCCCGCCCCCGCTTTTAATTACGATCCGAATTGCAGAAAAGAGTCGGCCCCTGGTTTTGCTCATTCGCCGCGCAGCGCGGCGCCGGTTCTGTTCGATCGGGAGAGGGTTGAAATCACTTTGCCACCTCGGCCGCGCCCCGGATCATATCAGCGCCGGGCGCAGTCCCACCGCCGCCGCCGCGAAGCCCCGTTAGCCCGCGCCGCACTAATTGGAGCGCCGTTCGATCAGCGCAAGACAACGCGGCGCCGACGGTGACCTTTGTTGGCCCCGGCGAGAGCGCCGGCGGGTGGCGGCGGGGGAAGGGGGCGGCGCGGAACGGGGCGTGCAAGGGTTAGGCCGGGGCGGTCGAGCTTAGAACGGAGAGAAGGGTGCGATTTCGTGGAGAAGGACGAGACGAGGGGAAATAGGATGGTATGAAGCGAGAAAGGGTGTGATGGTGAGGCTTTGCGAAAAAGAATCGGATTGTGGCAGATATAGGCTGAGATGGGAAAGAGTGATATTGGACAGAAAAGTGAATGGCGGTTTGAGAAATGGAGAAAAAGGTGGGTTGGAGGTGAGGATCAAGGAAGGAAGGGTGGATGACAAGGATGTCGCTACACGAGGCATGGTCAGCAAGAGATATTGACTGTGGAACTGCGAGGTTAAGGCTATGACTAATCTTAGCGTAACACGAAATTGAGGGACAGAAGCGGAAGTTCCGTAATTGAACGAGGCGAAGGGGAGTGAAGGGAGATGCTAAGGGACTCTGTGAGGAGGGACAGGGAGGGGCAGAGGTAGGCGAGGGGGCAGAGGTAGGGCATGGCGAGAAGAAGAGCTTGCGCAATCAAGAGAATGGAGGATGCAGCTTCATCCGCCCATGTCGCGTTAGAGGCAAATGTAGATTCGCTCTGGCAGAACATGTAAATATAGATGAAGTAACTGTTCGTTTGTAGATCGTTAAGTTTTGTTATCTTTTTATTTTCTTTATGATGGTATTCTCGAAGTACACTGAAAAAGATTGTATGAGTATTTGAGTAACTATAATGAATTATGATGTGCATTATGTGGCGGATTAATATTGCTTAATTATACTTAATTTTATACTATCCTGAAACGAAAGGCATTAAGAGTTAACTGTATTTCTATTGCCTCGCACTGCATTCTAAAATGTATTCAATTTTATCTTTATATGTTTGGATAGCATATGAATTTGTATTTGTCTCTGTAAAGGGTCAATTGTCTTTGAATGTGATACAGAATACAAGCTGATAGTATTCCTTTTAATACTTACATTAATTTGTGGACATGAAGAAGACTAAAAACGTTTATTTTAAACACATCAATGTTGCTCTTACATGAAGAAAATAAACGTATACATTTGTAAACAGGCAATGTAAAATAACTACGAAATGAATTTTCCGCACAAAATATATTTTAATTCTGTCTGTTGTATTAAATTCATGAGCTT
Source organism: Teleogryllus oceanicus (assembly GCA_964035755.1). Taxonomy (NCBI): domain Eukaryota; kingdom Metazoa; phylum Arthropoda; class Insecta; order Orthoptera; family Gryllidae; genus Teleogryllus; species Teleogryllus oceanicus. Next base: position 22,067,894 of record CAXIVR010000004.1, read on the forward strand.
GTGCGCTATTCAAAGAAAATCAAAACCCCAAAAGGTAAAATATCATTGATGTTTTACTCTTAGCCCTTTAATTGTCCAGAATATGATACGTTTATTTCAAACCTTGTAACTGGTGCGTGTTTTAATGTCATAATAAGACCCAGTCTCTTCCTCTTCTGATACAAAGACCATCCAGGGTACATTACGATTTTTATTTATTAGATTTGATATATTTTGGGTGATTTGGACGGGGTGATTTGGACGGGTGATTTGGACGGGGAGGATTTGACGGGGTGAATTTGACGAGGTGAATTTGGTGGGGTGTATTTGACGGGGTGTATTTGACGGAGTGTATTTGACGAGGTGAATGGGGAATTTGACGGGGTGAATTTGGACGGGGTGAATTTGAGGGGTGAATTTGACGGGGTGAATTTGAGGGGGTGTATTTGAGGGGGTGAATTTGACGGGGTGAATTTGACGGGGTGAATTTGAGGGGTGAATTTGGACGGGGTGAGTTGGACGGGGTGAGTTGGACGGGGTGAATTGGGTGTGGTGAATGGAGAGGACTGAAGTGGGAAAGGGGGAAGTGGGCGAGGAAAGGAAGACTGAAAAAAGGAAGGAAGCTCCAAGGTAAGGTATGAAGAGGGAGGTGCGAAGAGGCAGGTGGGGGGGGGAGGAGAAGGGGAGGGCGGGGCGGGAACGGGTGCACCGTATCCAGAGCGCGACGCAGCGTCTTGGCCTGCGTTGGATATTGGAATACGATCAGCGGATTTCATTTCATTCTCAGGCGGAGGAGCGAGTCTTTGCTGGAGGATTGTAGGAATTTCGGAGACGTTATGAACGACGAGCACTACTCTGAAATGTGACTCTGCTCTGAAAGTGATCATGGGCACGGAAGACAGATTGCTTTGAGATTAAGAATATGATAGAGTCATTCTTCTCCTCTGCCTTTGGAGAAGATTCGTTTCGAACATATGAACGCATTGAAGGCGCTGCAAATGAGAATTCGGAAAGAATATTCTTTTTAGAAGATTTTTTATATATGTTACCGCCGGTGTACCCTTCTAAGTCCCTCTGAATTACTTCAAGATCATTTAGTGGTTTTATTTTATTGTGCCAAGTTGTACACACAGATACTTTCATTCCCTTGACGAATTCTTCGATAGTATTTGCAATTTATTAGACCTCAACATTTTGTATAGAAATTAAAGTATTCCATTATTATTTCACCTTGAGAAAAATTGTGTGCTTCGTTTCTAACTTAAAATTATGAATTGATAAATCTGTAAAATATTAAATAATATTAATTTATTAAAAATATACGTATTTAGATCAATAACAGATCATGAAAGGGTTTCGGTTTTTTGAAAATAATAGGTACAAAATCGTACATATTATTCATGAACTTTCCTCACAAACAACATATTTATGAGGATGCCAAACGATTGGTAGTTTCAATAATCGTTTTTAAATAGATTCTCCTATACTATATTTAGTATAAGTGATAGGAAGTACAATATCATATTAATATTGAATGTTCCACTAACAAAGTTACAAAAATTCAAAAATACGCTTCTCTGCGCCACGAAAGATTGGAAGCATGTTGTCGTTCACATTGAACTTTTATTTTAAAAACTTATTCACCTAGAAACTACCTAACATTGATTCGGCTCTATTTAATAGGATATGTTACCTTCAAGACTCCGGTTGGAATTATAATATCAATTTTTAATACGTTTCATATGTGATACATGACGCTTCAATTAATTATTGCTAAACTCCTATAATTATATAATGCTAATATTAAATTAACTAATGTGATGATCAACAGTTCTTTTCCACTCTTAGATCTCAGTTCGTTAAGATTACAAACAACATTCAAGGGAAAATCGTTCCAGAATTATTTTTTTCAACGTTATGATGTCAATGGAACTGATGGTGGGACACTGGAGCACTTTTGATTCTTGCATTGCTAGCTACTCGTGGTTGTGTGGCAAGCAATTATACTACTCGTTCGAACTTCCAGTGGATTGGATACAACAGAAAAATGGCTACCTCTGCTCAATACGTTTCTAGCGGTTGTCCGTCTCTTTGATGACCATTACCTCACTTTTAATATCTGTCAGAGAATTCATTTTAATATTTTGTCTTTTATATTCTTGTACCCATATTTACACTGATTTTAAAGATGACTACGAAACACACTAATTCTCGCGAAGAAATCTATTAGCTCTTAATTGCACTCCTTGAACTGACACTTTTGAGACATTGTTCCTCCCGGTGCTACAGCACATGTAGCTGATGGAAATATACAAATACGTAAATTGTACGATTCGCAATGTCATGCGATCTTCAGCGATACTCAGCTGCTTAAGAAACTGTCGAAAATATCCGTCTCTGATCTGGACAGACTGTACCGCGATCTTATACAATTAAGCAATATCAGCGCGGAGTCTGATCTGATATACGCGTACTTCAATAACATCGGCATAGTCTTTCGATGAGTAATTGAGCCATATGGAAATGAGTAGATAGCACGTCACCAGACCGAAACATTTGGAGAGTAGAAAGGATGTAGAACGGTTGTTTGAGAGCCATGAGCTGTTGTGAATGACACGACTCCGATATTCTCCTGGAATTGTTCGGAGGAAATTACAGAAACGCCGGTAATCGGAGATGAAAGTCTTTTGAATGTTAAGACATTCAGATAGTAGCCTAAGCCAAACTTTTTCCCCCATAGGTCGTTAGATTTTGGGGTATATTTGAAGAGTCATATCTTATAAACCAATTAACATACAAGCAAGATAATATTTTTTATTTTAAAGAAACAATTCTGTACTTTTATATTAAGTTCATACTTTTATATTATATAAATAGTTTAAAATAATTTTTAACTTAAATATAGCTAGAAATTGAGTTGAAAAGTTTAACATGAATATTTTAATGTAATTCTTACAAATTCTTATAATATCAGAACATTATATAGCATAACAATAGTGCCTATTGAAATAATGTAGAAAATATTACTTTTTATTTACAATAATTGACTTCGGTGTGATGTTTTTGAAGAGCGCCCCTTAGGCGTCACGGCAGATGGCTTGCATATCCGTGTACTTCAGAGCTATTTAATTCCGCTCACATGGCAGCAAACAAAATCCAGCGATGGTTTTAGGTATTTTATTAATGTAAAAACCACCATGAATAGTAGCGAACGGAAAATGGCATGATATAAGCAGATTAACAGTATGAATCGCGAGCCCGTAGATTTTACGGGCGCCGTAATTTAGAGCGGTCTGTCGGCCCCCGTAGATACTACCGACAGCGACCTGAATGTGTTAACCCTAGCATAACCAACTTGTTTTTGGTAACGTGCTTTACCAACCATTGGCAAAAAGCGCCCATATGTTTAATTATTTATTAAAACTGCAATATTGTCATTAGATTTGTTTATCTTGTGAAAATGAATGATTTATAATGTAATTAGAACGATTTAGTTAAGTTCTCATTGTTACATTACAATTAAGGTAATTAAAATGTGGGTTGGATAATCTTGTGTACATTGTTAAGTTTCATTGTTGCTCATCACTTGATATCATTTATACTTCATTTAAACGACTATCAGTCATTATAATCCTTTTCAACTATACGTACAGATTAAATACAACCCACAAGTACAAACAGCTGCACTGTACTGCTTCAAAAATTGATGACGAACACTACAGTGTTGCAAACGTAAATCAGTAGCCTTTATATATTTTTGTCACAAGTTTTACCAACCATGAGCAAAAATTGCCCATGTTCTAAAATTTCGCATTTTTTAAGAAAATCTTTAAGGTTATTGGGCACATTTAAATGTTATAACGTAGAATTAATGTGTTATTGACAAATAGAATAAAACTAAAAATATTTGAATCCATTTAAACCACATTGTTTCAGAAACGAACTAATACGCACTTTTGCCCATGCTTGGTAAAGCTAGAGTTAATACAGGCAATGAGATATTGCTTCTGAATGTACATAGCTTCTGCAGAAAATCGATCATGGTAGGAAGAGAGCCTGCTAGTCAGCGAAACTCGAAGGCTACTTATTAATTCATCTTACGTAAGTCTCGCGCGTCTGAATTTGTTCATTGGACTAATTCACCGCTCCGCGCTGTCATTGGCAATCGCACCATTGTCGGAACCACAGAAAATTTACTGAACAAGTATCTTACCTGTGCACTCAGTAGTATTTGAAATAATGAATCGACCATCCAAACATACACAACCTTAGAATTGTGATAAAAATATTTGAATTAAAAGAAGTATTTTAATCTTCGTAGTTTTAGGAAGAAACAAAAGATGTGGCAGTATTCGAAACATACGATCACATACAATATTTGGCCGAATGTTGTTCGAAAATAGTCAAATAATAATAATAATAATAATAATAATAATAATAATAATAATAATAATAATAATAAATAATAATAATAATATACTGAAACCGAACGATGAACACTGCCCTACAATTGTGGAAAATTTGAATCAATATTGCATATTACATCAGGCTGCGCACATATTGCTGGATCAGAGTACAGGAACAGGCATAATGCAGTAGCAAAAATAATTCACCAAGAATTGTCCCAGAAGGACCAGCTAACATCTGAAGCATGAGTTACGTACTATGTGTATAACCCGGAGAATCTTTTAGAGGATTACTTTTACTGGCTACACAGGGACAGAACGATTCTCACAGACAGACCGTCATTTCTAATCGACCAAATACTATGTACAATAAAAAAGTAGACAAGTCGATATTATTTTCTTAATCCGGAACACTTCCAATCTAGTGTTGAAATACACAGAAAAGATGACTAAGTATGCGAATATCTCAGAGTCTATCGTCCAACAATAAAATTTGGCAAAGCGAGAGTCATTCGTTTTATAATATCAAGTAGTGCATCCATCCTGAAGGTCATGCATTAAAGCCTCAAGGAATTAAATCTTCCCAAAATCCTGTGGAAGCTTATGAAGAAGGTTGCTGTCATCTCAATTAACACCTTTAGAATCGTCAAAAAGTTGCGAGAAATCATCGTAATTAGACACCACATTTTAATCATAATTTTTACTGTGATTATATTAATCCGTAGAATGTATGTAGTCACTATGGAGATATGAGGTGTAATTATGTAGTAATAATAATATGTGTAGTATATATTCCACAATGGATCAGGAGATCAATATGTTAAATACCGTGATCTCCAAAAAGAAATGGAAGGACATTGGAAACGGCATGTCTAATTGTAACAAATATTTGGAGCTATATCCAAAGTTCAGGCAAAACGTCTTAGCATACCTTGATGAGAGTATAGCATACTAATTGCAAACCACTGTGCTGTTCACATCCTGCGTAGATACCTCTGGAATTCATTTGTCCTTAAGTCTGACTGGAAACCAGAGAAGTAAAAACTGCCTTAGTAATAATAATAATAATAATAATAATAATAATAATAATAATAATAATAATAACTAATTATGATAATGACATTTTAAAACCATCAGTAGTAATTAAGAGCAAAAGAAGATGAAGATGCTTGACATTGTGGTACCACCAACGTCTTCCCACCCTTCACTTCCGCCGCCCCTCGCCTGGAGGAGTCCGCTATCGATTTTCCCCCTTTCGCCAGCGATTGTAATTCCCCGTGCGATTTCTGCCGCCGATGGAGCATTGTGCGGGGGCTTCCTGTCAGAGCAATTGCGGACAGCTGCGGGCAACGCAGTCTTTTCATTTTATTTCCCACCACCACAGCGCCACCGTCGCCTCCCCTGCCCCTCATCCCCCCTCCCCCTCGCCTCGCTCGCTTCTCCGCGATTTACTTTCAAACACCGACCCGGAATTTTAATCTGCACGCCAAGATAAAGATTTTTCCCCCTCGGGAACTCAGCCGTGTCCGGAAAATGTTTGGGACGCGGCTGGATTTTCTTTTTTTTCCTTTTTTGTGCTCGATTCGAGTCTCTTTGAAGGAAGATTTCAATGGGTGGTGTCAACTTCTGTAAGAGTCCTGGTTCTTTTTTTGTGTTGGCGTCTAATTATTTTAAATTGGGTCCACGCTAATGTAACAAAGGTATGTGACATCTCATTTGTGCCTAGCGAGTTCTTTTGGGAGAAATAATTAAAACATAGTAGATGCATACTCTTTTAAATTATCAAAAAAGAATTGTAATTCGTGGTTTGTGCAATGTTACAATTTTATTTTCGGATGTGAAGGTCTCAAAACTGTTTCGGAGTTATTAAAAGCAACGAGATTTTGGAATAAAGTTTCTGTTTTACTAAAGACTTTGATGTTTAATTATGCACTTAAATTATTGTCGCTTTCATTCTGAATGATGCATGCACAAAATCTACTTTTAAAACGGTTGTATTCGGTAACTTTATTAATTTAATTTAAATTGAATAATTATTATTAAATGAGATATTAATAAATTAATATCTTTGCTAATATGTTCGCTAATCGTATTTTATGCATTATATTTGTCCTGCAATTTATTTGCAAACATTGAATTTTAACTTCATCCTTTTATGATGATGCGTAAAGAAATGTTCCATGTAAAAATTAATATTTCTGACAGAAATACACGTTACTATTCGTCAGAATCATCAACGAAATAATATTCATATTTCCGGATGATAGAAAAATACCGAAAGAGGATAGGAATTTCCTCACGCACCTCTCCAAACGTTGTGCAGTTTTGGGGTTACGAATGTCTTTTGAAAGTTATCTTGCATTTTTTAAGTTTGATTAACGTCAACCGAATAAATTCAACTAAAATTAAGTTTGACTACAGACATTATTTTTCATTTATTTCTAATAAAAACCTATTTTTCAAAAGCTCTTAGTGTATTGAAAGTATTATCACTGCGAAATTTAAAGTCAAAACCAATTAAAGTAAGACATTTTAAAGCTACTTAAAAAAATATTGTGTACAACAATTCTAATTTCGTGTCCATGCGTTTTGATGTCGTCCTCTTTACTCGTTATTTTGTTTCATCAGATTTTGCCTCTACCTTGGAGTATTTTTCATAAGGCGGAGAATGTACCTAGAATATTGAAAGTATATTTTGATAATTTTAAATTGATATTTATTATATATATAT